>CM060093.1:5605742-5925268 GCA_030522485.1 Stenchaetothrips biformis | reverse complement strand
CCGACCCCTCTTTGAAACGGTCTTGCCGAGAACCTATCGAAATCTGAAATAAAATATTTTTAGTCGGTCGACACCCATTTTTTCAAGATGAACGGTCGAAGTTGATTATGGAGTAAATTTCGGGCCGAGGGTAGCCCTAATTCGCAGTTAAAAACTTTCTCAGGAGGATCGAATTTGATTTCATTTTCCTTCAATCGCATCTTCAAAAACATACGAAACCAAGGTGTAAAAAATGTCTCTAAAGATATTAAGCCACTAAAAAGTTGCACTTTTTCTGCCAGTTTTTTTAGTGTTATTTTCGTTGGTACGACTCAATTCTCTTTGAGATAGAGAGCTAAATTTCGGTGGAGCGTGTGGCGAGGCCAAGGATATGCCTAAAAACTACCGTGCATAAATCTCAGTTCAGATTCTGCCGGAGCCGTTCCGTTAAGAATGATATAGAATCACTTGAAAAATTCTGCCATTTTTTTGTGTGTTTTATTACGTGTAGCAACGTAACTGAATGGGATTGAGATAGAAAGCTAAATTTTTGCGTTTGGCGAGCCAAGGACATTCCTAATAACCCTGCGAAATCTCAGACAGATCGGCCGAGCCGTTCAGGAGGAGTAGTGCTGACACACAGACACACGCGCACACGCGTGGACAGACAAAACTTTCGAGCCCCAGTGAAGTAATTGGCTTCGCTAATCGCTCAGCCAAAAATTTAATAATTAATAGAAAAACCAAAAACAAATTATCTGCTGCAAGAATCACTACCTCTTTCCACTCTTCTCCATTACGTTTTGCAGCGGCCCCAGGAACTGTATTGACAGCTCGGGCAATCTCCTCCCACTTCTGCTTGGTTCTGACTTCACCATTAGCAGCCAAAAACTCTCCGTATACAAGCTCCTTGTCTCTAGCGATCAGCTCTATTAAGGCAGTCCACTGAGCAACGGACGCCCTGGGTTTGGCTTGCCTAGCTGTGAGAATGAGAACAAAATTAACAATGTACCAAAGTGCATGCGACATTGCTGCAGCTTAAAAGGCAACAGAGACATGGTCATTACTTGGCAACATTAAATAGACTCTCGTAACAACGTCACAACCATATCAAGTTACGGAAATTCACAATTAACAAATAGGGTGAGGCGGGGAGTCTTCACTATTCACAATTCCCCGCCTCACCCCTCAACCTATCTGTGAATTGTGAATTTCCTTGACTTCATATGGCCTAAATGGCCGCAATGGCGTGCATGGGAGGGAATGCCACGATCGCAGTAGCAGAAAAGCAAATCGCTAGGCGACGAACCCGGGATCGTCCGGATTAAGGAGGCGGTAGCGGGACATGAGTGAAAGGGCCGATTAAAGGCAATGAAGCCGCTTTGATGACGTGCGAATGCTCTAAATTGCATTCATCACCTGCGCGACGCGAGCAGCCCGCACCAGATCAAGTGAGGATGTTTAGGTTATGGTCAAGAGCTCATCGAACATCAAATTAAGTTGTTACACAGACATTGCGGTTGGAAGCGTGGATAATAGAGAAGCAAGTGAGCAGTGAATGGGAAATAAAAATAAAGTTGGACTAGGGATTGAACGGTCCCGACAACGCTTTCCTGCCGCAGGCGCAACAAGCAAAGTCAAGCCGAAACACAGGGGATCCGCAAAAAGTATTTATCTATCGACGCCGAAATTTTCGAGCGTGAAAGATAAGGGCTGTGACCGAAAAAACTCACCCATTTCTAAGCCGAAGATCACGATAACTAACGCACGCAAAAGTTCGCTCCACTCGATCACATCAATTCCAACTGAAAAATGGCGACTATGATCGGCCATATCCGTCCGTCTCGTCTGCTCACGGAAACAACAGAACGTCGCGTTGGCATGGAGAACTCCCCGACCAACCCGACCAGAACCCGAACGACCGAGCCCGACCACTATCCGGCCCGATGCGACCGAACCGACGGCACGGCGAGACCGACCCTTACAGCCGAGTGCTGGCTTCGGAATCAGTCGACAGAATGAAACCGTGGCAAGCTCGGTTTCGTGTCCAATAGGGACACTTGCCCGGGATGGGCCAGTTGCTCATGCAGTTGCAATTGTCCAACCACAGTTGAGCGACCTCCGCATAGCAGTGACACCCTAGCAGTGTCCGGACTTTTGGCGAAACCGACTGACTGGTGTGGCTGCCCGGCCAGTCACCGCCGTAGGGCCTGGCTGACAATGGCACTGCAGCCAGTTGGCCACTGGCTGGCTGGGAGCAGCTCAGCCTGGGCTACGCGCAGTGGGAGTCGACTGCCTGCCGCCTGATGGCGCACAGTGGGCGGAATGACCGCTTTCGACAAGAAAAAGTCGAAATGTTGCGATAGGTGCATAAAAATTCGTATCTGGGGGTTTTAGGGTCGTCTAAACACGGTGCTGAAGTTAAAAAAAACTATTGGACAGCAATTTGACAAAGTTTACTTAATGACCTAAGTACAACCTTTGTAGTAATTTACATGAAAAACTTAGTTTTTTTTTTCCAAAATTAATGTAGAACAAACAATCACATTTTATTCTTCTGCGGAGGGCAACTTTCTTGCCTATGATTGTCCTCTGACCTGAAATTTAACGAAAAATGAGTGAAAATGTCAAAAAAGCTCAAAAAACGTTGGATTCAATACATATACCACAAATCTTCCGGAACTTCCAAACAAGACTGCAGGTGGGGGCTTCTGAGCAGCTGGAGCTTCCCCGGAGACAGTGGCCCCGACCGTTTTGGGCGCCGCCCTGCGCGCAAACTGTTTATCAAAAGGTCCGAAGACTGCAGAAGCATATGGAGCATGTTCTCGTGGCGGTATCTGTAGTGAACGAAACGCGATTTAGCTGCTGCGCGCTCACACAAATCGGCCAAGAACTTCCGTTTGCGCAGCCATGCGCAGCTAATTTTTTTTTTCCTCTTCAAGTGAACACTAAAACCTATCAAATGCGCGCAGAGCGGGCGCCGGGCAACCTCGGGCTTTTTTCTACGCCCAATGCGAATTTTTTTTAAATGTTTTTTTTTTTTTTACAAAGTTTGCTAAAACACGCAGTTTTGCCATTTCTCAACCAAATGCGTTTCCGAAAACGGTTTTAGATTCGCGAAGGCATGCCCTTTCGAACAATATACTTGGATTTGCTTGTAACTACTTTGGTGCAGGAGAAAAACGTCTCCAAACATGGGTGTTGTTATAGTGAAAAAACGTGCAAAGCACGACCATAGACTTTGACGTGGGGCACACGCAAAACGAAGACTTGTATGGGGAAATAAAAGGCAGATTTAGATTCAGCAGACATTTTTCAGTCAGGAAAATGTGTTTGGACCCGTAAGAAAATATTTGGAATTCGGACTTTTTTCTTGACGAAAGCGGTCATTCCGCCCACTGTGTGGCGGCGGCGGTGGTGGCGCGTTGCGGGCTCGACTGGCGGCGAGCCGAGGTCGGACCAGCGCCGTGGAGCGTCGTCTGCTAGCAGACGACGCCCGGACCAAGCCAGCCAAGCCCACGCACAGTGCTGGAGCGCAGCGGAGTAGCGCGCGAGCGACGGGCCAAGAGGAGGGGGGAGGGAGGATGGGCTCGCTGCTGGCTGGGCGTCGCGGTGCGTAGAAAAAAAAAAAACGAGAGAGACCGGGGATTATTGCTTGTGCGTAGAAATGAGAGAGCGAGAGAGACGGGGGTTTATCGCTTCGCACACCTCACAACAGCCCTCCTCCACCCCCTCTCTGCCCCGCTCCGTTCAGCCCCTGCACCGTGGAGTAAACATGTAACCTATAACTTTGCGGCCGTGACTCCGGCGTGGATGGCAAGGCAGTCGTGTGTAGTGTCCTTTATTTGGAGAGTGTTGAAACTGGGCTAACACTAAGAGCAAAAAGCAGGAAGTAGAGATACCTAATATATTGTGAAACATACGTCATGATCAAAACTAATCAGTAAACAGTTCAGTGAAAAGCGTACATATACCCTATACCTATATTCCAAAACATACGCCATGATCAAAACTAATCAGTTCAGTGAAGTAAGCACAGAATTTCAGAAGAAAAAAACCCTACAAAACACAACAAAAAAAAACTGAAAACAAATTACAAACAAATTCAAGTTTGCGCGGAAAAAAACCTACGCAACCTCATGACAAAATCACTGCTTCTTTCTTCTTTTTTTTTGATTTTATCATGGAGGACCATGATATCTCCAACAGTTGTTGGAAGTAGGTTATTTTTCCTCGAGGTAATGAGGAGGCCAGAAGAACTGAATTTTCTCACAGAAGAGGCACTTGCAGCTGAGGTTGCCAACACCATCCTTACAACTCGGCTCAAAATGGGGAAATCTTTTTCCTGTACCAAGAAAAAAAAACCGGCTTACTTAAACTCACAGTGCATACATTAAATGGTACACGCCAAATGTTTATGTGCAATTTTGTATGTGATAAATAATTTTAAAATAGCGTAACGTTTTTCTGTAAATTTGGATAAATTTATGCATTTTTACGCATAATATAGGCAAATTCCACGGATGCACAAAATCGTGCAAGTTACACGTACAAAATTCTACATAAACGTTTAGTGTGTACACTCACACTGTTTAGAGGTTTTAACGCACCCTTCCTTTCCACCACCCTAACAAATCTTTACATCTAATTTTTGTTAGAGAGGCAAGGCTGAGATACCGGGCCAGCTCGTCTTGGGGCTCTTGTGGCACCTCATCCTCCAGCAAAGCGTACTGGTCTTCCGACGAGTGAGACCTCGTCCTTCTTCTCTTGGAGGGAGGCTCTCTATTTCCTTCGTCAGGAGGCGGGACCAGAGACTGCTGGGGCTGGGTTGCCATATGCTCCCGAACAGCGGCATGAACCTGTTGAACCGTAGACATTAACAGTCATCGTGTAATTTCCCTTGACGTTTAATCTTTAGTCATAAATTATTACCTCCTCGTTCCGTTGATGAAAGCTTTGATAGTCCTTTAAACTGGGGCCAAAACAAAAAAAAAACCATTTTATGGCGCATGGTTACGTTTGCCTTGTATTTTGCCTCCAGTTCCCGGTCCAGCATTTTGTGCAGCTTCGACACAAGGTCTGAGTCTTCAACTCGCGCCCTCACAGTTTCATTTAGGAGGAAGTACTGGGGGATTACATGCTGGATGGTGGGCACGTACTCTCCTTAAAACTCCTTAATTACTCTCTCAAAGGCTTTAAAAATTGGGATGACAGCCTTGATCAGGATAATGTCCTCGTCTGTGATAAGTTGAGACACACTCTTGCGTTCACGCAAAATTTCATTGATCTGTAAAAAAAATACCACGTCAGAATGTGATAAAAGGCGTGAAAAGCAAAAATATATGATACAAATCGCACAATACCAGTGGTTTACCAGTTGGATCTTGCTGTCCTCTGGAAGGTCACTCTTCTCCGTCGGAAAGAAGGAGTTTAGCATGTGCAGGACGGACATCCATCTGGTGTCAACTTCCTGTTTCAGTGCCCCTCCCTTAAGCTGCTCCATGATGCCGCTTGTCTTGAAAAACTTGACAATACTTTTCAGCTTTTGGAGCAGTGCCAAGAGAGGAAGCAAAGAAAGTTCCTCTGCTAAGTGGAGTTTGGCAGCCGATGTCAGGGGAGAATCTCCAGGCTTCACCTCGGTCAGCTTCTTAACAGTCTCAGCGTGGCACGCTGAGAACTGTCTTTTGGCTTTGGTGCTGTTGCAAAGATCGGCAACGGTTGGATCTGTTCGGATCTGACAATCCACCGTGCGAGAGAGACAACATTATTCAGTTCCGATGCTGGGCCTCAGCGGCCGGCTACTGGCCGAGCTTCGAGTCCCGGCAGAAGCCTGCATTTTTGTCGGTCTCAAGTACCTGTCCGGTTCTTGCAAAAGAAAATCCTCGGTGTATTCATGTGCCGTGAAATGTTAGTTGCGATTGCAGCTCTAAAATCATGGAAAAAAATTATAGCGCCGCCGGGACTCGAAGCTGGTCATCGGTTGAGACCGAAACCGGCGCCACGGATCGGTTCGGGACCGACCCGAACCGATATTCGCAGGCCAGATCCAACGAGATCCAACCGTTGACGATCTTTGTGCTGTTGGCTAACCGTTGCACTGGTGCGACAACGGCAAACTATTTCGCCAATAGCCGCTGGAGACACTCCTTCAAGCACATCACCCCTTCCCATCTTGTGCAGAGCCTCTGTGACCTGTCAAAAAGAAAACAAAAAAAAAAGCGTAAGACGACAGACGACTTTCAAAGCAACCGATGTCAGAGCCATCTCTTCCGAGAACATTTACCTTGGTAAAGTGTTTCTCAGCCGACTTAAGCATGCCAATGCTGGACTGGAACACTCTGTTTCCAGTGCGGTTAAGTGGGCCACGTACCAGCTTTCTCTTTACCTGGAGACAGTGCTTTGCTGTGGATTTCAAAATAATGTTGACTCCAATAGCAACCTTGTCCACTATGGGGCCTGCTGCGGTGCCGTACAAATCAAGTCGGTTGAGAGGTGCCTGCATGGCCCGTTTTACTTTTAAGCAGTGGTTTACAGCAGTGGTCCATGCAGTACGACCTGTCCTGCCCCATTAACCTACATGCAAAAACCACGTCCGCGCCATCGTCCGTTGTGTAGTGCATTTTGTCATCCAGGTTGATGCCTAACTGCGCCTTTTCGGTTTGCACAGTGTGTCGGAGTCCTCGCAGCTCTTCGTCGGCGTGGCCCAGACAGGACGCCGTCATCCTGTTGCTGCGCTCCTCTTGGTCGGGCGACGTTTTGGTGGTGCTACCGCAGCACGAGGTTACGGCGACAGACAGCCGCGCGCTGGCCAAGACGCTCTTGACGGCAAGCCGAAGGGAAGGGCGGCAGGTGGTGGCGGTGAATGGAACACGCAGCTGCTGGGCGCCCTGCCCTCGGTGTCAAGGCCCTGGCCGCGCTGGCGATGAAACCATCTGCCCCGCACCACCACGGATGGCCCGGCGGCGAACATGCAGCCCTTTCACCGAGGGCAGGGCGCCCAGCAGCAGCCTGTGAGGAGGGGCGGGGTGGGGCGGTCGGTGGGCCTTGCAGGGCTGGAGGGGTGAGGTCGCCGTCTGTCTCTCTCGCACCCCCAGGGGTGCTGTCACATTTGTTGTTCAAGTTCACCACTTGTTGCGAAATAACAATTTCTAACAATTAAAACTTCATGTATGTGTTATTTTCCATTCACAGTCAAGGTATTCGTGGAGGCGGAGGAGGAGGCAATGGACTGGGAGCCGTGTGAGGAAGTCATGGAGTGGGAGGACAATGGTATGTACCAAACTGAATTACGTGCAAGACGCTCTTGACGTCCAGCCGGAGGAAAGGGCGGCACGTGGTGGCGGTGAACGAAACAGGCGGCTGCTGGGCGCCCTGACCTCGAGGGCTGCATGGTCGCCGCCGGGCCGTCCGTGGTGGTGCGGGGCAGATGGTTTCATCGCCAGCGCGGCTGCCCCGCACCACCACGGACGGCCCGGCGGCGACCATGCAGCCCTCGAGGGCAGGGCGCCCAGCAGCAGCCTGTGAGGAGGGGCGGGGTGTGGACGCAGTCCGAGATGGACACGGTTTTCCATCTGCTGGTGGAATACCAGCCCGTCAACGCATCTGGAACCTCTTTTCTTTCAAAGCTTCAAACGGTAAGCACGCACTGTGGCTGAGTGTGCCCGATGCACTTAATTATTTTTTTTCTTTTTTGGTTTACCAGCGTCTGCCTTCAAGCACTTCCACGGCTCTCCAATCGTTCGTCAGCAGGCGGCTGAAAAAACTGCATTTTCTTCGCTCATCCATCGTTTCTACAGAGACATGTCGGGACTCAGCTAATCGGAACGCCTTTTTCTGTCGTAAGTATCAAGTCCTGTACTTCCCTGTACCTTCCTTGGTGGCAGGCGGCACTCACCTAGCAGAGTCTAATCAACACTGTACGTTTTCGTTCTGTTTCAGGAATTTCGTGCAGGATTCGAACCCGGTGCTTTCCGACAGACTCTTGTGGGCAGCAGATTCGCATCCGACTCGGGCGCAGCAGGCTTTGAGGCCGTCATCCTCCAAACACTGCCATTCAGAGTCGCCGCCGCAGACCCCGAAGGCATCCTCCAAATACCCTGAGCAGGCTGTGCGGAAGGCCAACCGGAACCTCCACCGGTTCCTTGACAGACAGCGTGTGTCGGGGAGGTCCCTGTCGGCTGCCTTGGGCAAGGCGCCGCTGCCAGTGACTTTCTCCGGAGGCAGCCGACGTTCTGATGGGACCGTCCGTGTGAAGGAGGATCAGCCGGGGTGCTCCTCCGCCGTGTCGACAGCTTTGGTGACGAGGAGGATGACGGCTGCATCGCGCTGTCTGCGGCTGCGGCCTCGGCTGTTCTAGAAGGCGACGACTGCGTCGAGTCGGCGGGTGCCGCACCCTGAGCGGCGGCGACCTCGGTGTCTGATGCCTCCTCCTCTGACGACGACGTCGTCGGCGCGGTCATCGAAGACGATGACGTCCAGCTAGCAGACCAGGCGGCGGCGGGACCCACCACCACTGATGCTGGATCGCTCATGCCCCCGCCGTCGTCGCCGTTCTGCCAGCGAAGCCGTGGGATCTTCCAGGCTCCTACTCCGCCTGTCAAGCGGCGGCTGGAAGATGACATGCAGGGACTGGGCCTGGCCAGCAGCCCGAGTCGTGGTGGCGTTGCGCCGTCCACCGCGGATCCCTCCTCCTCCTCCTCCAGCTTCTCGCCACGGCGGCCCCGCCTCTCTGTCGCGACACCTTCAGCGCCGCTGCTGCCGCCCAGCGTCGAAGTCGCCGAGAAGCAAGAGAGCAGGTCTTTGCCGCTGCCGCCGTTCGTCAGAAAGGACGACGACGACGATGACAACTTGAACGCCGTCATGGACTCGCTGCAGAGCGTGGAGCAGGCCTGGAGCTCAACGCCGGTGTCCACGGTGCCTGCCCTCTGCACCTAGACCTACGCGAGCAGTCCTGTGCTGCTCAAGACGCCGGGCGGCGTCAAGACTGCTCACCATAACGACGTCGTCAACCTCCGTCGGTCGGACCTCGACGCGCCTGCCGCCGCAGCAGCAAGACTGGCGGCGTCACCAATCCGAAACGCCAGTCCATTGCGCGCGTGAGTCTCAACAGTGACCGTCGTGGAGCTGTTTACGGCGGCCGACACGTCCGACGAGGAAGACCCCAGTTTGCTATTTAACAAGGACTTTAACTTCCTCGCCGCCGAGGTCGAAGGCGGGGACGTGGTGGTGGTGCTCTGCGGCGACCGGGAGTGGTCGGTCGCAGGGCAGGCCGCAGACTGTCTCAACGACAGCGACCCATATGCTGATGTCCGGGCGTTGGACATCCTGTCAGTGTCGTCGGGACCGTCCTCCATATCGCCGCTGTTGGTGCACGGCACATCACGGGCCGAAGCGGAGCATCCAGAGTCCTCCGGCACTTCACTACATGACTACGGGGACCGGAAAAGACCCCCCGTGTATTTTCAAAATGAAATACGACCAGTGACATTCATTGTGCATTTCTGTTTCATTTTTGTTACTTTTTTTTGTGTGTGTGGCTGCATGTTTGTAAGTCTCATTTCCGTGTGCATTTTTCTGTACAAAGTTTTGGAAGTTTTTGCGACGTGTGACATTCATTGTGCATTTTTGTTTCATTTATGCTTTTTTTTGGGTCTGCATTTCTGCAGTAGTTGGTCACGTTTGTAAGTCTCATTTCCGTGTGCATTTTTCTGTGCAAAGTGTTGGAAGTTTTTGCGAGGTTTTTTGATGACTCGTTAAATAAACACGACTGCCCTGATATTTTTGACCTCTTTAAGTCTTCTTTGACCAGAAAGGACACCTGTGTTGGTAGCCACCCTATCCACGCGCAATATCTCTCTTGTTGATGGATTCTTGGTGTGTGAGGCCCAGTGTTGTAAAGAGCAAGAGTTCTGCAAAGCTTCCGAAAAAGCGATTTTTCACAGTTGAGGACGAACTAAAATTGGGTGGGTATCAAATTGATCCCTCAAAGGGTTTGGAGATCATCAGTGCCCAATTGAAGCGAGACGGAGGGTTTGATATCGATCAACTGAGGAGTTCATTGGATCCTCTCCCCTTGCTCTCAGCTACTGCACCAGCAGTGAACAAGCATCGGTTGCTAAAAGCTCTGGCCCCCTCTATAAGTGGAATTCCGAGAGTCTTTGACATGAGCAGCGAGAGCACTGATCTGGCTGGTGACGACGATTTCTTCAGCGCCATATCTGGCACACTAAATGACATGGCGGCGGAATCTTTGCCTGTCAGCACAGCTGCCCCGGTGCCATCGACATCACAAGGTCATGGAATGCCCAAGCAGGATGAAGTATGTGAGCACCTAACTAGAGTGTACGGGAAGGAATGGGTGAATCATGCTTACACCTTATACATGGGCTCTCCTGCGGATGTACAAGAACTGATGCTCAGAAGAGTGGCTTACAATGTCCACGTGCATCAGAAATTGTGGAGGGGTGCGTTCATGAAGGCCGATATGAACCTACTATTCAAGAGCCAGAAGGCTCTTGATGAACTATTGCAGAGAGCATCGTCTGTATTGGCCAAGTGGCCTGACACTCCTGTTAGGCAATTACTCTTACATACAGTGGCATATATCGCAACTAGAGGGGGTGATCGCAGGTGCTTGACTGCCGACATGTACGGGGCGGAGTGGGTCTTGGCCCTCGATATGGCCTCTGGTGTGTCATCGGAGGATGACAAAGCTGCGTTAGTTGCTCTACTCTCGATGATAGAGAAGTCAACCAGCAGTGTTCCAATGGGATCCCTGCCAAACACTTCTGAGGGTGTCATGGACACCCTATCTCGTCAAATGGACCCCAACACATCAGCTTCGGCTTCCTCCACCAGCCGTGGGGTCAGTGTCCCAACGCATGTGACTGTGCCTTCCACATCCCAACCCATCCTCAGATCACCAGTGGACACTCAGGGTCCAAGGATGGACTCAACAAATGCGCCTGAGCAGCAGGCTTACCTCTTGCTAGATGCGAAACTCAGCACTCTCACCACCATTATCGGTGGTCTTGTAGACTCCCTCACTACTGTCTTGACAGAGATGGCTGATCTAAAAAGGGAGGTTGCATCTCAGAACCTTAATGTGCTCCACCAGCTCGGGCACATTACTGGCGTGACTCGACAACTTGATAGCGGGCTGGCTGGCATCACAAGCCAGCTTCAGTGCATTCAAGCAAGTGTGGGCCAGTCGGGTGTCATGGCTGCGCAACCTCCGTCGCTAAGCTACCCTGGTTCTGCGACGCAGGCCCAATCCAGCATGCCCCAACCCCCTCTGCAAGGAGGAACACCCCACAACACGCCAGCATCAGTCCCACAAGGGTTGCAGGATCAGCTGGCAAAACTCCAAGCTGCCAAACAAGGGTTAGGTCAACAACACCAAACCCCCATGATTCCGCAACCACAGGCTATGCCTACCGCTCCAGTTGCGGGCCCCGCTGGGAACATCACAGCGGGAAGTCTCCTGGCTCGTGCAAGAGCCTTTAGAAAGACCAATGCAGGGCCAACAGGTTCAGCACCCGTCATGGCTCCTCAGCCACCAGCACCCTCTTTCGCTCCTCACCAGGCTTATCCACTGGGAGCTACGCAGATCCCCTTCCAGGGACCTCAAACCTCTCCTTTGGTGCCCCAACCTCTACAGGTTGCACAGCAACCTCCATACACTCAGCAAATGCCACCTGGAGTAGTGAGGTTTCTCTCGGGAACAGGGGGTGGGTTCCAGATGTAGAGCCACCTCAGTTTAATAAGGAGTGGGTTGGGATGGGTGGAGCAGACACTCCACTGGAAGTCGTAATTAATGTAGCCGATAACACCAATCAAGTCAAAGCGGCTCTGAGTTCCAGTAATATATTCAGTCGAGCCACCAACAACCTGTTTACAAATATATCTTGTCCAACACACTTGGCAGCATTGATCAATGCAGAATTTCGTGGACAGCCCGGCACTCCAAATGACATCACCCAGCTACAGCGTATAGGTGAAAAGTGGCCACATGAAAAAACCAAAAGAATGGTGTCTGATGATATAGCAACTGCCACTGAAAGACATGCCTTCCGGTTGTTAGCAATACATTGGGGGTTCTCTGATGTCCCAAAGCCGCCATCCAAGTTGCCATTCAGTGTTTGAAAAAAAAAAAAAAGTTCAACCCAACACAGATGACACAATACATACATCCATCCTCGGAAGGGTTTTGCAATTAATTCAACCTGTGATGTCTGTTGAAAAGGGTCAACAATCAAATTGATTGAATCTGAACAGGCGTGGCGTGTGTGGAGACTCGGAGAGTAAAGAGAAACGGCTTGCTTGGAGTTTGACAACGGAGAGACTTAAATGGTTTGCTACACGGTCTTTTATAACATTTCAGTGACTATCAGCAGTAAGACAAGTTTATACACAGGATAGCAGTTTAGCCAACAATAACATGACATTTTAACACCCCCGGAGAATGTGATTGGCTGAGCGATTAGCGAAGCCAGTTACTTCACTGCGGCTGGAAAGTTTTGTCTGTCCGCGCGCGTGTGTGTGTCTGTGTGTAAGCACAACTCCTCCTGAACGGCTCAGCCGATCTGTCTGAAATTTTGCAGGGTTATTAGGTATGTCCTTGGCTCGCCACACGCAAAAATTCAGCTTTCTATCTCATTTCATTCAGTCGTACTAACGAAAAAACACTATAAAAACGGCAGAAAAAGTGCAACTTTTTAGTGGCTTTATATATTTTAGAGACATATTTACATTGTTTCGTATGTTTTTGAAGGTGCTGATGACGAAACTAAAATCAATTTCGACCCCTGACCAAAGTTTTAACAGCGAATTGGCTACCTTGGCCCGAATTTACCAACATAATCAACTTCGACCCTTCATCTTGACATAAGGGGGTCGACCGACTGAAAAATTTTATTGCAGATTTCGATAGGTCTCGGCAAGACCTATTCAAAGAGGGGTCGGAAGGGGGGTCTAGGAGCCCGACTTCACCAGTTGGCCGAATCAGGATATTGAAAAATGGGGATCGACCGACTAAAAAATTTTATTGCCGATTTCGATGGGTCTCATCAAGACCTTTTGAAAGAGGGGTCGGAAAGGGGGTCTGTGAGCCCGCCTTTATATATTGTGAAAATTGGTGCAACGGCCATGTTTTGCACATAAACTTTGGCACGATGGGAACACAAGAGCGGCCCTCAGTCCTGATGTTACATCAATAAGTTTGAGCTTTACCTCCACGGGGTGTGAGGTGCGAGGACCGAAGGCCCGAGAGACGGCCTCCGATTGGGCCAAGCCAGGTCTGGTGCCAGGGCCGAAGAAGGCCCGAGAAGAATCCGCCGGCAGGCCAAGCTGGTATCAGCCCCTGTCGAATTGAATTGCCGGCGCAGCGAAGCGAAGCTGCCTACCGTGAAACGGGGTAATTTCGGGCACCCGGGGTAATTTCGGGCATCTCTGCCCGAAAGCATTGCGACGATGCTGCCGTCTAGCGGCGACCTCGGAGGCTTGTCCCGTTGCGCGCATCGCATTCACCACACTTAAAACCGTCGGATCATTCCTCTGGAGACCAAAACAGATCCAATCTTTTCGAGATACAGTGATTTTCGTATTATACACTTTTTACCTAAATTCAGTGTATGCGTGAAAACTTCAACTGGCAAGCCAAACCTGTTCACAAACGGTGCATAAGGTATTTTTTTTTCGATTTGGACATGTTTTGAGCATACTGTGTCAAATTTTCAATCACCTGCGGCAAATAGTATTGCAAATAGAGGCTCAAAACTAAAAAATTGTTACTTTTAGGGGTAATTTCGGGCATTGAAATGGCATGCAAGGGCAAGCAGGGTTGTTCTGAACACTTTAAATTTCGCAGGGCTAGAGTGGTGTAAGCTTCTTCCAGCTCTTCAGAGCTCTTCTGAAAGATTCAGATAATCCATTAACACAGGTAATACTCAACTGCCGCAGCAGTCGCTTTGTGGAACTTTGACTATTATAAAAATGGGCCAAGGCTACATCTGTACTTCTTATGTGTAGTATGTACACATCCTATCTTAGTGTCAATTATTGGTTCGTGACTAAAATGTTATCATGTTTACCGGGACTTTGACTTTGAGAACGGCCGCATGGCTTGCCGGGTTGCTACGGAATGCAGAGTTTTCCAGAAAGCCCCTGTATCTTCCCAATTGTGCATAAGACTTGCCTCCCATGTACGTCAGTTTCAAGAGGAAGATCCACGACTCATCTTCGCGTGATATAGTGTGGCTTGAGTTGTACCATTATCAAAAACAAAAAAGGATGAAGGTTCAAGGTTAGACGTTCAACAAGAAGCGTCCTAAATAGCTCCACCCCACTCTCCCAAACATCAAACTGTTTGTTCCAATCATGACTCCAAATTATGTATAAATGACCACCCCTACCATCCCTCCACATCTACATCCTTAAGAATTTCACATTTTATCACATAAGCTCAAAAGAAAGACACAATTATTGACTTTGAGACCAAAATCAGAACGACAAGTCGTTTTTTCCTGGGGTGCCCGAAATTACCCCCAAACACGGGGTAATTTCGGGCACTGCTTTGGGCCCTCCACTGTAAAAACGGTAAAGCGTAAATATCTGGAATTGGCGTCAAATTGAAGCTAAAGGTGGGTAGATGATAAATTTTAACCCTCAGGTCCATGGCAACACCACGACCTTCACAATTTTAAAAATACCTCTCAAAAGTGCCCGAAATTACCCCGTTTCACGGTATTCCCATGTCACCTAACAACAAGAGAAGTTGTTCCTATGACCTGCCGGACTACTTGGACCTGGATCTTGAGGGCTTGAACCCGCCGTCTCCCAAAGTTTTGATCCTTGACCAAGAAGTGCAGGGAGAACAAGAAGCCCTCCACACATCTCCTCGACGTAAGTGCTTGTTAATTTTTTTCTTTAAAAAAATTGACTTGAATTTTCTTTGATTCATTTCATTTATTTATTCGTTCATTTATTTAATTTACATACTGTCTGTGAAGACTCCAAAACAAAACTCTGAATTTTTGTGATGATACACTGATTTTGTTTGTTCCTTGATTCAGGTTCTCCTGAAAGGAAAGGTGCCAGAGTAAGGTCACAAAAAAAAACCCAGAATGAGTCTCAAACGATTAACTTGTCTGAAAGTCATTAACGACCCTCAAGTGAAAAAAATTGCAAGGACAGCTCAACAGTACAGGAAGATGGCTTTAGATGTGAAATACAAACTTAAATTATCACAAGGAAAGAACAAATCATTCAAGAAATTGGCCTCAAGAAAGTTCATTGATCAAGTGGATGAACTGCTTATTTCACGTGGGGCTAAAAGGATCCTCAAGGCAGAACTCAGAAACTTTCGGAAGAAACCTAAAGCCAGAAAATGGACAGTGGATGACAAGTTATTTGCCTTGGCGATATATAAGAGAAGTCCCAGGGCATATAGATTTTTGCAGCAGCATATAACTTAACCATCAGAAAGTACTTTAAAAAATTTACTTCGTGACATCCCTATGAAAGTGGGTATTTCCAAAGCCTTGATGGCGCTTTTGAAAAGCCAAGTGAAGAAGATGAAAGCTAATGAGAAGCACTGTCTTTTGTCATTTGATGAAATTTATTTAGTTCCCAACGTGAAATTTTGCAAATCTAAAAAAATTACTTCTGGCTTTGAAAACTATGGTCACAGAGGTCAGACTCATCTCATTGCTGACCATGCATTGGTTTTCATGCTGCAGGGTTTGAAGTCAAAATGGACACAGCCTGTGGCATATTTCACTGTGCATAAGACTTGCCCGTCATCCATGCTGAGATTACTTATCACAGATGTTGTAAGAGCAGTAACTTCCATCGGTCTCAATGTTCTTGCTACAGTCTCTGACCAGGGACCAACAAACCGGGGAGCTGTAACAGAACTCAAGCAGCAGTCAACAAATGATGATATTTTTTACACTATTGATGGTAAAAGGATGGTTCACATATACGATGTGCCACACATTTTCAAGAATATAAGGAACAATATGTTAGCAAGTGACGTAGAGTATGAGCCTGGAAAAGTTGCCAAATGGGTTGACTTGATTGAATACCTCAAACTGGATGAGTCTTTGTGCCAGATGTCAAACCTCACCTATAAACACCTGAATCCCAAAGGTAAAGAGAAGATGAGGGTGAAGTATGCTGTAGAAAGCATCAGTCAAAGAGTTTCAGGTGGTATAGAGACTATTCATTGTGTTTCAAATGGAGAAAAACTACCAACGTGTATGGACACCTCTAAATTTTTGAAAATTGCTGATGGCTTCTTTGACTTGACCAATGGTGCCTCATCATCTTCCTCTGAAAGGAAAAAACCTGCTCGTGTCAATGTTTCGCGTAATTCCTTACATCACACAGAGTGGCCATTAATGATCAAACATCTGGAGCGCTGGAGTTTCATCAGAAAATCTACGGGAGAAAGACATGTGCTACCATGCGTGAAAGGTTGGATCCAATCAGTGAAAGGCATGCAGTGGATTTGGTCCAAATTGCAATCGGACCCAGCACCTATTAGATGTCTTAATTTGAGAGACCTTAGTCAAGATGCCATTGAAAATTTATTTGGTGGAATAAGGCAATGCAGTGGGTCCAGCACCGACCTGACAACTGACCAGTTTGAAGCTGCTCTCAAGACAAGCATTTTAACAAAAGTTTCAGGAAAAGTCCGAGATAAAAATTGTATGGATGATGATGAATACATTCTTAATGATATGCGCTGCCTGCTTTCAAACCAAAATGAAGATGGTGATATTGTGCAGCCCCAGCGTCAGCAGTCACTTCTTCGTGGATTTCAACCACTCCCCGATGATGTTGATTCCAGGCTCAATAATATAAAGGTCCAGGCACCAGCTTTCATATGTACAGCAAGTGTGAGTGACATTGTTTGTAAAATGTCATGCACTGAGTGCAAAAATTCATTAACAACAGAAGATCAAAGCAGTACTCATCGTAAATTCCTTCTCAGTGGTTCACATTATGCCCTGAAAAAAGATTGCAAATATTACCCATCAGTACAGGTCATGAATAGTTTTGTTAAGTGCCAAGAAGCTTTTCAAATGCAATGGAAAAAAACTCTACATACCGAGACTGTTGTTGCTGATACCATAAGATGTTTCAATGATGCTGCTGATTGGTCACATTTGAATTGTAATATCCATGCCTCTGAGGTTCAAGAGCAACTTATCCAAAAGATCTGCATCACTCTTCTAGAAAGAAAATGTAAAATGATCAATACTGATAGGAAGAAAAATATATTTAAGAGAACCAGGCAGACACTTCATTCCGCAGTCAAAGATGTAGATGGTCTCCGCCAAGAAGAGGCAGACTTGGAGCTGACCCCCTCTGACTTTGACTTATTGAATGGAGTTCAACCTCAGAAAGGTACAAATTTCACAAAGCTGTATGTTCTTATCCATTGTGTGGTTCATTTGCATCCATTCTGTGTCACTTGGAATCACCGGACCACTTGTTCCCGAAGTTTTTCTATTTCATGAATATTTACTGACTTTATTACCATATGGTTTTGGACTCCACTTGTATTTAGTTTAATGTCAATTTTTTTATGTTTATGTTGTGTTTCCTTTTTAAGAAAATTCATGATCATATGTGTGTGGTACACATTCTGCAATTTGGGACATCACTGGAATTTATTGCACTTAACAATCAAACAGGATAAGTATTTCATTGAATGTTTGCCTATGTTTATTTAAGAACTAACTCACAACACATTTTTAGAGCATGTCAAAATATGTTTCAAATTAACAATCATGTTCATTTAGAATCAAAAATTTGTTCAAGATACAATGTTGTGCTGATTACAAATTATAATACTCGCCCCTTTTTTGGTCATCTTTCAGCTGCTCCGACTAATTTGCAGAAGCCTCAGTGTCAGACCAGTTTCCAATCGCCAGCTGTACCATGCACACCAAAGGTATGCCCTATCATCTTTTATCAGTTGCAAACTGCACTTGTTTAAGTGAAAATTATTAATCATATTTTGTCTCTTGTTTTAGCGACAAGTGTCAGTGATGGTAGTACCCACTACACCTCAACCAACCCTGACTTTCCTTGTCCCCGTAACCCACCCGTAACCAGGAAGTGCTAGAGCTCCCCCCTCCTAGAGCTCCCCCCCCCCATTTTTTCTACCTTTCCTTGCCTTTAATAAAATTAAACATGATTAAATGAATTAAATAGGATTAAATGGAATTAAACGAAATAAATAGGATTAAATGAATTAAATGGGCGTAAATTAATCAAATACGATTAAAAGGATTAAATAGGATTAAATGAGCAGCGCGGGCGGTGGGACTGACAGGACTGTAGCTAAGTAGCCCAACCTATCCCAACCAAATCGAGCGGCCTCGCTACGGAGCTTTCTGTAACATGCGACAGATCTTTCTGTAACTCATCTCTTAAGATCCGTCGCGAGCCCGTTAGGTTAGGTTAGGTAAGACCACTTAGTTTCAGCCCTGTCAGTCCCACTGCCCGAACAGGAGCTGCTTTAGCATCTTTCTGCGTGCTAGAACAAAGCTGGTCTCGCGCGGCTAGTGCAGACTACAATCCATCTAACTTGTGCTCGGCACCAGCAGTTCATTAAAGAGATCGTTTTATCTCAATTATATCTTATTTAATAAATTTGGAATAATTTGGATTATTTCATATTATTGGGATCAGATTTAATTTATTTAATGCTATTTAATTCATTTAATCCTATTAGTTTCGTTTTATCCTATTTAATTCATTTAATCATATTTAATTTTATTAAACGCAAAAAAAGGCGGAAAATATGGGGGGGAGCTCTAGGAGGGGGGAGCTCTAGTACTGACCCCCTGTAACACCAGCCAGGAGAAAGGTGTATGCGAGCTGGGTGGAAGCATCTGTAAGTTACTGCTCTGACGCACAAGAAGAATGCCACTTAAAAGATCAATTTTTAGTAATATTATTTTCTGTTGGAAAAAGGGTGGCTCCATTCAGAATGCCAGCACCAGCAGCAGCTCGGACACAGACACGATGGATAGTTTGGTTCAGAGACAACAGGTGAGTGTTGATGAATTTATATGACAATATTTAATTGAACTTAAAAAGAATTCTTCATTAACTTTTTTATCTCTTTGCAGGTACACTCTCTATCCATACCACAGCTAAAAGCTTTCCTGAAGGGCAAGGTGAAGATAAGCCAGAAAAACAAAGCGCAGTTGGTGCAAGACGTCTACAACCTGTACAAATGATTGTTATTTTTCAGCATTTGTATTGTATTTGTAAGTTGTTTGTATTATGTGCCTAGTGCTAGTAAGTTTTTGTATTGTAGTATGTAATCATGTATGATTTCATGCCTGTCAAACTGAAAATAAACACATATTTACTTACTTTGTTTGCGTCTTTCATCTCCTTCATCCAAATGTAAACAAAAGGCGTCGATAAATATAAATAGTACCAGCCTAATCACATTGAGGGAAATTTCCCTACCGTTTCTTATTTATAAGTTGGCAGCAAACGAATACGCGTTCCCCCCTCCACTTTCCACAAGCATCCGCGCTATACGCAGGCAGTTGACTGGGCCTGGATAGAGATTCTACTTTTCCGAAAAAATAAACTGACGGAAATATTTCCGAAATATTTCTGAAATGTTTCGGAAAAATAAGGAAACATTGGAAATATTGTACAATCCGATTATTTCGTAGTTCTTATGTCAAAATTGGCAGGGAAAGTTATTCCTCATGTTCACTGGCCACGAAATGTGCTCTCACAATGAGTTTCCCGTTCGCACAACGACTCGATAATGACGATTGCTTTTAGAAATGTGCAAGGCCGTAATGGCGTAATTGTCACCTAAGCATTGAGAACGTGTAAAAAGGCAAATTTAACCCTACTGTGTGGTTCAGTGACGCACGTGCTTTTTGTCTCCATAGAGATTTCTCTCCTGCGTCCGGCCCTTAGTTTGTTGGTTATCCATAGAAATAGGCGTTTTTGTAAGGAATCAAGGATAGGCACTGTGGTAAAAAAATTTAAAAAAATGGATAATACTTGAAAACTAAACCTAGTCTTGCGCATAATACTGTGCTTTTGTGGCCTAGGCTGAAAGCTTTAGAAAGTTGAGAGAGCGATTCTCACGTTTCGGGGTAGTTTCGTTTCTTTTGGCCCCTGTGCCCAAACGAGGGCAGATATCGACATGGGGTTTGTTCCTGGAATTAGATAGGGTCATTACCTACTAAACCCAAATGTTTCGAATAGTTCGCTTGCGTTGGATTGGTTTCCCTAGCTTTCAGAATACCCAAAATGTAACTTCCGTGATTGTCCCACGATAACATACTCGAATTTTCCGTCCCCAATGTAGTGGAATGGTATGAAAATTCTGCCAACTGTCGATGGTCATTCAAAACCTGACATGTCTTGAGCTTATTTGAACGGAAGACTAACACACACGACAGTTTTCGAAGGTTCTTTTGCTGCAGCGAAAAATGTCCACCGTGTGTTCAATTTCATTGCACACATTACGAAAACGCCGCTCTGGACTTCTCCCTTTGCCAAATTTTAAACTTTTCTTGACGTCAGCCATCGAAATGGGGTGCCTGAGAAAGAATTGCGTGGGACGCCGAAGTCGAAGATGCTCTGCACGGTCGCGAGGCGGGCTGCAGCTACAAACCATGGCGTGTATCAACAATTACATGTAACTTCCGTGGCACCCATTACCCAATGTTGCAGCGGCACTAGGTAAAAAAAAATTCGCTAAAATGTCGGCGTTGGAGTATTATTTGACCATGGAACGACAAATAAGCCACAGCGAGCCCGAGTCAGCCGTTAAGGTCGATTTTCACACTTTGTAACTTCCGTGATAACGTAACTTCCGTGATCAAAACACCCGTATAAACGCATGTAAATACCTGAGGGCTTACTTTTTTAAGAAGGTAGTACAAGGTCTTGACTATGAATACCATTGCCATAACTCTAGTATCATTCAGGACTCCAGTAACTACGAGAAACCAAATTCGATGATTCTCACTGTCGGCAAATCAGGAACGTCAAAACTACCCCGAAACGTGAGAATCGCTCGAGAGGGAATTATAGAAATTTCAGTTTAGAGACGCCACCTTCACATTCTATTGTCTAGTGTCCTCATCCTACGTAGCCCACCTACTATGCTGCGGGGTCGTTTTGGTGCTGCCTAAAGCATAAATATCGGCTTCCAAATGCTAAAAACTCTTCCTGACGGACTTCTCAGAATATATTTAAGCTCTTTATAACTGAAATAAGTGATCAAACGATCGTTATTATGTAAAGTTTCCTTAACTGTAACTCACTTAACACACAATATTTCGAATTTTTCCATTCTTTCAAGGTCCTCGCAAATATTTTCGAAATATATCGGAAATATTTCCAATATTTCCGGAAATATTTCAAGTCCCCGAATCTCTAAATGTATTAAAAAATATTTTTATGTAAAAAAAATAGGGGGTAACCTCCGGGAAGGGTAACCTCGGGTACCTAGCCGCCAATCAGCCCCTCAAAATTCATGGAAAATGGTGCAAAACTCGGTCCAATAATGGAAGTCATGGAACAGTAGTTTATTGCTGCCGTTTTTTAGAGTTTTCCCAATTGGTATGACTGAATCGATTGATGTGCGTACAGAGAGAAGGCATAAAAGATTCGCAAATGAATCAAATTTAGTGAGTTTTATATTTGCACAATTTTATTCGTAATGTAAACAAATCTTGTTTGTTTTATGTTGGCACAAACTTTTTCGTTCGCTACTATACTATTGTGTGGCAGTTACTCGCGTGGGGTTGAAAAACTTTTGAGAGCAGACAGAAAATTGCTTTCATCCCCACTCAGGTAACTGGCCTCGCTATCGTTCAGCCAATGAACGGTACAGTAAGTTTTTTTTTAAAAAAAAATATTCAAAAAGCACGTAGACACCTTACAATAAACCTTACAACACCTTACAACACCTTACAACAACCGTTACAATTATAAAAATTGTTTGTAAGTGGTCTTGAACCTATAACCTCTTGTAGCCCGGTCTAGGACCGCTTTTACCTTTTTATTAATTTTTAGAGAGATTTTTAACTGACAGTAGAAATAATTATGTCGGTTGTCCCATTACATGGCAATGTCTGGTCGTGTAAGGCAGGTTGTTTCAAAGTAGGCGAGTCGTGGTCGCGCCGAGTTACTGGAACTGGAGGGACACGCGAATGCTGCAAACAGAACGGAGAGAGCACTGTTATTCAACGAATGTCACGTCATATCCGTTCGAATGTAAATTTTGTCGCGTTCGTTTGAATATGATGTCACATTTGTTTCAATGTTTACCCACGTTCAAACGAATGTGACACCCTAATTTAACGGCCGTGTGACTTCCAAACGAATATGACATCGCAGCCTTACGAACGTGGCAAAATTCACATTTGAAGGAATATGACGTTACATTCGTTATATAACAGTGAGTAGGCTCATCATTTGAATCGGGGAACTGTGGGCCAGACGGTCGGTGCAGGCGGCCACAACTCTAGACACATTTCGCGCTCCACAGTCGCTAAGTGGGTTTCAAACCGACCGTGCAACCCCACCCTTAGATTGCTCTCAGAACGAGGAATCGATTGGTGGTGCCATACGTTCGGTTTGAGTCCCGATCAGCGACTCTGGAGCACAAAACGCGTCTAGAGCTATAGCCGCCCGCGCCGGTCTTCTGACTGGCCCACTGCGCGGAGTTTCGTCACTGCGTCTCTCGCATTCAGGAGGCGCCCTATTAGTGTGCGAGAGAGACAGAGCGACGAGGGACTGCCGCCAGCTGGTAGGACTGCCAGGCGCGGCGCGCCCACCCACCTCTTGCCCGCCCTCATCACGTCCAGCGCCTTGCCGATGTCCTCGAACCGGAAGTCGTGCGTCACGAAGTCGTCGATGGGTATCCGGCCGGCCGCTACCTCGTCAACCTGCGGTCAGAGAGACACAGCGATCGTATTGGCGGGTTGACCGGTTGACCCACATGGACGCGAGCTTATCAGACGCTCTCCAAGATTGTGGGTCATGAGGTATCAGGTGTCCCAGAAACCGGGTGACAAATTGAATCGTTACGCAGTCCCGCCTAGCATATCCGCACTATTCCACTCCGGTCTGCGAGGAGCAGTTAAGTGTTGCGGCACTGCAAACCTTTCATTTAGAGACGGGATCTTGGTCACCTGGTACAAGGTGGCGCACAGTGGGCCAGAAGACCGGCGCAGGCTGCAAAAACTCTAGATGCAATTTTTAGCTGCAGAGTCATTTAAAAAACAAAACTTGGAACTCACCCTCTGACCCCATCAATGGATTCCTCGTGCGGAAAGCAACCCATTGATGAGGTCGCGCGCTCGGTTCGTGTCCTATCAAGCGACTCTGGAGCTCAAAACCCGTCTGGAATATTGACCGGCCCCAACGATCTCCTGGCCCACTGTATGGCGGTGCGGTTCCCAAGATGAAGTCATCCTCGCGGTGCTCACCAGCTGCGGCAGGTCGTTGCGGAAGTGATAGCCGCCGAACAGGCAGCCCGAGATGCGCTTCCCGCACAGCAAGTCCCCCGGGTCGATGCCCAGGAGGATGCGTCGCGGCGTCCCGCCGATCACCACGGAGTGGCCGCCGCCGACGCGCACCGAGTCGAACGCCTCTTTCTGGCGGAAGGACGAGTGGAGTTGGCATTGTGTTGACACTGGGGTCGGTCCCTTGCCACTCACGACGACGCACAATGAGCCAGAAGACCGGCATCATCATGATCATCAGCGCTGTCAGGTCTCAATAGACCCTTGGCGTACGAGTAAGCAACTACAACAGACTCTGAATGCAAGACTGAAAACCTTAAATGCAGGCGCAGGCGGCCAAAACTCTAGACGCGTTGGGAGCTTCAGAGTCGCTAAATGAGACTCGAGCTAAACGTGCGAACCCCCACCTATGGATGGCTCGTCGGACGTCGAACATACATTGGTGGGGGCTCACACGTTCGGTTCGATTCTGTTAAGTGACACCAGAGCACAAAAGGCGTTTAGGAGTTTTGACCGCCTGCGCCGGTCTCTTGGCTGGCGCACTGTAGCGCTCACCATGGCCGTCACGGAGCCCGCGCTCTCGAAGGCGAAGTCGCAGCCGCCGCCGGGGAAGCGCTCCGCCATGTACTCCGCGATGGGCTTGTCCAGAGTCTTAGAGTTGATGAACTCGGTGCAGCCGAACTTTCTGGCTGGAATAATAGAAAAGAACCTTCAGAGCCGCTGATCACACTAATAACATTTTGGTTTTCCCCTGATAACAATTCCACGACTAATTTTCCTTAGCAAGAATGTCATTAAGACGATTAATGACAGTTTTGTCTCGCCCACGCAAAAAGGTGTGGGAGCTTTGATGAACTGTCATCACTCTGCGGTGAAATTGTCATCATTTGGAAGAGATGAAAACATCATCCATGCTTCTGTCACAAAGTGACAACAAATTTTTACAGTGCATGAGAACGCCGCATAAAATCCACTCGGATGATGCGAGAGGGTAGAACATTCTGTGGAGTTGAGCTTTAGCTAGAACCTTTTGAGCCCGTACCCATATTACATGACCAATTTTGGGGAGGGAGGGAGTCCAGCCAAATACTACGCCCTATCGTAAATACATGCGAAGGTTAGCTTATCCAGGTCACAAGGAGGGGGGAGGGGGTCAAAAAGGGGCCAAAAATCGGTCACGTAATATGGGTACGATCCCTTACCTTCCTGCAGGATATCGGCAAGTCTAGCTGCTGCTTACATTCTTAATGTGAAAGGCCGCACCAACATATCAAAGTTAACATTTTCTCCATGACACTGAAGAAATTCGACAAATTCGACAGAATATCTGCACTCTCATCGTTCAATAGACATTTCATTAATATTCATTGATGTTTGTGCCGGTTTGTGCATGTTATTAAGATTTCATTATTGAGCTTAACAAATTCGTCATAAAGAAAACGATGTTGAAGGTACTGAAAATATGTTAAAAAGCTCATTAATGTGCCCAAACGTCAATACGTTATTTAAAAAAAACTCCCATTGAGTCTGAGAGTGTAGTGTGTCAGTTACAAGAGGAAGTTCCAGAGGAAGTTTATGAAGTCAGCTGCACCACCGTAACACGGAGAATTTTTACAATAGTGAGAAAACACGGAGAATTTTTACAATAGTGAGAAGAATGATGATCGTACGATAATATCTGATGGACTATTTCTTGGATGTATGTGGATAATGACGAGACTCGAGTACGCTTGTTTACTGTTCGGATGGTTTATTGGTACTGAAGGGCCAAGGCGAGACAAAGGCATGAATCATACAGAACAAAAGACTCGTGGCAAACTGTTGACAGGTGATTGACATTTGGCGGCTGACAAATGACGAAAGACAAAAATGGCGCGTAATATTAAACTAGGGTTCTAACAAAGAATGTCCACCGTAAGACTTTTAGTAAGTGAGCCAAGGAAACGCACAGTGGGCCAGAGAACCGGAGCAGGCGTCCACAACTCAAGACGCGATTTCACTCTCATCCTTAAAGAGACATTAATATTCATTGTCGTTTGTGCACATTCATCAGATATGTCAGGACGAAATTGATAATAAAGTTAGTGAAACAAATAAAAATATGCTCATGAATGTGCTCAAACGTTAAAGAAAAACTCAGTGCGAGTCTGAAAGTGCTGAGCTCCATTGTCGGACAGGACTCGAACCGAACGTGCAACCCCACGCCAATGGACTCCTTATTCGGAGAGCAATCCATTAGTGGGGTCACACGGTCCGTCAAAGGCCTTTTCAGCGACTCTGGGGCTCGCACTCCCCATTTCCTACTGAGAAATGCCGTGCTGTTACAATACTAAGCTGATTCTTAGTACTCTCCGACAAAAATGTATCATCACACAGAGAAATTTGTTACAGAGAAATACGAAGAAATTGGTCATAAGTTACAGACAATCCTTCACCATAAGTTACTACCTTCGCTAGGCTGTCATAATACTAGGCTTTTTGTTTGTATTACAAAGTAAAAGCTCAGTAGTATCTGGAGAGTGCAAAAGGCGTCTTGAATTTCGGCCTCCTTCACCGGTCTTCCGGCTCACTGGCCGTCGTGAGTCACAAAAGACCGACCGCAGTGCCAACATGGATGGCATTAGCAATCTATTGGGAGGGTCGGACGGTCCGTTAGAGTCCCATTTAACATTTCTGGACCTCAAACCCAGCCTAAAGTTAGATGGCCTCTTCTTGTCCACTGTGATACGCCGCCAACGCCAAACGCCGCCAACGCCAAACGCCAACTACTCACCGAGGGCCTCCTTGTCGGGGTTGATGTCCACGCCCAGGATGGTGGTGGCGCCCGCCAGCCTGCAGCCCAGCACGACGGCCAGCCCCACGCCGCCCAGTCCCCACACGGCGCACGTCGAGCCGGGGGTCACCTTGGCCTCGTTCAGCGCCGAGCCCATGCCCGTGGGGATGCAGCAGCCGATGGGGGATAGGTGCTTCATGGGCACGTCGGGGTTCACCTGGTAGTGCAGGCACCAAAGAGCTGGCTAAGGAGACTGCTAACAACTTCCACTCTCCGACACACTGGTGGACATCAGGCGAATCCTTGGCTGTATCATTACGCTGCGAGATGGGCGTACTGGCCGTACGCCTTTTTTCAAAGCGAACAAAGGAACCTTCGCCATCCGTTAAGATCGGTTAAGTAGGGAGGAAAAAGGTGGTTATGCTCCTACTCAAGAAACTCCATAGAGTGCGTGGCATGCTCCACCTGGGGGTTACGTCGAAGGACGCTTACTCTTTAGTTTTACCCGGGCACTGCACTCCGGAGATCCTACTGAGCTTTTTCTTCGTAACAAAAACATAAATATTAGTATTATGACAGCACAGCGAAAGTAGTAACCTATGGTGAAGGATGCTCAGTAACTTATAACCAGTTCCTTCGTATTACGAACAAATTTCTCTGAATTATGATTACACTTGTGTCGTAGAATACTGAGGATCTGCTAAGTATTATAACAGCACGGCATTTCTCAGAAGGAAATGGGGAGTAAGCGTGGAAATTTTGAAATTAGTAGTTTAATAATAGTGTTCTTCGCGTTTTCGGAATTTTAGATCATTGTGGCGCGGTGCGTTTGTGTGCGTGGTTGCAGCAATTGCATCAAAGGCAAGCAACTAGCCAGCCTGTTGGCTCTGGCTGGGTGGCTGGTGGACGCGATTGTTGAGCTCCCGGCACTGGGTTTGCGTTCGCGGTCGTTATTTGCGCCTGCCTTCCTTATGCACTGTGCGTCTGTCGCCCTCGCCCTTGACTGCCCCGACGGGCCCGTCGGTCCCGCCGTGGCGGCTGATCCCACAGGGGGGGGGGGGGGGGGGAATCGCCCCTTCGCCCCCCCCCCTTAAACCGCGCATGCCTGCAAGCACACTCTTGCCTCAGGCACGCACTAAGAAGTGCAACCCCGCGTGCAACAAAGAAGTGCATGCCTCCCCGGCATGCAACAAAGAAGTGCATACCTTGGGTTGACACTATGTAGTGCGTGCTTGGCACACACTTGAGTTTGCAGTGTGATTTCAAAGGGTTTTAGAAAGGTACAATTTTGACAAGATTTTACCACGTTTCAAAGAGATTTTTAGAGGTTCCAACAGACTCCCCGTCGCGCTCGCTCGCTCATCGCCAAGATTATGTAAGGTTTGGCCCGACTTCGCGCATGATTTCGGCCACTCAGGTGAACACAGGATCTCGCGAATGGTTGCCCGCTCGGTGGCAAGGTGGGATCTCATAGCAGACAAAACCCATTCGGCAATGGGTTCTAACCCATGTAGAAGGGTTGAAGCCCATTTGGAATGGGTTGTGACCCATTGGGAATGGGTCATGACCCATAAGGAATGGGTCGTGACCCATTAGGAATGGGTCGTGACCCATTGGGAATGGGTTGTGACCCATTGGAGATGGGTCGAGACCCATTGGAGATGGGTCGAGACCCATTGAAGATGGGTTGGGACCCATTGAGACCCAGCTTTTTGGGTTCGGTCAAGGATCGCCTGCGAGGTAGGCAAAAATGTGGTGCAATTAGGTAGGCAAACCCGCTACACACCTATTAAGGGTAACTTGTAAACTACTACAGCTAGGCCAAATCCGACACCACCATTGTGTTCAGCGCCGAAAGTTTGGTTTGTGGCGTCAATCTAGGTCAGACTCATCTTCTTTGTAAAAGAAATATAATAAAGTCCAGTCTGAGTTTGGACACTTTGTGATGGGTCAGACCCATTATGGGTGCAACCCATTTAAATGGGTACTTTTCTTACACCCATTACATGGGTTGGACCCATAAGAATGGGTTGGACCCAATTAAATGGGTGCATGAAAAGTGCCCATTTAAATGGGTTCAGCAAATGGGTTTTGTCTGCTATGGGGAACCCGCGCCACGCACCTTGGCCGTGGTTGCCTCTGCGAGCACGGCGTACTCAGCGAACGCCCCGATGCAGGCCATCTGGTAGACCGGTCTGCCCCTGACCGTGACGCGGGTCGTGCCGTCGGCCATCACGCACTTGCCCTGCAACAAGAAGACGGTGCACAGTGGGCCAGAGGACTGGCGCAGGCGGCCAATACTCTAGACAGGTTTTGAGCTCCAGAGTGGCTGAATGGGTCTCGAACCGAACGTATGATCCTACCAATGGATTCCTCGTTCGGAGAGCAATCCATTGATGGGGTCACACGTTCGGTTCGAGTCGCATTTTGCGACGTTGGAATTCAAAACCTGTCCAGGCTTTTTATGGCCTTCGGATACTGTGCGGCGCGGCGCAAATACTGAAATTTAAAAGGTGAGACATCGGACCAATTTTGGCAATACAAAAAGTATGACATGGCCGATAAAAAGGTCATAAACAATTGTATGACCGCAGAAAGGTCACACACGTATGGAGACTGAAAAACGGTTATACACAAATGTATGACCGAAAAAAGGTCAGACATTAGCGATGCTGCGAGGGGTCGACAACTCATATATTACCTCGTACGCGGTGGCTTGGCTGTATTACCTGTATATTTCCATGTAATATATCCATATTACCACAATTTTGCCTCTATATTACTATATATCACACATATATTACCTATATTACTGGTAATATACGTATACTCTCTCGTACGCAGCTAAGGGAGTTGTCGACCCCTCACGAGGCTGGGCCCTCGTTTAGCTTGGGGATATATGAACCTTCATCGGTGACACACAAAAGAATCACCATTTTCGGTCATACATTTGTGTATGACCTTGACAACGGTCATACACTGCTATATGACCTAATCCTCGGTCATACATTTGTGTATGACCCTTTTTTCGGTCTAACATTTTAGTATCACCCCTTTAAAGGTCAGGAGTCTGACCTTTCTACTTTCCGTGAATCTAACAAAGCACACGACGCTGCGGACTCACACTGGTCGCAATGCAGAGGTTGGTCCCGCCGCTCTCGCACATCGCGCACTTGTTGCACTTCTTTCCGAACGAGGGCACCACGTGGTCCCCTAAACGAAGGGGGGCATTGTTGAGGCTTACATCGTTACAACTGCAGGCGTCCGACCGTCTAGTGAAAATTTTCCCTATTCCACGATTTTGGTCATCTCGATTAAAACCATGCCATGTCTTTTCTAACCCTTATACTAAGTTTCTACACTCCCAATTTCCTACTGAGAAATGACGTGCTGTTATAATACTAAGCTGATTCTCAGTACTTTACGACACAAATGTATCATAATATAGAGAAATTTGTTTGTGATACGAAGAAATTGGTCATAAGTTACTGACAATCCTTCACCATAGGTTACTACCTTCGCTGTCCTGTCATAATGCCAAGGTTTTTGCTTGTATTACGAAGAAAAAGCTCAGTAGGATCTTAACAGTGTACACACTAAATTTCTATGTCCTTTTTTGGTGCATAGCGTTGGCGCAAAATGAAACATACGCGTGGAATATATCATTTTCACTAGCCAGTCATCTGAGGCATACTTTCTCGCCTCTCTTCTGTCACGCGCACGCTAACACTTCTCTAAGTGCAATCTCTTTCTGGCCGAAAAAGCCGTACAAATTCGTGCGAAATTTTGTACAAATTTGTACGAAAAGCACGTATGCGCAAAATTGTGTGAGACCACGTACAAAATTGTACAAAGGAATTTGGTGTGAACACACTATAAACTCTACACTCACCTGGCTGCATGGAGGTGACGCCAGGGCCCACGCTCTCCACGACGCCCACCCCCTCGTGCCCCGGGATGACGGGGTACATGCCCTCGTAGAACATGACGATGGTGTGGCCCTCGAGCGCAGAGAAGTCTGTCCGGCAGATAGACGCGGCCACCATGCGGACTCGTACCTATCATCAACAACAAAAGTATTGCGCGCCGCGTGCATGCACACTGCAGTATATGCAGCACAGTGGGCCAGAGGACCGGCGCAGGCGGCCCAAGTTCTCGACGCGGTTTTAGCTGTAGAGTCGCTGAATGGGGCTGGAACCGAACATGCGACCCTACAAATGAATTATTACTCCTCCGAACGAGGGATCCAATGATTGGGTCACACGTGCGGTTCAATTCCAATAAGCGATTTTCAAGCTCTAAACTCGTGTAGAGTTTTGGCCGTCGCTGGCCCACTGTACACGTACAGCCGACGCCTAAACCGCAGGGAATATCGAGGCCAGGGCCGGACTGGGCGGGTCGGGATACGGGGATCCCCGACGGGGCCGCGGGCCAGGCGCCGGGGCTACGCGATGTGTGGCTTGTGGGCCAGGAGAGAGGAATCGGCCAGGATCTGGGACCAGATCATCAAGCGTGGCCCGCTCTCTTGGAGCTCTAAAACAGCCCTAAAGATACCTTAAATTTTCGTCGCTCGCTTTGCTCGCGAACGTATCTATAGCTGGTACCAATAATATCGAGACGCAATGCCGCATCGCCGTTGAAACAACCATGTTTGGATACGATAAGGCGTTGGCTTATAGTAAGCTCGCTGTCGCTCGCCAATACATTACTCCTCTCACTTCAAAAATTGGACCTTTTTCTTGAAGTGATCCTCGTTCCGTATCAGCATTTGATTAGCGGCAATAGGCACTCTTATTTTCTCTGTAATAAAGTTCTCAGAAGGCTATAGGTCTATGGCTTGGAGCTCGCTTTGCTCGCAAAATATGCACGCTTTTCAGGGCTAAGAATAATCAAGAGATAAGGTAGAAACTGTCCCCCAGTCCGGCCCTGATCAAGGCCGCCCACGCCAGCCGTGCCTCAATGTCGTCTTATCTCTTGAGGCTCAGCAACGTGTTGACTGTACGAAGTGGGCCAGGCGACCAGCGGGGGCGGCCAAAACTCTACACACTAAATTTTATGTGCTATTTTGTACGAGACATCACAGTTTTTGTGCAGATAAACTTTTTGTACAATTTCGTACGAAAATCTGCACAAATTTCCTCATGTCTATCCAAAATCTCGTACAAAATTGTACGAAAAATTGTACGAAACAGTTTCTTGTGCACACGAACTTTTCGTACAAATTTGTGCAGTTTTTTTGTACAAAAATTGTACGCAAATTTCGTGTGCACCAAAAAAACCTGAGTTGTCTCGTACAAAATTGTACGTAACATCAAGTGTGTGTGGACGCGTTTGAGCTCTAGAGTCACTAAGTAAGACTCGGACCGCTCACCGTGTGACATCACCAATTGATTCCTCGTCCGGAAGGTAATCCAGTGGGGGTTTCACATTCGTTTCGCGAGTCCCATTTGAGCGACTCCGAGCTCAAAATGCGTCTAGAGTTATAGCCACCTAGGCCGGTCTTCTGGCCCACACACCAAATTCTTTGTAAACTTTTTGTACGTGGTCTCATACAATTTTGCGCATACGTGCTTTTCGTACGAATTTGTGCGAAATTTCGCACGAATTTGTGCGATTCAGCGTACAAATTTGTACGAAAAGGGTCACATGTTGAACCACTGTTAGAAAATTTGTCGCAAATTTACGAAGATTTCACTCGAAATTTTTATAAACGGGAGCTTTGTTAAATGCTGCTTATGAAAAATGTTGTGAAGTCTAGACATGCGTAGTTAACATCAATTTACAAAATACTTAGTAAACCTACAAAATATTTCGTTTATCATTGAAAGTAACATGCATCCTCGCATGCATCAAATAGTGGCGGGGGATTTGGCAATCTCTACGACGTACTTTGTAAATTTAAAAACTGTTTCATTTCTTAACAACATATTCGCTAGAAATATCAAAAATATCGTAAAGCTGCCAATACAAGATATATAATGTCGATGTACGAAATAATCTCCGAATCTCAATAAATCTTTTATAGAAAATATTTAACAAAATGTATCGTGTTGAAATATTTCGTAAAGTAACAAAAATTTCTAACATTGACATTGTGTGAGGCCACGTGCAAAATTGTACAGATACATTTAGGGTAGCCCTGTAGCCCGTAGGCACTCACCTCACCGGCCCGAGGGGTTTCCACGACGACTTCCTCGATGCTGAGGGGCTTGTGGGGCTCCCAGCAGACTGCGGCCCGACACATGATTGTCTGTCAAGGGCAGTGAGGGAAAGCTGTACATCAAAATTTGGAGATTTCAAAAAAAAAAAAATATATATATATATAAGAAAATGGACAAATGTCGGTGGTAAGGTCGGTGGTCGTAGTGCACAGTAGGCCACAAGACCGGCGCTGGCTGCCAAAACTCTAGACGCGTTTTGAGGTCTAAAGTTGCTAAAAAGGCCTCGAACCAAACGTGTGACCCCACCCCTCGTTTGAAGAGCAATCCATCGGTGGGGTCACACGTAAGTTTCGAGCCCTATTGCGAGTCTGGACCTCAAAACGCGTCCGGGATTTCGACCGCCTCCACCGGCCTACTGCGCTGCGCAGCGGAGAGAGTGAGAAGGTCTCTCTGTGACTCAGCCGGGAGACTCCGAAACAGTCGCACGGGCCGCCCGATGAGTGCGACAGCGGCGAATGCCTATGCATGCAGTAAATTCTGCGTACATGCTTAGTGCACATCTGCACACTAAATTACTATGTACTTTTTTGTGCGCAAGATTCGCACAAAATTGTGCATGCGTTTTGAAATGCACGAATTTGTGCGTAACTAAGCACGAAAGTGTGCGTTGTACCGCATAAAATTCGTGCATATTGACACGCATGCACAACTTTGTGCAAAGGTTATGCACGAAAAAGTACATAGTAATTTAGTGTGTGGGTTTACACGCAGAACCAGCTGTATACATGGGCATGTCCGCAGCAAGTGCTATGAACACAGTATTTGCTGTATACATCGCATGTATGCAGTATTTACTGCACACAAATGTATACAGTTCAGCTGACACTGTAAAAAGTTCTGTACTTTTGAACGGAAAATGCACAGAAGAATATAGTACGGAAGTACGGACGAACGTACGGAACGTCCGTACCTGGACCAAAAGAGCTCATGTAAACGGGTACGGAAGTACAGAAAGTTCCGTACTTGGCCAGTACGGACGGTCCAGGCAAATTGTTGACCAGACATGTTCCGTACTTTTTCCGTACTTTTTTCTACCAGTGGACAGAGAACCACAAGGCAAACCCATGAGGAAAATCAAGAGACAACACTGCTATTCCAAAAGTGGACCAGGTCCTTGCTTATGGAAAGCTCTTGGAAGTGTGACTGGCCCATGAGGAGCTTTAAGCTGTAAAGCGTCAACCACATTTGGTCCACGTTTCTTAGCGTGGACCATTCGTGGTCAACGTACCCGGTCCGCACTTGGATTAGCGGTGGACTGTACGCCTGTTATCTCGGATAGCATTTTCCTTTTTATTCATTTTTCCTCAAAATGGGCTATCTATGGGCTACGGTTTTATTTCACATCCAAACCTATGACATGTGTTGACATTTTTTGTTTGTCTTGTCGAGACGAATCAATTTCTGTTCAAAGATGTCATTTTGAACAACTTTAAAAATTCACTCAAACCCCTCGGCAATTAAAACGAGACATCCCCTTGGATTTCAAGGCGGCACTTTTACCGTGAGGGGCTCGGGAGGGCCTAAGCCCCACGGCTCGGCTCCTTCTACCTGTCCCGGCTCTAGCGCTGCTCGGCTCGGCACCGGCTCGGCGCCGACATGACCTCGTAGACAGACGAGTTAGCAGTATCGCTGAATTTTTAAGCAGCACTGCTGACGATTTTCTCCAGAGTAGGTCTGACTTTCTCAGGAGTAAAATCAGAGATTCAGGTCTCGGTCTGACTTTATCGGAAGTAAAGTCAGCGATTCAGCAGTGTTTTCTGCAGTAAATTCCGCGATTCCTTTTAGTGCGGGCTCTCTCTCTCCATCTGTCCCGCTCTTACCTTCCCGTTGGTGGTCATTGTGTCGCTGGTCGCTGCTGCCTGATGGTGCGATGGTCGCAGACTGCTGGCCGTTTGGCTTGCGCTGGGCGCTTTGTGGCGGTGGTAGTGGGGGTTTTGGGGCGGGGAGGGTGGGGATGTCCACACGACGACATCAGGGCTTCTGTACAGCCCACCTCACCTTATCTTTAGTCCCTGTCAACTTCGGTACACTGAAAATCTAATGCAAAAACTTTGCGCTAAAATGTGGCGAGACAAAAGTCTTGCAAAGTTTTGGTCAGACCTGAAAGTCTCGCCAAGACTTGGTCAGACAAAAATGTCTCGCCACAAAATGGTGAGACTTTTTTTGTCTGTCCGCGGTACAGGCCGCATGGACCGTATTGACTGGGTTCAAAAGTCTGACCACATTGTGGTCAGACACTGAAGTAACGCCATTTTGTGGCGAGACATTTTTGTCTGACCAAATTTTGTCGAGACTTCGCTGTCTGACCACAACTGGGCAAGACTGTCGTTTCTGGAGTGGCGAGAAGTCTGAACTTTGAATTTATAGTGATATTTTCAGACATAAGTTTAATTTTGTCAGCAGCTGACAAAACATGAACTTTTTTCAGAAGTTTATAATCTATAAAGCAAACAGAAATACAAATACTTTGAGAGCGAAGCGAGCCACAAGCCATGGCCATTGGCCGTTTTGAAGAGGTTTCTAAAGAATGACTAAAGCAATTTCCCGATAGCATAACCAGCAACCGAGGCCCGTAGCAAACCACTTACACTGTTCCCTATCCCTATTCGTTACAAGGCTATGACTTAGACCGAACCGGCAATGTCTTGCTTACCAAGCCTGTCCCTTGTTGCGAGCGAAGCGAGCTGAAAGCGCCGCAATTCAAATTCAAACTTTCAAATTTTCCCGCTTATCTTTGCTCGTTCTTCCCTTTCCTTCTCTCTTCTCTCTTTCCTCTCTTTCTTTGTTCTGTCCTGTTTTTTCCAGGCGCGTCTCAGTTTATTTTTATTATCTTTTTTTTTTGGGGGGGGGGAGCTCCCCTTCTCCCCCCGATCCGCGCTTGCGGACTAGCGGTACTCGTGCAGCATTGCGAAGCCTCTTTACGTCAAGACGCGCTCTGACGTACATCGACCTACCTGCTTCATATTTAGCTGAATGTGAGGTTTTTCCATTCATTTGCGTTGGGAATCCTAAACAGCAGCTACGTTACTGGCAGCTCTCCAGCCAGAACGTCACGTCCGTACCAGGTGTGGTGTGCCAGGGAGGAGGAGGGGAGATGAAGCCGCGCTTGTAGCCGTCCGAGGCGTGCACGGGCCGAGCGGGGCGCCCCGCCCCGCCTCGGCCACGCTAATATCGAGACTTGCGGTTTCTCCAGACGACCTCAGTGACAAGATCCGGAGGCGTCGCTTGACTTCATTGTCATGCGAGGTCTGGAGAAATGAGTTAGTCAACTGAAGACTTGGCGATTGTCGAGCCTGGACATACGGCGGGTTCCGCAAGGCTCTGGAGAAATGACAAGTGTCCGACCGCTCCCTGGGCCCGCGGCCGGCGCGCGCGCTCGGGCTTTTCCCGTTGCCCCCCTCCCTTTCCACCAGCGCGCTCTGGCAAATCGGCAAGTCTCCACTGGGCCTTCGTTTGACGCTCGGACTCCTTTCTCCTAGTCCGTCCTCGTTGTTAAACGATCGGTCGCTTCCGATTTTGAATTCCCACTGTCGCCTTTTCTCATTATTTGCCTGTCTCATCTGCAATTACTCTCTAGCTTTTCAGCGGTCGGTCGCTCTCGTTTCTGCATTCGTACTGTTGCCGTTCTAGCAGCCGTAGCGGGGGTTTCACTAAATACATTGGTCAAGGTTAACATGCGCATTTGAGTGGTTTATCAACGTCGATGACACAGTAATAAATTTCATAAGCTCAAAAGACAACTCGGCAAAAAGTTGAGTATGCCATAACTTAACTACACACAAAGATATGTTGCTTTGCTTTTTGAAAACTCGCGTAGTAAATAATGAAGTCAAGCTCTGTTGAAAATATCACTCGTCTGAAATGCGGAAAAAAAAGTAGTGACTGCTGCGGGCAACTTCAAACTATCCTGCGGTGTCAAAAGTCTTAATCAAAGACCACGTATTGCTTCATCTCTCCGACTGTCTGGAATGAGGTAAATAAAAGAAAAACAATCATTGATTTCACTTGTTAAATAAATATATGATAAAATGAGAGAAACAACATACATTTTATTAAAATAGACCTCAAAAGGAGATGCTATGATGAGTTGGATTCAGTGAACAAAGTCAAGATCAAAACAAGAAGAGTTGTCAGTGATCTGCGGGCAACTTCAAACAAAAATATTGTGTCCAGAGTCTTCATCGTATGGCCACATATTGCTTTCTCTCTATAAATTGTCTGAAATGTGAAGAATATAAGAAAAACAATCAAAAAATACATAAGATACATAAGTTATAATAAAACAAGAGATGAGTCTAAGTTACTTACATTTTGCTAAAATAGAAGATGTGATGAAGCTGTCGACTTTGAATAATTTTGAGTCCACATATTTCTATTCAGCTGACACTGGTAGCTAGGGCTGGGCGGTTAACCGGTTAACCGGTAATTTTCAGGTTAATTTAATTAACCGGTTTTTCGGTTAATTTTTTTTACATTAACCGGTTACAGGTGTAACCGGTTAATATAAATTAACCGCTGTAGCAAAGGCACACCAGTCACCTTCATTTATTGACTCAGCTTTGGTGACTGATTGGACAACTGCAGCAGAATTTGGTGTTGACAAGTGATGAACTTCTGGCACCTTGACTCTAAGAAGCCTATCACTACTAAGTTTTGTGCCTTCTTGGCTCCAGATGTACAGTAAAGTCACTTTTTTTATTATTACAGGTTGCTTGAAGCCATCTTCCACTTTGACATAAATGCTGTTAGGGGCTAAACTCTAATTTTTCCAGGTTTTAACACCAGTAGCTCCAGTGGAGACCATGCACAAATCCTCAGAAATTTCCGAAGCTTCCTCATTGGCATCATCCGACTCATCTTCACTAATTTCTTCTTCTGCATCCATTTCTACAAGAGAGCCGTCATTATCCAGATCCTCATCAACAGGGAATAATGAAAAAGAGAAAGATGGTTCAGGAATAATGCTTGATTCCATTCCGAGGTTAGGTTAGGTTAGACAACTTGTCTTGTCATTTTCAGGTATGTAGCTGTCCCAAGGCTTCCAGGGACTTCTGACTTCAGTAGGTGGCATACATTTCTCTCCATTTTTTCTATGGATCTGAAGTTTATTTTGTCTTGGGAACTTAAGTCACTTAGACATAAATTATGCTGTTCTTTACTTACATCTTTTATAATCGCTCTGAGGTCAGCAGGCGAAACAATATATGAGCCAAGCGGAAGCAAAATTGATGGCGATAAAAGTCTGTTTCTTAGCTTTGTAGCTATATGGATATAATCCTGCATGCACACTTTCTTTGAGGATGAGTCGGACTTGAACCATGTTCCAAACTTGCCAGTTGACGTTGAAAATGTTTGATTTTTCAAGCACTTCATTAGCCGAGTGTCACCATCAGAGGCATGAGCAAGAACAGTAATGCCATGCTTTGATGCTTCATCTTGGAGATATTTCCACCTTTTGGAAACATCTAAGGCAACAAACTTATTATTAGATCCAAACAAAGATAAACAAATGGGTGCGGCTCCATCAGCTAAAGGTTGAGCCATCACACAGTAGGCATGATTACTGAGAGTGTTTTCTTCTATGTGCTTTTTGATTACAGCCGCAGATGTAGCCGGAAATGCTCCCAACTCAGGTAAACCGCGTTCATCTAATTTAGGAACGAGTCCTTCCAGCTGATTTGTTGCTGAGTCATACTGAACCTTGCTAATAATCCTTGTTCCGTCTTCACCAATAATGATCTTCTTAGGGTATCCTCTTTTCTCCAGATATTGAGCGACTAAATGTCCAGTACCAATCAAGTACAAATCTGATCTCTCCCTCCTTCAGAGTATCATTACAGTTGGAAATGGTGCGCTTGAGCACAGATATACACGGAAGACCTCCTGGACAGTTAGCATAAAGTAAGTTATAAGATTTTGGACCAAAAATTTGAAACATATAGGCTGCAAACTTTTTTCATTCTAAATTTTTAAATCTTCGACCATGAATGTCTCTTCCGGCATTGCTTTCAGTGGCTGCAAGAATGAATTTGAAAAAGTTGCTCAGTTTACCTCTTGATGATGTTTCTTTCTGTTTCTCTAAATCATACGACATTGCTTCTAGTTTCAATTTTAAAGCATTATTTTCCTGAAGCACACTTGTCAAATCACGAAGAGAAAAAAAATTCATTAATATTGTGGCAACTGACAGCAATGGCTTCCAATTTTCTTTGATTTCTTGCTGTGCAGCTCCAATCAGTCTTGTTTTCTCTTTGGCTGCATTCTGGGTTTGATGAAAGTGAGAGAGCAGTTGCAGCTTGACTAGCGCTCTCAGTTACTAAAAATTTGAAGCACTTTCATCTTCAGACTCACTGCCAATTTGGTTTCCTGGAAATTTCTTTTTTTGTGAAATAGGAGCTGGGTGAATAGCATCGATATCACTATCAGAGTCATCAGCAACATGAATTTGAGCTTCAACATTCATAAGTGCTGGGTTAAAGTCATCTTCTTGAGAAGTTGACTTTTCAAATGATTTTCTTATGTCCTCATTCTTTGTGCTTTTTGCTTTTGTATGACATAGTCTAATGTGTTTGTAGAAGTTACAGGTTTGCCACGGAGTTGAGGCATTTGGTTTCTTAATGATCCATTGCTGCTTGCAAATATGACAGTTAACAGATGCCGATGTTTCTTGACAGTCTGTACATGTTGGTATCACATTTAGATCTTTGATATGCAGCGTAGTTTCATAGTATTTTCTTATTGATACATTCAATTTTTCCTCCAGGGCTTTGACTGTTTCTGTTGGTTGCATATCTTCAGCACAAGGCTTCTTGGCTGGAACTGCATTATTGGTACTGGAAGATTTTTTTTTTCTTTGCAGAGAATATATCTGGCATCTTCTTCTTTTTCTGCTGTTCCACAATCCTCTGTGACAAATTCCTGAGTAGTTGTTTGTGACCTGAAAATAAGTATTGTATGAGTAACATTTATTACAAAAAAAAAAAAAAAAAAAAAAAAAAAAAAAAAAAAAAGACAGCAACACACACTGTTAATTTGCTTGTTGATGAAGTTGATAATGGTTTTCAAACTAGACAACGAGTAATTCATTATACAGCATTCCAATAGCACATATCATTGTCACTAAGGTATCGTTCATATATTTCTCAGGCAGTATACGCTCATTTTATACTAGTTTCCGATAGTGAGGTACATGTGCACTTCTTTCCTGCAGTTGTAGGTATTTTAAATAAAATTTTGCTTCTAAATGTCAACTACATCTCTGTGTACTGTATAGGGTGTGAAAAATATTCAGTGCTACATAAAATGGTTTCTAAATGCCAGTTTCCTACTTCTAGCTATCTTATATTTAGTTAAGAATCTGATTTATACAAATCAATTAGACTCTCCTGAATATTTTACATATCCCATACCACACATATTGGTGTGGTGAACATTTAAAAGCTAAGTTTGATTGGGACACCTTCAATTGTAGGAAAATAATGCACTTATTTATTATAATAGTAAAGCATTTTATGAATAAACACAACCAAAGGAAAATGTTGTGGGTAGGGTTGGATTGATGACTGGAAAGAAATAGAAAGTTATTAAATGTAAATGAAAATATTACCTTCCAGCACCTGAAATTTCTCTGGTTTCATTCGGAAAACTCCATAGTACTTTGGCACTTCATCTTCGGGCAGCAGGTCGGCACCATTTTTCATGAATGCCTCGATTTTAATAAAAGAGTCATCAGTAATCGAAGCTAAGAGTGCTTTTGAATCATATCCATTAAACTGAAGTATATTCCTCAGCACGAAAGGCAGGTCAATATCTGTCTCAAATGCTAGCTCCGACCAAACGTCAGTTGGAGTCTGCGTTGATTCGTCCTGGTTTTATTAAAATAGAAACAAAGTAATTTAATGTCATCACTAGTGTTTCTAAGAAAGATAAAACAAAGGAAGAAATTTTTGATGTTTTAAAGTACACACCTTCATATTGTTTCCATGTAGATCTGGCGGAGGATCACCTGTGTCACTTTTGGCCATTGTAACTGATCGTAACTCAAATGATCCGAAAATAAATCACAACCAAAGGCTATGTTAAAATATGATAGAAAAGGGAACAGAGCATGACGAGCTGTTAACAAAGTGGGCCTTTATCAGTTATGTTTTCTAGAACTGCAACAACAAAATTGTCTCCCATTGAAAGGTACTATTTTGGTGAGGTTAAAGATACTTGTGTTCGGTTGCACATATGGATTTCACACTCCAATGTGTAAACAACAATTTATATTTAATTTTGATTAAAAAATTACACAAACTGTAACGAAGACTAACGACGAAAGAGTTTCAAGAAGTAACTTAACAGGAACGAACTTAACGTTTAAAAAGCAGCAAATGTTACCAGCATTTCAGTTCACACATTTTCATGACTCAGAAAACACAATACTAGCAAATTATTAACATGTCGATTTGAAACATTTAGGTCGATCAGGAGTGTCAATAATTACCTTATGTAGTCACAAACACTTGTTTGCTCAACAGTTGTCCACACCACAAGTTGCCGCTCGTCGTAGTCTCTCTAGGCGTGTTCGCGCGGAGGGAATGCCGTTTTGCTTGGCGGTTGTGGCGCGGTGGAGGAGGGATGAACTACGAGAAGCTGCCGTAGGCGTCGATACTCCATGCTGCACCAGTGGACAACGTGGACCGACCATACTTGCCGTATTTGTAAAAAAAGGAGGGGGGGGGGAACGCTGGGAACATTTGGAACATCACGGAATACCAGGAACATCTAGGAACATGGGAACATAGGGAACATCAGGGATCATTTTTCGGAACATTTGACCGATGTACGAGGAACATCGAAGTCGGCCACCCCTCGGACCAATAAAGGCTCTACGCAGATCTCAGCTCCACTTGAATTACCTCCAAATTTCACCTTGTTTGGGAGAACTAAGTGAACATGGCTCCGTAGTCACGTAAAGATTCCAATCACAGTAACTAGCTACGGAGTGATCTTACACTTTTGAAAATTTTCAGTGTTTTTACTTATGCTTTAAATAAAATCCATTTGCATAATTCATTTGTTCAGTTTAAGTTTTCTCTGCGAACAGTTTTTTGTTTCTCCTGAAAAATGATGAAAATTAAGTTATCCCCTTCTTCTTCCGCTTCATGGCTCACTTGTTCCCGGCTTTCCTGGCGTGAAAGGCCTGTCTAAAGTACTCTAGGACTGGCCACCCTGTTGACATTGCCGTAATCGTGGGAAGTTTCGCTTTCTTTTGTTGCAACACTGCACAGAGAAAACCTTATAAACTGTTTCACGCCTTACAAAGAAGATCAGCTTGTTATACAAACAATTTTTGGCCTGTATAAGCTTACAAAGAAGGTAAGTTACTTCGTATTTGACGTACTATTTCTTCGTATTACAAAGTAGATTAGTTTGCATTATGTACGCTCAAAATACTTCGTAAGGTTTTAAGTGTGTGCTGGTCTCGGAGGTTGGTTGTTGTGAAATGTGGATGGCATTCCCTCTTTGTTGTGACTGCTTTCTTCTATTCTGCGGGCTGCTCTTTCAGAAAGTCTATTAGGCAGGCCGAGGTAGGCAGTTCATACATTGATGTTTGCTTAGGAATTTTCGTCTATTTATGCAGGAACTTTGAGATAAAGCGTTGCCGAGGCCACCGCCTGCGGGGTAGGCCACCCGTTGGTACGCGTGCTGCACGGGCTGCCTACCCTTCTTGATCACAGGCGTTCCCCGAAAAACTCCACTGCGGCGCTTCTACCTGTGGGAGAAAAAGGTGTGTGTGTGTGGAAAAAAAAGGGAGAGTGAAAGAGAGAAAGAGAGAGAGAGAGAGAGAGAGAGAGAGAGAGAGAGAGAGAGAGAGAGAGAGGAAGGAAAGGGAAAGGTCAATTTCTATCCAGCTTATCCGGTCTTAGGTCCATTATCACTTCTGGGGAAGGACTGGGACAACACAGGTAAAAGTGCAACATTTTCTGAAAATTCTCATGATTTCCCTCCCCTCCCTCCGACCAGTGGGTGACACATGGGTTTGGGGGTCAAGTAAAAATAATTGCAGACGCCAGTAATTGACGTCAGTATGGCCTAGGCCGCGCATGGCGATTGGCGTGGGCCGGGAAGCCTATGTCCACTCTTTGTACCATTAAGTGCAAATTTGCGATTTTTTTTGAATCTTTGGAGGACTGTAGCGGCTAAACTAGGGGTACACCCATACTTTTAGGCACGGTCCCTCGAAAGACCTCCCCAAAACGTTCAAAAATCCGTCAAAAAAAGGTAAAAATTCGTTTCCCTTCACCAAAAGGTCCCTCCCCAAAGTTGGCGAAAATTAACCTATTTTGACATGGTTTCAATTTACAAAAACGCTAAGATCACCGTAAAGATGGGTTCCAAAGTAAAATTTGACCACTGCAATCTCTTCCTCTTCTCAATACGCGTCTTTTAAGCACAAAATCATTGTGCTGGCGTTAAAGTTATGCCGTAGAGAGCCAAGAAAGGGAGTAACGGACGCAATTTTAACAAAAACAACAAAGAAAGTTCCGACAAATCTAAAAACTGCCACCCTGGCCTCAAAAATGGACCCAGGGTCCATTTGGCAATCGTCCCGTCTCCACGAGTACAAAAAAGTACCAAAGCGGCGTGGAAATCGTCAATGGTCACCTTCAGGGCCTGGCCGAACCGACATGGAATGTCTCTTTCGTAATGCTCTGTACAATAAAAGCCGTGTATAGGGTACTTCGGAGATAACCCAGACCGGAAGTCCGCGAGAGAACGGGAGAAACAAAAGAGCGTCGGGAGGCTGTGCTAAGCGATGGTGGGGGTCGAAATCGGCGGGGTGGGGGTGAAGGCGGCGCGCGCATGCTGTCCCCACTCCGCCGATTTCAACCCTCACCACCGCTCAGCATAGCCCCCCGACGCTCTTTTGTTTCTCCCGTTCTGTCGCTGACTTCCGGTCTGGGTTATCTCCGAAGTACCCTATTACGCGTAGATAGGGATTTAAAGCCTGGTAAACTTACCGGTAAGAATGGGTAAAATACCGGTAATTTACGGTAGGTTACCCTGCGAAAATCAGTAAATTACGGTAATTTTCGACTTAACCTCACCTTCCTGATGTTTTCACAGCAGAAATTTACTCAAAGTGCTCAGAGGCATGAATTTTGGACAATAAAAGTGTCTGAACCACTTTCATATGCCTTTTAAAACACTCCGCTAGTCTTAAATTCCCTTTGAAAACAAATTATGAACAGTTCATATGCAAAAGTGCACATAAACATTCGATCGAATTTTACCGTTATTTACCGTTAATGACGGTAAATAACCAATGTTACCGTAATTTAACGTCCAGATTGAAAATTACCGGTAATTTTAAATCCCTACGCGTAGTACATGTATGTGTAAAACCATTTTAGGGTCAAATGTGGCAAAATTTTGCGTTTTAATGCCGTAATACACGTGTAATACCACCGTAACACGGCGTAATACCGAGTAGTCTGTACACGATTTCTTGAAGTGTTTATCCCCTCTGTCTCATACCACGGAAATTTCTGGACCTCAAAGCACGGATAGTTCTGGCAATAAATTAACGGAAAAATTGTCCCTTTTTCTCCACAGTGGATGCAGTCGAAAGAACATTTCGTTTAACAGCCTTCGTTCGGTAGGAGAGACATGTTTTATAATGCTAGAGTTCGAACAAGACCATACTCGAATGTAAGGTGTAGTGAATTGTTGGCTGAGCGATTAGCGAAGCCAGTTACTCCAGTGGGGTTGAAAAGTTTTGTCTATCTGACTGTCTGTCTGTCTGTTTGTATGTTTGAGTGTCCGTACTACTCCTCCCAAACGGCTCGGCCGATCAAGACGAGATTTTGCAGGGTCGTTCGGTATATCCTTGGCTCAACACACGCCGAAATGCGGCTCCCTATCTCAAATAGTTCAGTCGTACCAACGAAAAAATACTAAAATAACGGCAGAAAAAGTCCAACTTTTTAGTGACTTTATATTTTAGAGACATTTTTGCATGGTTTCGTATGTTTTTTAAGGTGCTGATGACAAAAATGAAATCAATTTCGACCCCTGACCAAAGTTTTAACTGCGAATTGGCTACCTCGGCCCGAATTTACTTACGTAATCAACTTCGACCCTTCATCTTGAAAAAAGGGGGTCGACCGACTAAAAATTTTTATTGCAGATTTTGAAAGGTCTTGGCAAGACCTTTTCACAGAGGGGTCGGAAGGGGGGTCTAGGAGCCTGACTTCATCAGTTGTCCGAATCAGGATCTTGTAAAACGGGGATCGACCGACTAAAAAATTTTATTGCAGATTTCGATAGGTCTCGGCAAGACCTTTTCAAAGAGGGGTCGGAAGGGGGGTCTGTGAGCCCGCCTTCATATATTGTGAACATTGGTGCAACGGCCATGTTTTGCACATTAACTTTGGCACAGTAGGTACACAAGAGAGGGCCTCAGTCCTGATGTTACATCAATAAGTTTGCGCTTTACCTCCATGGGGTGTGAGGTGCGAGGACCGAAGGCCCGAGAGACGGCCTCCGATTGGGCCAAGCCAGGTCTAGTGCGAGGGCCGAAGAAGGCCCGAAAGGAATCCGCCGGCAGGCCAAGCTGGTATCAGCTCCTGTCCAACTGAATTGCCGGCGCAGCGAAGCGTAGCTGCCTACTCGGTTCAATAGAAGGGCGCGCCCTAGGTTATATACTTGGACCATTTATCACGTAGTGCACTACTCATTGCCTCAATGTACCCTTAAAACAGCTTGCCGAAGGCAAGCAGGAAGCGCCGCAGGCCAAGGTAGGTGTAACGCCAGGCGTGAATTGTCGAAACTGGCGCAGCATCAGGCACGGGCTGGCCCGCCCGGGCTACCCGGGAAATCCCGGACGGGCCCCCCCTAAAATATAGGGTTTTGGGGCCCCTGAGGGGCCCGAAGGGCCCCTATGCGACAGTCAAGTGTGCGAACATGGTTCAGATGTACAAAACTAGTTGGCGGGCACGACACAGACGAAGGCAGGAGAGACTGAGCCTACACAAGAATAGTGATAATTATTGTAAAGGTGGTAAGAGGGAGGGTAGTCCAGTAATATTTGGACGTAACCCCGCGCTGCGCCCCTGCGAGGTAGGCAACTTGCCAAACTTAGGGCCCCCTTAGCGCAAAATCCCGGGTGGGCCCCTGACCCCCCAGCCCGTGCCTGCGCAGCATCGCGAAGCCTGTTGCGACAAGACACGGTCTGGCGTAAACCTACCTTGTACTTAACTGTCCAGCTCTTGCTCTTGAATTGTGACAGGCAGTAGGCAGTGCCATTTGTTTTTTTTGGTGAATGTGTTAAAAGTACAAAAACATCACATTTTAGTGGTGTTTGAACTAAGAGAGTCACCTATTAATCACTTTTTGAACTAAGTTTATGAAATGTAGTTGATCTTGTAACAGTCCAGCTCTTGCTCTTGAGTTGTGACAGGCAGTGTCATGTTTCTTGATTTGTAAATGTGTTAAAAGTACAAAAACATCACATTTTAGTGGTGTTTTAACTAAGAGAGTCACCCACTTCTCACTTTTTGAACTAAGTTTATGAAATGTAGTTGATCTTGTAACAGTGTGTTTTGTTCTCTTCTACATTTAAAATGTTACTTCTTGCACTGAAAGTTTGGCATCCTGAATGCCAGTAGGTTCAAGTTTTGAATTGAATGGTTAAGTTTAAGAAAAGTTCGAGTAACAAGTAACACAGGTAACATTATAGAGACGATTTAACTGCGAAGTGGATTTTCACTCTGTGATTTCTTTTATGGGGTTTTTGTTTTCATTTTAGTTGATCGTTATATAGTGTTGTTAATGTTAAGAATTGAAGCCAAGTATGCTTTGGTCAAAAGTTTCTTTTTGATGGTATACTAAATTGTTAATTTCAATTAAAGTATTAAGGTTTTTGACGTTTATTAGTAAGTTCATTTTTCTGTTAAAAAAAAATTACAAAAATACTTGTTCTTTCCACCATACCAGTGCAATAAATTCTTATTACAATTTCATAACACAGCCGCAAGAAACTACACCAACTGTGGTAGGACTTTTAACGACAGTCTTGTGATAAGTAATAACAGCTTCATAAGACCGTTAGGAAGATTCATACCAATCACGCTGGCATTTTTTACAACATACACTGCCGCTCAAAATTAGCGGCCCATTTTTTAAAGCGCGGCGCCGTTTCTATGTTTTTCGAGCAGGGATGCTGAAATTTAGAAGGCAGGTGCCCCTATTGTTCTTCTTGAGCCCTGCAAAGTGTGCGATCCGTGCGCCCATCCTTGCGACCTGTGCCACCCCTTCACTGCATAGGGGTGTAAAAACCGAGATAAACATGTCAAAATTTTTGTCTTTTAATGATCGGAAACGGCAAATTTGCGGTGTACCGACTCAAATGAGTCTCCCCTTTACAACTGTGCAAGCGGAATCGCAATCGGACAATTCCACCCCTTTCCACAGTCACCCCCACCCCCTCGAGGGGTTGGTTTTCAAAAATGTTTGAAACCGACTGCAAACGATCCAGAAGCCTCTCCTGTACACGGTACAATTTTTCTTTTTCGATTCCGACCACCCCCGGCCGTACCACCCCCACGGAGGACCCACCCCATTTTGAATTTGTGCCGTTTCAGCCACAAGGGGGTCAAATTTGTGTCCCAAAATTCATGAGGACACACCTTGGGTGCGCACAAACCCATTCGGATCGAAAAATCCAGATCCGGAAATTTTCATTCACCGCTGTAGGGGTGACCACCCCCTCTCACCCCCTGCTCCCCCGAGAGGGGCAGGAAGGTCGTTCAAGGGTGGCCCCGGCCAAGAAGACACGGCTCAACCATTCCTGAAATTTTCGAGTCGATCCGGTGCACCGTTTACCATCCAGGGCGAAAAAACCGTCGAAACCAGCAAAAACATCCCTCAAGTTCACCCTTCGTGAACGCCGAACTGAGGAGGGGTAGCGGCCAAACTCCAAGTGTCCCATCTCGGCACAACCCCTCTCTGCAACCCCCTTTTCTTTCACTCCGCTGCGGTAACGCCCGCGCCCATGCCAACGAGGCAAACGCGGTGATGCACTCGTGCGTCTTCCGCCACCACAGCCATGCGCCGGCGAGGCAGGCAACTCGTCTCACGGGCTGCGCAGGTGCGCCAACGTACTGAAGGCGTGCGCGCGCGCCAGGTCACCGCTCTTCAACAGGGCCAGTCCAGCAATACAGGAAAAATGCACATGGACGCGCACGAGTCATCCCCACCGTGCTGCTGGACTGGCCCTGTTGAAGAGCGGCGACCTGGCGCGCGCGCACGCCTCCAGTACGTTGGCACACCTGCGCAGCCCGTGCGACGAGTTGCCTGCCTCGCCGGCGCATGGCTGTGGTGGCGGAAGACGCACGAGTGCATCACCGCGTTTGCCTCGTTGGCATGGGCGCGGGCGTTACCGCAGCGGAGTGAAAGAAAAGGGGGTTGCAGAGAGGGGTTGTGCCGAGATGGGACACTTGGAGTTTGGCCGCTACCCCTCCTCAGTTCGGCGTTCACGAAGGGTGAACTTGAGGGATGTTTTTGCTGGTTTCGACGGTTTTTTTCGCCCTGGAGGGTAAACGGTGCACCGGATCGACTCGAAAATTTCAGGAATGGTTGAGCCGTGTCTTCTTGGCCGGGGCCACCCTTGAACGACCTTCCTGCCCCTCTCGGGGGAGCAGGGGGTGAGAGGGGGTGGTCACCCCTACAGCGGTGAATGAAAATTTCCGGATCTGGATTTTTCGATCCGAATGGGTTTGTGCGCACCCAAGGTGTGTCCTCATGAATTTTGGGACACAAATTTGACCCCCTTGCGGCTGAAACGGCACAAATTCAAAATGGGGTGGGTCCTCCGTGGGGGTGGTACGGCCGGGGGTGGTCGGAATCGAAAAAGAAAAATTGTACCGTGTACAGGAGAGGCTTCTGGATCGTTTGCAGTCGGTTTCAAACATTTTTGAAAACCAACCCCTCGAGGGGGTGGGGGTGACTGTGGAAAGAGGTGGAATTGTCCGATTGCGGTTCCGCTTGCACAGTTGTAAAGGGGAGACTCATTTGAGTCGGTACACCGCAAATTTGCCGTTTCCGATCATTAAAAGACAAAAATTTTGACATGTTTATCTCGGTTTTTACACCCCTATGCAGTGAAGGGGTGGCACAGGTCGCAAGGATGGGCGCACGGATCGCACACTTTGCAGGTCTCAAGAAGAACAATAGGGGCACCTGCCTTCTAAATTTCAGCATCCCAGCTCGAAAAACATAGAAACGGCGCCGCGCTTTAAAAAATGGGCCGCTAATTTTGAGCGGCAGTGTAGTTGTGACTATTCACAACATGTTCATAACAGGCATGTTATAAAAATTTCATAACATTGTTACAAAGCCGTTATGAAAACTGTTTCATAACATGTTATGAAAATGTTATAAAATTTTGTTAACAGTGTAGACTGTACACGAAAATAGTGGCTAAATCGCATGTCCTGGCTTCGCTGGCGAAGTCCCGTGAAGCGGGGATGCTTCGACCGCCATAATTCTCATACCGCGCTGAATCGCCCACGAAATGTAAAAAAGCCGCCGGCCTAAGCCGGCCACGCTTCCTTCTGAGTGCTAATTAAAAGTCGTGTATTTTGCAAAGTTGCTGGGGGCCCTTAGGCCGGACCTGGCCCCTCGGCTCACGGCCTTGCGGCTGGAGGGCAGCCGCAGCAGGGCTATGAAGGAGGCGGCCGTCAAATTAGAGGCGCAGTTTATCGCCGCGGGTCGTTGCCTCGACGTGGTGGTCGGGGGTGGCAGGGACGGCGCCTCCGACGGCGCCGACAACTAGTGCGATGGTACATATACACGACATTTCTCGACCATCTCCAATTTTGCACATTAGGCTCAAATTTCCAATGCACCGCCTGTTCCACAGCTGACGCCCAAGGAGCGCGAGGCCGTGGGCCTGGTGCGCGGCAAGCGCCCCGACCTGCGCCTGTGGGCCTCGGGCGAGGACATGGCGGACGCCAAGCCCAAGAGCGCCTTCGACCTGTGGTTCTTCCCCACGCGCTGCGGCCACAGCTCCTGGACCGCGCCTTCCGACTGCGAGGACCTCGATTTCCTTGGGGACCCAGCCGAGGTCATCGCCAACTTCATCCACATGCTCCGTGCACTGCAATGATTGTTTGGGATTCCGAGGATATGTTCAGGGACAGAGACTGGTTTGAGATACTAGGCGACGTTTTCTTTTGAAGAATTGAATCACTGTGCAATACTCTTTGCCTTGTAAATTTTATTAAGATTTGCAGAGTTTTCATGTGGGGAGTTACATTATTGCGCAATAAATTGTCTTAAATTTTTGGCTGAGCGATTAGCGAAGCCATTTACTTCACTGGGGTTGAAAAACTTTTCCTGTCTGTGTCTGTCTGTCTGTGTGTGTGTCCGCACTACTCCTCCTGAACGGCTCGGCCGATCGGGCTGACATTTTGCAGGGTTATTAGGTATGTCCTTGGCTCGCCACACGCCAAAATGCAGCTTTCTATCGCAATCCATTCAGTCGTACCAACGAAAAAAGATTTAAAAAACGGCAGAAAAAGTGAAACTTTTTTGAGACTTTTCATTTTAGAGACATTTTTACATGGTTTCGTATGTTTTAAAAGGTGCTGATGACGAAAATGAAATCAATTTCGGCCCCTGACCAAAGTTTTAACTGCGAATTGGCTACCTCGGCCCGAATCTACTAACATAATCAACTTCGACCCTTCATCTTGAAAAAGGGGGTCGACCGACTAAAAAATTTTATTGCAGATTTCGATAGGTCTCGGCAAGACCTTTTCAGGGAGGGGTCGGAAGGGGGGTCTAGGAGCCCGACTTCATCAGTTGGCCGAATCAGGATCTTGGAAAAAGGGGGTCGACCAACTAAAAATTTTTATTGCAGATTTCGCTAGGTCTCGCGGCAAGACCTTTTCAAAGAGGGGTCGGAAGGGGGGTCTAGGAGCCCGACTCCATCAGTTGGCCGAATCTGGATCTTGAAGAAAGGGGGTCGACCGACTAAAAAATTTTATTGCAGATTTCGATAGGTCTCAGCAAGACCTTTTCAAAGAGGGGTCGGGAGGGGGGCCTAGGAGCCCGATTTCATTAGTTGGCCGAATCAGGATCTTAAAAAAAGGGGATCGACCGACTAAAAATTTTTATTGCAGATTTCGATAGGTCTCATTAAGACCTTTTCAAAGAGGGGTCGGAACGGGGGTCTATGAGCCCGCCTTCATGTATTATGTATTGTGAACATTGGTGCAACGGCCAAGTTTTGCACATTAACTTTGGCACAGTGGGAACACAAGAGCGGGCCTCAGTCCTGATGTTATATCAATAAGTTTGCGCTTTACCTCCACGGGGTGTGAGAAGCGAGGACCGAAGGCCCGAGAGACGGCCTCCGATTGGGCCAAGCCACGTCTGGTGCGAGGGCCGAAGAAGGCCCGAAAAGAATCCGCCGGCAGGCCAAGCTGGTATCGGCCCCTGTCGAACTGAATTGCCAGCGCAGCGAAGCGGAGCTGCCCATACTCGGTTCGACGGAAGGGCGGCGCGCCCTAGCTTGTATACTTTGACCATTCATCACGTAGTGCACTACTCATTGCCTCAATGAACCCTTAAAACAGCTTGCCGAAGGCAAGCAGGGAGCGCTGCAGGCCAAGGTAGGTGTAACGCGAGGCGTGGATTGTCGAAACTGGCGCAGCATCGCGAAGCCTGTTACGACAAGACACGGTATGGCGTAAACCTACCTTGTTAGATTTGTCCTTCGCTCGCCACACGCCAAAATGCAGCTTTCTATCGCAATCCATTCAGTCGTACCAACGAAAAAACATTTAAAAAACGGCAGAAAAAGTGCAACTTATTAGTGACTTTTCATCTTAGAGACATTTTTACATGGTTTCGCATGGTTTGGAAGGTGCTGATGACGAAAATGAAATCCATTATGACGCCTGACTAAAGTGTGAACCACGTAGGGGCTACCTCGACTAAAATATTCTAATTGGCTGAGCGATTAGCGAAGCCAGTTACTCCACTGGGGTTGAAAAACTTTTCCTGTCTGTCTGTGTGTGTGTCCGCACCTTCTCCAGAATGGCTCGGCCGATCGGGCTGAGATTTTGCAGGGTTATTAGGTATGTCCTTGGCTCGCCACACGCCAAAATGCAGCTTTCTATCGCAATACATTCAGTCGTACCAACGAAAAAACATTTAAAAAACGGCAAAAAAAGTGCAACTTTTTTGTGACTTTTCATTTTAGAGACTTTTTTACATGGTTTCGCATGGTTTAGAAGGTGCTGATGACGAAAATGAAATCTATTATGACCCCTGACCAATGTGTCAACCACGTAGGGGCTACCGCGTCTAGAATATTCTAATATAATATATACTTCGACCATTCATCACGTAGTGCACTACTCATTGCCTCAATGAACCTTAAAACAGCTTGCCGAAGGCAAGCAGGAAGCGCCGCAGGCCAAGGTAGGTTTAACGCCAGGCGTGGATTGTCGAAACTGGCGCAGTTTCGCGAAGCCTGTTACGACAAGACACGGTCTGGCGTAAACCTACCTTGTTAGTCATATTTGATTCAGTGCTGACTTTCACAGGCCGGATAGGTTGTAAGGAAAAAGAAATATATAGCTGCTGACAAAATAAAACTTATGCCTGAAAATATCACTATAAATTCAAATTTCAGATTTCTCGCCACTCCAGAAACGACACACTCTTGCCCAGTTGTGGTCAGACATCGAAGTCTCGCCCAAATTTAACCAGACAAAAATCTCTCGCCACAAAATGGCGATACTTTAGTTTCTGACCACAAAATGGACAGACTTTTGAACACAGTCAATACGGTCCATGCGGCCTGTACCGCGCGGTCAGACAAAAAAGTCTCGCCATTTTGGGGTGAGACATTTTTGTCTCGCCATATTTTGGCGCAAAGTTTTCCCATTTTATTTTCAGGCATTAGGGCTCTTGATAGTTTTTTTCTATTTTAGAGGTGTCACTAACCCGATGGAAGCAGCATGTGGTCATAATTATTCTTTTATGTCCCTTTACCATTTCTGCCATGAGACTACTCCCTCTGGCCAGGGTTGCTATGTTCCTACTGTTCCTGAACTCACCCCACGACAAGAGTCTCTGTTGCCCACAAAATGGTGTTACGCGAGTGTTTTTCCGGGTGAAAATGAATGATTTTGAGATCTTCATGTATCTGTTGACCGAATTCTAATACTGGTCCTGCAATCCGTGGCTCAATTTGAAACATAGGCTGCACGTACCCCTGAAGGGCAGGCAATTTTACATCCCCTCTACCCCGGGAAAACCACTCAGATAACTTATATTCAAAGAGAAAGCAACTCAAGAGCTACGTAATTTTAACGACTTGGTTTATTGGATTTGACATTAGAAACAGGTTGACATTGATTCATAGACACTCGATTACACGACTCAGATGGTATTTAAATAGTAATGGTGGTTACAAACATTGACCCCGCACCGGCGGTACTACAAGTTCCCCAGTACTGCGTTTTCAGTGAGATTTTGTAACAATTTACACACCTTAAGGAGCAATGAAATCAGATGCACATATTTCACAATATTAGTTCCTAATTCTCAATCACGCGGATTTACAACCCTGAAGAGGGTTTGCTATTTCACTGTTAGAACAAGTAATCATATCAAGTTTACACGTATTTTAAATTACGAGTTCAATCATTCACACACGTTCACACGTTCGTTCACACTGGCCACTGATCGCTCGGCTTAATATATGGCTGAAGGTTACACTGATATTTTGTCTGAGCTTTGAGATAACCGCTAGGCACACGGCGTATCCTAACTGGTTGGGACGGCCGCTTAGCACACGGCTTATAAGCAATAATTCACAATATCACTGGATATTCGATATACAGATTATAGTATGTAACCGTCGCTTGGCACACGACTGATTAGCATTAATTATGATGGCCGCTGGGCACACGGCGTACAGGTTAGAAAATAATAGCCGAGGATTCGGAGCGTCCCTAACTCACAAAACAGGCCTACATACACACACGCACAGGTGACAATCCTCAGAGGTCAAAGGACAAACACTGATCGCTAGAGATTAACACAACAGTCATTCATACACACACCTTCATAGGCACACACGCCTTCATACATATACAGTACAGCCGGTTATACTCACACATTCATACAAGTGATCCTCAACACCGAGGTCCGTACAGCGGGAGGAGCCAGAGGGAAGTGACTGCTCTGGTCCTCTGCCGGGCGTTATATGTAAAAGTTCGGGGGTGAAGCGGGGGAAGGTGACGCCGCGGACCTCCGCGGTGTCATTCCTCCGCGCAGCTGTGCCCGGTGCAAGTCGTTAATTCTAAAATTATGGTATCCACATCGGGCCCTATCCGTGATGGGCCCGGCGGTTCCCCATTCCTCTATTCTATTTGCTGTGACGTATTGTTTCAAGATGTCGCCGGAGTGCGGTGGCGGCACCTTACAGCTACCCCTCCCCCTTTGTCATAGCGGGGGCCGATATGGCGTGCTCGGCATGTGTCGGGCAGCCGGGACCAGCCGGGCCGCCCCCACACAGCCGTTGAAATTTCGGTTCCACCAATCGGAGCGCGACAATTATTCAAGCCAGGGGGACAAGCGCGCGCTAAACCGGGACCGGCTTATCCTGGTGACCCGGTGCGCTACGCCCTCCTCTTCCCCACCTCCTCTCTGGGGACGCAAGTCGGTGCAGCTCGGGACCCCGCGTGAGGAGGCCTCCCAAGGCCCCTCCTCACGCGGCACGCTTGCTCTCCCCCTCCCCTTTCGCTTTCGTTTTGGGCGGGCGTTGGGGGCGGGAGGGGGGGCGGCGGCGTGGCCGGGTCGGGGCATCTGGCCATCATACAGTTTTTAATTCTGAGGCCTCACTTGTTGGCCATACGGCCAGGGCGTTTGCAGCCGCTGTCCCGACGCGACAACCACTAACTTATACGCTAAGTGCACAAACCACTTCTAAGGGTAAAGGGGTGCCATCATGCACCGCTTGTGAGAACGCAGGGGGACGCGATTTTACGACTCACAGGTGCAGCGTAGCGATGCTCCAGTCACATGGCTGGAGCGCTGCACCGGCCGCGGAGTTGGCTTGTTCGCCCTTCTGGTTGTTTACCTCTTTTTCTTGTCGGGGCGCTACTTGTCGCTCCCCCCCTCCCCTCTCTTTCCTCACGGGGCTTGGCCGGCTGGAGACACTTGGTCCCCTATATTTTGTTTTAGCCGTTCTACTTTTCTTATGACGAGAGGAGCGGGATGCAACACCTGCACGTCGTATTGATGTCAACTATCGCGTTTTAATGACGTTCCTTCTGCTTTTTCCCTCCGTCTGGCCGGCGCCTCGGCCCGTCGCGACACACCTGCGCTCCACGTTTTGACGCTTATCGGAGACGGAGTCACGGGTGCGGCCAGCCCTACGAGTCTAGTCCTGCACAAGTTTTTCTCTGTGGGTTTATTTAACACTGTGCCGACTCCGGCCGTGCATCCGAGCGTGTCCTAAAGAGCATCTTCGCAAGGTGCGCCGAGTGGACTGCGAAGTACTCGGCTTCGACACCACATGACTCAGTCTCCGTGATTATGGCATGAGCATTTTGTTGCTAACAGCTCCCTTCGCGGGGAAGCCGAAGCCGGCGCAAATAAGCCGCTTCGGCGTTTCTTATTCTATACGTGAGCAAATATAGCATCAAAATGCGAATAATCGACCCCAATTCTAGCGATTGGATATAGGGAAACCCTGTGGGACAAAACCTATATCGGTCGTACAAAACTACCCCTCGTTATGTCGGGGCTACAAGTAATATGCTTATGAGAAACCTTGAAATCAATTAAAGACGCGATTCCTGCTTCCGGAATATTTCGGACAAGGGACAAGTTCTCAACAAGATGCATGCAAAACATTTTGCTGCTACGTGTGTCTTTAGTTTCTCGTTTGACGTAACACCACTCTCACGTGCATGTTCCCACATTCGCTCACTCGGATGCATACACACATACACACTTACAGGGGCTTTCCACACCATGACAACTCATTAACAAACACTTTGTACATTAACAGGTTCATGGCAGTCCGAGTTCGCAAACATGCGTAGGCTTGACCTCGTTACATACATACAAAAGAAAATTAACAATTTGTAATTGAAATCGAACAAATTATACATTCTTAAAGAAGTTTAAACAAGGCGGGCATCGGCCAGGAATAATCCAAAATAACTATATCAGAATCTTAACAAAATAGCAAGAGAGAAAAAAAAATAATAAAAAAATAATTAAATACACAACATTTTATCGCACTACGCATTCTAAAAAGAATTTTACGAGATTACGTAACGTTACAGGGTTTTAAGAAACAAGACGCTATTAGGAAAATTTTGCCAAAGTCAATTGGGAGATTATTCGAACAAATCATTGGAAAGTAAATTTCGGTTAGGCCGATATCAATAAAGGTAATCAAACGAGATATGGGATGACTTCCTTGTATCCACCCTATTGCTGTACACGATATGAAACAAGTAAACGAGTATCCCATGGCGAAACATTTACTGTCACCCCTTAAAAAAATAGAATTTTTGAACAAAGTTTCGATCGTAAAGTATGCTAAAAAAAAACAAAAGAAAAACTACACATTTTACAACAAAAAAAAAACGGAAATAAGTTTGACAATAGAAGACATAGTTACTGTGAAAGAAAATTGAACACATGCACGTATCGGAGACTGGTTTTTCGTACCTTAATGAAAATTTACAATGGAACCACGGCCAGGTAGGGAATTATACAATTATGCACGATAAACTGATAGAGGAACTAAATCATCCTTGAACCAAGTTTAAAACAATGTGATTTCCAAGTTTGACACCAAAAAATTATTTATGGCTAGAGATCTAAAATACAAGCAAAAAATACTAACTATAGACGCAAACTTACAAAAATACTTTGATAATAGACACGGTTTGAAATTGCTATTTTGGCGAAAGTTTGAGTTGCGGAACTTAGCATGACTAGTGACGGTACCTTGTACATCCTGGACGCCTCCTTTGTTGCGTCGTGTCACGCGTGTCGCGGGGCCGTGGATCACATCCACGATCCGCTGCGGGACACGTGGGGACGTCTCACCCACCGGGATCGCGGGACCGACCCGCTGCTGGGGTTGTAAAGGTGGCCCGCCGAGGGGCCTCGGAAGTAAGGTGGCGGCGCGGCGCTGGACCGCGGAGTTGGAGAGGCGGAGAGGCGTCACAGGGCCGCGAGGCAAGGCGGCGGCTCGTCACAGGGCCGCGAAGCAAGGCGGCGGCTCGTCACAGGGCCGCGAAGCAAGGCGGCGGCTCGTCACAGGGCCGCGAAGCAAGGCGGCGGCTCGTCACAGGGCCGCGAAGCAAGGCGGCGGCTCGTCACAGGGCCGCGAAGGCAAGGTGGCGGCTCGTCACAGGGCCGCGAAGCAAGGCGGCGGCTCGTCACAGGGCCGCGAAGCAAGGCGGCGGCTCGTCACAGGGCCGCGAAGCAAGGCGGCGGCTCGTCACAGGGCCGCGAAGCAAGGCGGCGGCTCGTCACAGGGCCGCGAAGCACGATGGCGGCTCGTCACAGGGCCGCGAAGGAAAACGGCGGCTCGTCACAGGGCCGCGAAGCAAGGCGGCGGCTCGTCACAGGGCCGTGAAGCAAAACGGCGGCTCGTCACAGGGCCGCGAAGCAAGGCGGCGGCTCGTCACAGGGCCGCGAAGCAAGGCGGCGGCTCATTAAGGGGCCAATGAAACGCAGGATGAGTAAGCCGTGCGTAGGCAATTGGTTTAGCCTTGAGTTCTTGGCACTTAATCGTCCCCCCCAAACACCACTTTGATCACCTGATGGCCTAGCGCCTGGTACTGACTGACGCTTGTGAGCGCCAGACTGCTCTTCTCGGCACTCAGCAGGCATAGGTGAAGATGAATTTGCCAATCCATAAAGTCTTCGCAAGTACCACGACTCACTATCACCCCCTCACTAGTCGTAACGGCCACCCTACCCTCCATATCGCTACGTAGGGTTACTTCGACTTTGGAACAGATGTACCCGTTTTCTACCTGGCTGGGCGGGCACAAGGATTTCGGCATCCACCTGATGATCAATAGTTCGTCCCACAGGTGAATGGTCTTGATGCACATCTCTGTGCCGCATAAGGCCGAAAAGATGGAAACCATCCACGAGAATGTGTCCCGGAAATTCCGGGGGATGGCCCGCTCAGATTGTCCTGACCCGTTTTTATACTCCATGTATTGTTCATGGAAATGGGTCACAAACTCGTACTTGGTGGGGGGTTCAAGCGGAGAGTAATCTATTTCCATTTTGATTAAGTTCTCTTTAGTCTATTCCCTAAATATATCCACAACCCTGGCACTTTCACACACTGGAACTGTCACACACTAGTACGGTCACACACTGACACTGTCACACACTGGTACGGTCACACACTGACACTGTCACACACTCTCACACGCGCGCGCCCGTTCTGCCCGCCCGACGCACCCAGGCTGGTGGTTTGCAGTACGAGAGACCATACGGTGAACGATACGCACGCAGAACAGAGACCCGGGGGCTGTGTCACGGAGCGGAGCGCACTGGGGGCCGTCTGGGGCTGAACTGACGGCTCGAAGCTGGGCCGAAAGGGCTGCATCTCCTGGATTGCCGCTCTCGTCCCCTCTTCCTCACCTCTTCTTGTGCACCAAAAAAATTTTCTGCCACGCGTCCTAGTCCCGAACATGTCTCGTCCTGGCCTCCATCATTAACACATGTGGAGCGCGGCACCCGGCGGGGCGACGCCCCTCCGGCACCGGGGCAGGCAGGCGACCTTGACGCGGGGGCGGCGGGGCTGGGAGGTTGTTGACCCGGTCGGAACGGCCTTGGGAAAGTCAAAAGAGACTGCACTCTTTCCCTCTCTCTCTCTCTTCCTTCCTTCTCGGGTCTGCACCACAGGGTGTGTCACTCGCTCGGCCTTTCCGTGGGTGGCGCAGCCCTGTCAAGATAACAGAGGCGGCAATCAGGTAACGCGCAGCGTATAGGCCGTAGCGGCGCTTTCGCTTGGTTGATTTTGATCCAGTTTCTTGAGCACCGGTACCAGGGCTCTCCCCACGATAACCATCTATGGTACATCACAATTTGAATGTTAGATTTGTCAAAAATGTTTTCGATAATTTCGATGACTGTGCCTAAGTTTAATCCATTCCTGCTGCGACCAATTTCCGGTATTGCCAAAAATTGATGGTGCTGTTGTATCATTTTTTGTTTCAAGTTGATCAGACATTCTTCTAAAGATTTGTACGTTGGTCGGTCGCGATAGTTAGATGTGGTTACCAGATTATAAACTACGCGATCGTCGTGGACAGTGCAGACTGCACTACCTACTGAGTGGTCTTGTTTTGGTATTTTGGCACGAGCTGCGTACTTATCTTGGATGGTTTTGGTTACTCCGTCGCCCAACACGAGATCCTGGGAACAACAATGGGCTATACAAAACTGCGGGTGGGCTTGAAGAAGATCTGCTTCGATGTGGTCCATCGTCGGATATTTTCGGCACGTTCTGCTGACTTCAAGTGGGGTTGATGTTACTATGGGGTTAACACTGCGATTGCTGAGACAGCGGGTGGGCTCGGAGGAAGAGAAAAGTGCTTCTGAAGTATTTTCTGTTGACTGGCATTTGGATGTTATTCTTCTTGTCGAAGTTTCTTGACGAGTTGTACAGGTAATAACGCGAGCTACAGTTTTACATCCTAGTTGAATGGTGAATACTTTTGATCGTTTTAGGGTCTCACAGAGGTCGTTTCTCTTGAACCATTACAATTTTACAATTACTGTTTATATTCCATAAGATTATTTACTACCAATTTACGGGAACAAATTTGCTTCCCCTGTAACAAATTTCAAATTTTTTTTATTATTTTTTTTTTGTTTACTATATTGCGGTGCCCACAAAATTAGAACAAGTTTAGTATGCAAATTTTCGTTTGATATAAGAACGGTCTTGCATAGTTTGAGCTACAAACACCGTTTTACCACACTTTCGACAATTTGCCTTGTAGGTGAGGGGACAACCGGCGGGAACGATCAGCCAACCTTGGATCAATTGTGCCTGGTCAGTCGACTCTTCTCCATGGTTCGCACAAGTTCTATGCAGGATCTGTCCTGGATCATTCTTAGAAAAGGCGTAGTACGAAAACGTATACGACCTCGCAACTGCTACAGGCATCCCGGCTGTCCTTAATTACACCTTATTTCCGGTCGCTAGAGGTCGTTTGGCGACACAATTTTTCCTCCTAGAACAAAATGCATCAAATTGACAATTATTATTTTGATCTACCGTGACAAATATATTGCCTTCTCCTTTTCCTTTAGTCTGCACGTAACATTTTTCTGATAACCATAGTGACTCTTGCCTTTTTGAAACCAATGAATAAATGTGCGACGAAATTTTAAAAGAAAATGAAATCCGACTCATTCATTTGCTGGATGGAGTAGTACTCAATGCTTACGACTATTTCATATTATTTGAGGTCCTCTGTAATTACTACTAGTACAATCCACTAGAGCTAAAGATTACACTTTGTGACTTTCCTTTTCCTGAATATTTTTCTGATCCCTTACACCCTTAAATGTCTATCCATGCAAATTACGCTCGCTCTTGAACCATGACGAGTATACATTTTGGGTAGTAATTTACGAGTCCTGACCATAGTTTAACACATAAAAGGGTAATCCTTCAACATCATTTGTTCTGAGAGATTAACAATTATACGGGTTATCATTAGTTCGTATTGTAACTTTTTCTTATACTATACATTACAAACACTTTTTTTTTTTTCTCTTTTTTTTTTGTGACTTCCTCTGGCTCCTCCGCTCATGCTACTGATTGCGTACAAAAATTATTACATTAGTTTCTCATGATTGAACTTTCATGATTGGTTACTTTTGATAAGATATCGTGCATTCTCTGATTTCATTGTCCAATCTAACATGATACCCGGGAGTTACTCCGTTTCTTCTCTTTCAGATAGTTGGTTCGATGGAGATCAACCGTGCGGATTAATTGCCTTCATGTCGCCTTTTCCCGTATTTTCCTTTGTAATGATTCCTGAATTACAGGTTACCTACTTTTGCGAACGCGACCTTGTATATAATAAAACGTAAATGAGTTTTGTTATGCCTCAGGAGGTGTGTATACCTCGGCCATGCTATCGATTGAACCCTTTCGTTTTCAACAAAGTTCTGATACCAGTGGGCCGAAATTCGGCATTCGCCACGTCAGATTAGTTGCTTGATTAATTGTAAACCGGAAATCGTCATCCGTCATTTTGTTTCTTGATCACGCGTGGACCGGAAATCGTCATCCGCCACGTTCCCTAGTGACTTAGTTTCCTGATTACCCGTGGACCGAAAATCGTCATTCGCCACGTTTGATTCCACCATGCGCATGGACCTTTTTATGGTCGGAGATGGGTAGACGCCCTCCCTAACAGCGGGAGGACTACCGACATCCCACCCTTGATTTTGCGGTGTCCGTGATTGGCTGTTGCCTTCCCTCAAAGCAGGAAGACGGCCGAAATCATCTCCGCTTCCGTAGGATTCGTTGTATCCTAAACTCGAGTTTACCCGAAACTTTTCCGTATCCAGTACCCCTTTGACTTCGTAACTGTCAATCAGTATCCATCTCACAACAGTCATCACCTTGTGTACATGTATTCGAGTTACCTTAACTTGACTTAAAGATTACACACCGGAGATATTCCTCCGCCCCTTAGTGTATTCCCTCTTATCTAATTGTTTTATTTTTTTCTCTTTTTTTTTTTTGTCTTTTGCATAACTTGCTACTGTTATTCACGGTAAACGTTCGTATCGTTCGTGGATTCTCCTTACGTGATAGACAAAGAGAGTTACGCGTAAATTTTTAAATTCCTTAAATATGATTTTTGTTAGGTAATTCCAAAGGCTTCTATTTGAAGATGCCAATGTACATAATGCTCGTATTTGCATACGTTTACATAATCTGGCAAGTTCTGCAACGGCCATACCAATATAATGGAGTGAAGGTGAATCGGAATAACGCTGCTTAATGAACAAATAAAAGATGTAATTACCGTTTCCCCTGTACTTCATCGCTACTTGGCCCCCTTCCCATTTCTCAAATGCCAGCTGGGATTGATGGTTAAACAAATTTTGAATTGCTCGGTGTATACCGAACTGCATATTGACGTCAACTGACATGGGGATGACCATGTGTTCGTTGGACGACCAGAAATCCCCATTAACTTCCCGAATGAACATCTTTGCTCAGAATTGAAAAATTTTAAAATTTATATTTTTTTTGTGCTAGTTTTTTGAGAAAGCCAGCTCAACCTCGGCTGAGGGGGAACCTAACCGTCTTAGAGGTCACACGCATGCATGACGTTGACACTCCTAACCTGATTAACCGCTCGGTTAAGAGAAATTAATTCACGCTATTGACGGTTCGGATTCTATCCTAAAAGCGTTGTGAGGGATTTTCGTTACCCCCCCCCTTTTTTTTTTTTACTTACTAAATCGGAAATTAAGTTACCTTATAATAGCTTAATGCTGTATCTTATCACTATTCCTCGAACCCGATTGACAGTTACTCTCGTCGGTGTGGCGTGGCCAGCGCGCACAGGGCCTGAATCCCGAGACAGAGGTTTCGCTTTCCCTTCCTTGCGAACGAGCGATCAATTACTATTTTGACACTCACGGTGCTTTATCCGGTGTCTACTTTCTATCATACCACACTGATACAAAAAAAAAAAATTAACAACTAGTTTCAACATCAGTCCAATCACCACTACCACTTTTTTTTTTTTTTTTTTTTTTTTTTTTTTTTGATACAACACAAACAAGCGAGATTAATTTTCAAGTGATCAAACACAATTAAAACTACTTTCTCTTTAGAATAAAAACCTTCTCATTGGGGATGTAATTGAGGTCCTACCGACTGCGCCATTGTTACGCGAGTGTTTTTCCGGGTGAAAATGAATGATTTTGAGATCTTCATGTATCTGTTGACCGAATTCTAATACTGGTCCTGCAATCCGTGGCTCAATTTGAAACATAGGCTGCACGTACCCCTGAAGGGCAGGCAATTTTACATCCCCTCTACCCCGGGAAAACCACTCAGATAACTTATATTCAAAGAGAAAGCAACTCAAGAGCTACGTAATTTTAACGACTTGGTTTATTGGATTTGACATTAGAAACAGGTTGACATTGATTCATAGACACTCGATTACACGACTCAGATGGTATTTAAATAGTAATGGTGGTTACAAACATTGACCCCGCACCGGCGGTACTACAAGTTCCCCAGTACTGCGTTTTCAGTGAGATTTTGTAACAATTTACACACCTTAAGGAGCAATGAAATCAGATGCACATATTTCACAATATTAGTTCCTAATTCTCAATCACGCGGATTTACAACCCTGAAGAGGGTTTGCTATTTCACTGTTAGAACAAGTAATCATATCAAGTTTACACGTATTTTAAATTACGAGTTCAATCATTCACACACGTTCACACGTTCGTTCACACTGGCCACTGATCGCTCGGCTTAATATATGGCTGAAGGTTACACTGATATTTTGTCTGAGCTTTGAGATAACCGCTAGGCACACGGCGTATCCTAACTGGTTGGGACGGCCGCTTAGCACACGGCTTATAAGCAATAATTCACAATATCACTGGATATTCGATATACAGATTATAGTATGTAACCGTCGCTTGGCACACGACTGATTAGCATTAATTATGATGGCCGCTGGGCACACGGCGTACAGGTTAGAAAATAATAGCCGAGGATTCGGAGCGTCCCTAACTCACAAACAGGCATACATACACACACGCACAGGTGACAATACTCAGAGGTCAAAGGACAAACACTGATCGCTAGAGATTAACACAACAGTCATTCATACACACACCTTCATACGCACACACGCCTTCATACATACACAGTACAGCCGGTTATACTCACACATTCATACAAGTGATCCTCAACACCGAGGTCCGTACAGCGGGAGGAGCCAGAGGGAAGTGACTGCTCTGGTCCTCTGCCGGGCGTTATATGTAAAAGTTCGGGGGTGAAGCGGGGGAAGGTGACGCCGCGGACCTCCGCGGTGTCATTCCTCCGCGCAGCTGTGCCCGGTGCAAGTCGTTAATTCTAAAATTATGGTATCCACATCGGGCCCTATCCGTGATGGGCCCGGCGGTTCCCCATTCCTCTATTCTATTTACGGTGACGTATTGTTTCAAGATGTCGCCGGAGTGCGGTGGCGGCACCTTACAGCTACCCCTCCCCCTTTGTCATAGCGGGGGCCGATATGGCGTGCTCGGCATGTGTCGGGCAGCCGGGACCAGCCCGGCCGCCCCCTCACAGCCGTTGAAATTTCGGTTCCACCAATCGGAGCGCGGCAATTATTCAAGCCAGGGGGACAAGCGCGCGCTAAGCCGGGACCGGCTTATCCTGGTGACCCGGTGCGCTACGCCCTCCTCTTCCCCACCTCCTCTCTGGGGACGCAAGTCGGTGCAGCTCGGGACCCCGCGTGAGGAGGCCTCCCAAGGCCCCTCCTAACGCGGCACGCTTGCTCTCCCCCTCCCCTTTCGCTTTCGTTTTGGGCGGGCGTTGGGGGCGGGGGGCGGCGTGGCCGGGTCGGGGCATCTGACCATCATACAGTTTTTAATTCTGAGGCCTCACTTGTTGGCCATACGGCCAGGGCGTTTGCAGCCGCTGTCCCGACGCGACAACCACTAACTTATACGCTAAGTGCACAAACCACTTCTAAGGGTAAAGGGGTGCCATCATGCACCGCTTGTGAGAACGCAGGGGGACGCGATTTTACGACTCACAGGTGCAGCGTAGCGATGCTCCAGTCACATGGCTGGAGCGCTGCACCGGCCGCGGAGTTGGCTTGTTCGCCCTTCTGGTTGTTTACCTCTTTTTCTTGTCGGGGCGCTACTTGTCGCTCCCCCCCCTCCCCTCTCTTTCCTCACGGGGCTTGGCCGGCTGGAGACACTTGGTCCCCTATATTTTGTTTTAGCCGTTCTACTTTTCTTATGACGAGAGGAGCGGGATGCAACACCTGCACGTCGTATTGATGTCAACTATCGCGTTTTAATGACGTTCCTTCTGCTTTTTCCCTCCGTCTGGCCGGCGCCTCGGCCCGTCGCGACACTCCTGCGCTCCACGTTTTGACGCTTATCGGAGACGGAGTCACGGGTGCGGCCAGCCCTACGAGTCTAGTCCTGCACAAGTTTTTCTCTGTGGGTTTATTTAACACTGTGCCGACTCCGGCCGTGCATCCGAGCGTGTCCTAAAGAGCATCTTCGCAAGGTGCGCCGAGTGGACTGCGAAGTACTCGGCTTCGACACCACATGACTCAGTCTCCGTGATTATGGCATGAGCATTTTGTTGCTAACAATGGAACCTCAACAGAGCTCCGGCCAGCAGTCTGCAGCTTGGCCTCCGACTGTTCACATAGTTCCAATTAAGCAGACCAACCCAATCCAGTGTCGTGACTCGACCTTTAACTGCCATACACTAACTACAGTGGTGTCCTTCATTGGCATCTGTGGCTTACCAAATCGGCATGAATCATCACCATTTCTCTCTTTACATGCAAACGACTGGTGAAAACTGACTCAAGATCATCAGAAATATTATCTGATGAGCATGAAATAATTTTACCAATAAAATCACAAAAATCAATGGCTCTGAAGACAGTTACATTGCGAAAAAATGGTACAAAACGCTTAAAAAAGCACTTTTTTTGCATAAATCAGCCTGTACTAGAGAGTAATGAAGAACTCCACTAGAAAAACGGGAGCCATTCTGAACTCAGCTCATAATGATGTCTAAAACGAGTACTATTCAGAAGTCAAGAGCGAATAGACCCTCTAAGCGTGGAGGTTGACAGCTCGTCAGCGATTTGGCCGGAAAGAAGATAAAGACGTAAACTGAACCTTTCTACGCCGCGTCTTGCTATGTCAAAAGAAATGGTGGAACGAATCAGGGACACGAAAAAGCGTTTATGGAGAACTTGTCAAGTATCCTAATTGAATGTGCCGCGCGGGAAATAAAAAGATGGCTGCTGTGCCCACCTCGCCACGTCGCTTGATTTTACATCTCTTAAGGTGCGAAAGGGGTTACTATTCTTTGCGCTGGACAAACAATAAGGATCATTCTCGCGTAGCACAAATAATTAAGAATCTTTCCTTTTTTCTGATTGGAATTATGAATGATCATCAATGGCATAGATAATGATGAGTAAGTTCTTGCTGACGCATAACGAGTGTTCTAGCCTCGCGAGATCTTTGGGTCAATTCGTATAATCAAGCGGGCGCACATAACGCATGCGTTTTTGTCGAACACTTTCGCATCCACGCGCCACTTCCCGTAGAACAGGACCGGAAACGCCGCACCTGATGGTTTGAATAGGGTAGTCGACATGTTGTGAACGCTGTATGTGCCCTGGAAAAACAAAAACCCTGCACTGGTATTCAACTAATGTTGCGTCATATTCGTAAGATTGCGTACACTGCAAATCTAAGCGTAGGACAGGTCGACACTTGTAGGCGTCGACCAGTTTGTCCTACGCTTGCAAGTGTCGACCACAGCATGCATTAGGAGAAAAAATAAAGGTTGTGACTGTAAATCTTAATGCCACTTTTTATTGTACATCGAAAGAAGGTGTTTAGTGTACCCAGGGACACAGCAGACACTGTACCCTGGTAACATGCATACACTGTACCTCGGAAACTCTTCAGACACCGAATTCATCATAAATGTTAAATGAAGGGAAAATTCCAAATTTACGATAGAAACAATTCGCTGGCGGAAATGAATACATCTCAACAAGACGAACAAAATATAATGAGCATGTTATGGCGTCAGACTTGAAGTTCAGCAGCGATCGGCGTTAAAGTTTCTAAAAGTACGATTTTGGATTAATTCATTACTTTTAGAAACTTCTGACGCCGATTGCTGCTGAACTTGAAGTCTGAGGCCATAACATGCTTATTACATTTTGTTTGCCTTGTTAAGATGTTATCATTTTCGCCATCGCATTGTATCTATCGCAAATTTGAGATTTTGCCTTAATTTTACATTTATGATGAATTCGGTGTCTGAACAGTTTCCGAGGTACAGTGAGTGCCTGTTCCCAGCGTACTGTGAATTCCGTTCCTTAAGGTACAGTGTCTGCTGTATCCCTGGGTGCGCTAAAAGCCTTCTTTCAGTGAGGAGTGGCATTAAGATAAACAGTCACAACCTTCATTTTTTCTCCCAGTGTGTCCTACAACAAACGACGACATCTACGTGTACGCACTTCCTTTATCATCTTTATGAGGTGTTCTCACCCACGTGTACACTGGTGCCCCCTTTTTACTCAAATTTTACGAAATTTCAAACTTTTGTGCTTACACCAGATCTGTGGTTACACCTCATACATTGAGTTTCTTTGTACAATTTTTTTACGTGCCCTCACACAATTTTGCGCATACGTGCTTTTCGTACAAAACTGTACGAAATTTCGTACAAATTTCTGCGATTCTGCGTACAAATTTGTACGAAAAAGTTCGCATGTTTAAAATTGTGCGAGACCACGAACAAAATTGTACAAATACATTTAGTGAGCACCACCAACTCGGCAGCGTCACAGAATCTATGAGCTATATTTGGAATTCCAAGCTACTGCACCGTTACATGACTCACGGTTTACGTACCGGTGGCGCGGGACACTCTGCAACGGAGCCGTCATTAGCGTGGACGTGGCTCTGGGCGAACTTCCAAAGCTCTGGGAAGTAGTTATGCAACGTGGTGCACACACGTTGGAACTTCATCACCCAAGCATTTTCTTTCCAGCCTCCTCGAGAGCTCCAGGACGCCAAAACTGCTTGGCACTGAGCAAGGCAGAACATAAAGTAGCACTAATCGGCAAGGTTGGCCCCGCTCCGATCACTTTTAATCATGAGTAAATTTGATCAGTCTTTCTACATCCTGACATAGTCTGAACACTGTTAGAAATGGGGGGGGGGGGCAGTGTAAAAGTAATGAATGAAGGATTCCCCCTTTTTTTTTTCTCATAATCTGAAACCGAGGGAGACAGGGCCTTAATGGCATGAAAACGGGGCCCTCGAACGAGTATTTTGAGACCACGCTCGCGTCGATACCCCTGTCCAGACCGGAGATACTCCGTGCGGCTCCCGAATAGGGATTTAAAATTACCGGTAATTTTCAATCTGGACGGTAAATTACGGTAACATTGGTTATTTACCGTCATTAACGGTAAATAACGGTAAAATTCGATCGAATGTTTATGTGCACTTTTGCATATGAACTGTTCATAATTTGTTTTCAAAGGGAATTTAAGACTAGCGGAGTGTTTTAAAAGGCATATGAAAGTGGTTGAGACACTTTTATTGTCCAAAATTCATGCCTCTGAGCACTTTGAGTAAATTTCTGCTGTAAAAACATCAGGAAGGTTAGGTTGAGTCGAAAATTACCGTAATTTACCGATTTACCTACCGTAAATTACCGGTATTTTACCCATTCTTACCGGTAAGTTTACCAGGCTTTAAATCCCTACTCCCGAAAAACGGCTGCCACTGGAGCGCGCAAAAGGTAGGTCAGAAAGAAACAAACCCGACGGCATTTTTTTCTAAGAGAACCCTGGCCCTAGGGGGGTGACGTCGAGCTCTTTTTCCCTTTGTGGCGTTATTTGGGAGATTTTGTGCCACACATGTTTTTGGGCGCTTGGCGCTTTCAGGGAATGTTTTCAAAATGTCAGGGACGATACAGAAAAAATTGGACAACGTCACCCCCTAGAAAAATCTTTAAAGTTACTTGATACAAAATTTGGATCACCTAGCTCAATTTTCGAGGTGCAACACCCGTTCTAAAAACATGGTTCTGAGAAAAACACGTTAAAATGTCCTTGAGCGATTCTCACGTTTCGGGGTAGTTTTGACGTTCCAGATTTGCCGAAAGTAAGAATCATCGAATTTAGTTTTTGTTATTACTGGAGTCCTGAATGATAGTAGAGTTATGGCAATGGTATTCATAGTCAACACCTTGTACCACCTTTTTAAAAAAGTAAGCCCTCAGGTATTCACATGCGTTTATACGGGTGTTTTGATCACGGAAGTTACGTTATCACGGAATTTACAAAGTGTGAAAATCGACCTTAACGGCTGACTCGGGCTTGCTGTGGCTTATTTGTCGTTGCATGGTCAAATAATACTCCAACGCCGACATTTTAGCGAATTTTTTTAACCTAGTGCCGCTGCAACATTGGGTAAAGGGTGCCACGGAAGTTACATGTAATTGTTGATACACGTCATTTTTTGTAGCTGCAGCCCGCCTCGCGACCGTGCGGAGCATCTTCGACTTCGGCGTCCCACGCAATTCTTTCTGAGGCACCCCATTTTGATGGCTGACGTCAAGAAAAGTTTAAAATTTGGCATGGGGAGAAATCCAGAGCGGCTTTTTCGTAACGTGTACAGTGAAATTGAATACACGGTGGACATTTTTCGCTGCAGCAAAAGAACCTTTGAAAACTGTCGTGTGTGTTAGTCTTCCGTTGAAATCAGCTCGAGACATGTCAGGTTTTGAATGACCATCGACAGTTGGCAGAATTTTCATACCATTCCTCTACATTTGGGACGGAAAATTCGAGTATGTTATCGTGGGACGATCACGGAAGTTACATTTGGGGTATTCTGAAAGCTAGGGAAACCAATCCAACGCAAGCGAACTATTCGAAACATTTGGGTTAGTAGGTAATGACCCTATCTAATCCCACAAACAAACCACATGTCGGTATCTGCCCATTGTTTGGGCACAGGGGCCAAAAGAAACGAAACTACCCCGAAACGTGAGAATCGCTCTCTTGTCGGGTGGCACTTGCCCATGTCACCTTAGTTTTAAGGCACATACTATGTAAAGATAAATATGAATTAGGTGCTGAGCGGTCTCTTCATTTATTTTTGGCCTTCATTAGAGTTAACTTGGCAAAGATAAGAAAATCCGATTTTTAGTCATGAGTACAATGGGAACTCCTCCTGATGTAACAGGTGTAATCAGATTCGATAGAATGTGAATTTTTCGAGGAGTGCACCACTCGGCAAATCATGTTAACATTAATGTCCGGGAGTCACCCGGGAATCATGGAAATCGTAATCTAATAATGACATGAAAGTTTTGTAGCAAACCGTTGTCTGCGCCTTGAATGGGCTATCGTTCAGCCAGAAGTCAGATATTTGGACTGCGTCAGCTTTGCGCAACGTTTTTACTATGCTCTGGAATCTCGGAAATCCGTAGTGATGTGTACGCTTGAAGTCCGAGTGGTAGACCCCGCGAAATTTTGTTGCGTTCTTTTCTACGCGATGTTCCCACGAGGGTCAAAGAGGACTCAAACCAACTCGAACTTTTATTCCGAAGAAAGATGTGACCTTTGTTTACGAGGGTCCTAATAACGAATGCACGTCGCACAGTTCGCATGCACATGTACATGCACAGTCTCTCGGAGCCATTTCAAGACGCCCAGTTCTTGGACATCCATGGCGTCAAGGTTATGGGCGACCAAGGCGCCTAGAAACTGGGTGCCTTTGTCGCTGCCCTGGTACTGTGCACATTATGGTCCTTCAAGAGCAAATGAATCATACATGGTCTTTCAAGACAGGAGGCCAGGTGCTGATTGATTTGGGGCCCCTGGAACCAGGCGACAAAGGTGCCCAGTAAGTGGGCGACATTGGCGCCCTAAAAACTGAGGCGGGCAGCCAAGGCGCCCACTTTCAGGACATATATGGGCATATAGGTATACCCAGTCTAGAGTGTAGTTAAATTTTCCTGCGTTTCAGATAAGATTCTTTTAGGGGAACGCCTAGATAAGATTTTTTGCACAGGACCCGTCGTCAGTGTTAACCTGCCCGTACTGTCGCATTTTGCCGGCAGTCTATTTGCCACTACGGCTCGGGGCAGCGAGACATACTCACATCCTTGGCGTCATCGAATGGCGAGCTCATTGTGAAATTTCCGCTGCAATATTTGGCGAGAGGATTTTCACGATATCTGTGGATTCTAAATGTGAACGGAAATGGACGATCAAGAAGATCTGAAGGACAGGATTCTGCATGTTCTATTTCAATCACGTAAGGCCCCTGCATTACAAAAGATTAGATAAGCACTGCGACCACTAAAAACGACGACTGTGAACGTTCCCACCGTTTGCAGGATTCGTTCTCATTTTGATGTACTTGTCGGCTGCAAGTGGATTTCCATGTTGTCAATAGAAGCACATAATAATTCAAGGCCAGCACTGTTAAGTCATTTCGGAAATGTTTCATTGGGGCTTTTTGAACTCAAATTGAAAGTTGTCCGAATTTGTTCATACACTGAAAATAGAAAGGTCAGATTTCTGACCCGTAAAGGGGTAATACTAAAATGTTAGACCGAAAAAAGGGTCATACGCAAATCTATGACCGAAGAAAAGGTCATACACTAATGTATGACCGTTGTAAAGGTCATACACAAATGTATGACCGTTTTGAAGGTCATGCACAATTGTATGACCGAAAAAGGGTGATACTTTTTTGTATCACCGATGAAGGTTGATATATCCCCAAGGAGGGCCAGCCTCGCTAATGTCTGACCTTTCTTCGGTCATACATTCGTGTATGACCTTTCTTCGGTCATACATTTGTGTATGCCCTTTTTATCGGTCATACTTTTTGTATTGCCAAAAATTGGTCCGATGTCTCACCTTTTGAATTACAGTGTAGAGGGCTCGTTTACGTCCTATTGTCATACACAATTCAAACACCAAAGTTTAAAGGGTGAGACATCGAACCAATTTTTGGCAATACAATAAGTATGACCGGAATTGGAAAAAGGTCATACACAAATGTATGACCGAAAACACTGTAAAAACTATTTTCATGAAGTTATGAACAATCTGTGGGTAATTTTTGTTTGCATGAATTGTTCGTAAAACATGTGACATGAAACCGAGGGGGAAACGACTGAGAAATTTTGTGTACATCGGATAGGGATTACCCCGGATAACCCGCAGATTTCCTCCGGATAACATCGAAAAATTTCCCGGATTACCATTGGATCACGCCGGATTACCTCAGAATTTCCCCGGATTACCACCGGATTACTTCGAAATTTCTGGTTATCCGGATTACGGATTACCGATTTGCTGTACACCGGATAACCGAAGTCGTTTCCCCCTCGCATGGAACTTTTTGTATATTTACAAATTGTTCGTAAAGTGTTTGTTCTGAGACTTTTCGTATCTTAACAAATTGTTTGTTTTCTTTAACCAAAGTTTGACGTTTGATGAGTGTTTTCATTCATAAGATACATTTATCCAACGTAAAAAGAAACAAGAAAGGACCACGAAACGTGTGTGCACAAAGTGGCTACCTCTGGTATTGTATGTAATAATTTTCAAGAAAAGAATTACGAAATATAGTGCCTAGTTAATGAAGGGGTTGTAAGTTTACCAGTAATTTGTAAGACAAGGATTACGGAAAGCGTCCACAAACTCAAATCTTAGGAGTCATAAATTTACAAGACTATTTGTAAACTTGGTTCTACAAACAATTCGTACCAAAAATCACTGATGTAAATGCATTCAGGATTTCCTGAGTGTTTTTCTGATTTCTGAATGGCATTAACGTTTCCGTTAATCCATAGCTGTTGGATTCATTTTTTATCGCTTCCAGTCATTCCGTGGGTTCCGTAACAAAATTTGACCGTTTGAGTTTCGTCATGTCACCATTATTTCTAACTGAGCATGTCAAAATGAAAAAGCACATTGCAATTTACATAAATTTTGAGGTTTAACACGTTCACGCCGAAGGCGATTTGGGGTGGAAAAGCCTAGATGCCGAAGGTGCTAAAAACCAAACCATACGTCGCAACCACATGGCACATGCATATTCGGACTTGCCATGACCGGCCAAACACCATGCGCCAAAAATTTCCTATACGAGAACCATGTTCTCGTATCGGCGTCTGAGCCATCGCCGTACGAGAACCATGTTCTCGTACCAAATGCAAAACCCTTATTGGTGGTTTGGGCTCAAAATATTAGCAATGCACACCCCAAAAAAATCGATTTTAGACTCAAACTACATTGTGGAACACGCTCTGGTACCGGAAAGACATGGAAAACACGAGAACGTTGGTGAAATGGCGTTCCCGCCGGTACGAGAACATGGTTCTCGCGCTTATTTTTGCTCCCTTCTCCCCTCCTCTCCTCCCCAACTTTGTGCCTATGTCGTACGGCACGGGGTCAAAAATCCACTAGAATTTGTTTAGAAAAATGTCAAACTTCGTAAAAAGCCAAAAAAAGTGCGATTACCCTGTTTTCATGTTTACCATGGTGACATGGCGTTCCCGCCGGTACGAGAACATGGTTCTCGTGCCAAAACGCACGCTAGAGACCTAAATTTTTAGCCGAAATGTAGGAAATTTTACGTAGATTCCGAATATGGGGTCGCTTTTTTGGTCCGAGTACCCCAATCTGATGTAGAGGTCTTGAAGGAAAACAGCTCGCAACGAGAACCCCGTTCTCGTATCGGCCTTTGGGCTTTGTAGAATACGAGAACATGGTTCTCGTACCGGCGTGAAAGTGTTAATGGACTAAACACCCTATATAATGAGCAAGAACGTGCCAAGCTAAAGAGTGAAGAGTACATATTACGTTCGCACATTCATGCATGTACAGAATGTATATGTCTTTCTCCGTAAAATTTCGGAGGTAATTTTTTTTTTCTTCTTCAGGACTCTCGACTTTCTACCCTAATTCCTTAGGAACCACAAAGTTACAGCCAAACCGGAGATAGTAATGGGTTGGCAGTTCGTTGACTTGAGAAAAAATGACTTACATGCCGACTAAAGGAAGGGGGATCCAGCCAAACCCTACTTCCTTAATTACACTGTTAAAAAAATTCTGAACATTCAGACCAATTTTGTTAGACTATGCTGTCTGAATCTCGATTCAGACTTTTTTCTGAAAAATCGGAGTGCTTGTCTGTGTTTTTGGACCCTCTGCATGAAAGCTCGGCCCAGACTTGGAGTGTCTGAATATTCGCACTTTATTCTCAAATTTCAGATGAACTACGTCAGACTTGGAGTCTGAATTTCCGTTTCATACGATTTTCTGAAAAAGTGACAATACAAAAGAGCAGTATACAACTTCCGTCCCACCTTATGCTGGGTTAACTGATAATCAGTCCTTGCAGTCAAAATAATGTGACTTCCTCTCTGGGACTTTAGAGGAAACGAAAGTATTTGTTTGTCCGCCAGATGGCGCAGGTGGCAGTCAAAAAGCTTGCTGCTGTTAAAAAGGCTCCTCCTGATAATTGTTCAATTATTTGAACTCAAAAAACATAACACTTCACCAGCTATGATGAAAGACATGCTACCTTGCCAGATTTATCTCTGTACTAAGATTACGAGTTGAACAATTGACATTTGTATTTACCTCTCGCGGGAGGCTCCGTGTCGCCATTCCCTTGGGTGCATCAGGCCAGCTCCTGTCTAAGTAAGGGAGAAGTTCCCTAAGGAACATTTCCCTTCAAATCATTTTTTGCTGAGCCACTCTCCTTAGGAGCATGCCTCTCTGATATAGGTAGTTCATATGTCTTTATTATCTTTAGACCGAAATAACTCAAAAAATACTAATTCAGACCTGTGGTCTGAATTCTCGGGTCAAAATTCTATGGTCTGAATTTTCAGGCAGCATGTTTCTGAAAATATTGGTCTGAAAATTCAGAGTGCCTTATGCTAAAAAAACTCCAGTTCATTTAGTCTCAATTTTCTGATATTTTTTTAACAGTGTAAGAACACGAGATGTTTAGGTTATCCAGGTCACAAGGAAGGGGGGGAGGTTCAAAAGTAGCCTTAAATCGGTCACGCAATGTGTACGGCCACAATGTTTTAAAGACCGTTACCAAGAAAATTTCCGGCGTCTTTCATTGGGACGGAAATTTTTTGAGGAGGAATTAAGGTGAGCGTTTCCGTCCACATTTTAGTGAGGAGTTTCTTAAATTCAGCTTCTGAGTCATGAAAGTCGTGTTTGAATTTTAATGATTTGACGAAGTGTTGACCTAGTGTGAGATATTTTTGCGACGCAAAGAGCATAAGACCCCGCACTTCCTCCTTTGAAGTGCGCAGAAAGTATTATCTGATTGTACCAGCGGACCTTTGAATTTCCGAGCAGCTGTCCTATCCACTGCTCAAGTGCAGTTACATACACGACTGACCCAACAGCTACCTGGTCCGGCTGAGTGGCGCTGACTCTTTAGGAATTCAAGATGTATGCACAGTTTGTTATACATCACTAATTTTCCAACATGAAATGGTAACTTAAACAAACTCGGCCCGAACTTTCAGGTTATTTTACAACTATCCTCAATCGAAAACGATCGGCAAATTGTGAATCAAAACTAACTGACGTCCATTCGCAAAATTGAAGATGCGACAGTGTACCGCCAAAGGCTGCCCTTCGAAGCCGTTGAGAAGGAAGACTGCTGTTGCGAGGAGACCTAGCGAGGACGGAAGAGTTGTTCGCATTCTGCCGAGTAGCTCCACTGCGAGAGCACGCATCGGTTTGCACCTGATGTGCGCACAGTGACAGGTTTTGCTCGTCCTGGACAAGTAAACAATGGGACTCATGTAATGTGTCAAGATCTCTCCACATCAACCTACAATCACACATGTAGCTGAAGGTTAGCCTTCATGATAACCATTCTGAAATTAGGGTATATGTACAGTTGCGTTTTCGGAACAGTCTTTCTCAGGCTATATGAAAGGTTGTACGTCGATTTAAAGAGAATTTGTTTCGATCTCTAACATGTAACCAACTTCCAAAACGCTGAAAACGTCAGGGGAAAATTGCGCGCAGTGCAATTTGGTTTGTTTCGTGCACTTGAGCTCCCCCACAACTCAAGATAAAGTCAAAAAAAAATTAAGTCTTTTCTTTTATTTAGGCCTCACCTGTTGTCTTTAAGAGGTAAAGGTAGAAAGGCATCGTCATCGACACTGAAAATTTGTTGTCACTTTATGACAAAATCGTGGATGATATTTTCTTCACTTTCAAATGATGACAATCTCATCACAAATTGATGACATTTTCATCAAAGCTCCTTTACTTATTGCATGGGCATAACAACAATGTCGTTAATTGTTTTGATGACATTATTGTAGGGAAAATTAGCCTTGGAATTGTCAACAAGTGACGACTCAAATTTTCAAAGTGTAAGTGCAAACGCAACAGTGTACTGAGTACACTCTCGCTGCGTGGACTGAGTGCGCCTGCGCCGCACACTGTTCGAAAATAGTACGTAAATTTAAGAGATTTCACTGGAAATTTTTATTAACGAGAGCTTTGAAAAATGCAGATTATGAAATATGCCGTAAAGTCCGAAAATGCGTCGTAAACATCAATTTTTAAGATACTTAGTAAATCTTCAAAATATTCGTTTGTAATAATTGGCGAGACAAAATGTATTGACCCGCTGGCAGGACCACTGCCTAGTTGGGTGGTTCCTAAAAGAACTTGACCAGCAAGGGTCTTCTAACCTCCATACTAGGCCGGCTTTGGCTATAGCTACGACATATTTTCTCAATTTAAGAACTGTTTCATTTCTTCACAAAATATTTGCTAGGAATATTAAAAATGTGGTAAAGTTTCTAATACAAGATGTGCAATGTCAATATACGAGATTATATCTCAAAATTTCAAGAAATCTTTTCGAAATAATATTTCACGAAATGTATCGTGTTTCAATATTTTGTACATTCACAAAGATTTCTAACAGTGTACCAACGAGTAGAGTACACTCCCACGAGCGTGTTCTCAACTGCCTAAATTGCCGGACTTACTTAGGTGTGTACTGACCTGAGCACTCTCTCGTTGGAGTGTACTTGGGAGTACACGCTGCCTAGGTTAGGTTAGCTTTGTACGACATATTCTCTATGCGCGGGAATCACGGGAATGTCTGAAATCCAGAACCAGAATCATGTGTGCGCTTAAAGTCTGAGTGGTGGACCCCTCGAACAAGACTCCTCCCTTCACAAAGAGCTAAATAATTCTAGTGCCTTTGAGCTACTAATGTGCTTTGATTATGGTGAGAAGCATAAAAAGACCGAAATGGCAAGCGTCGCGAAAGCGCAAACAGCGCGTGCTCACTCACCGAGGACTGGTGAGTTGTTGCTCCAGGCACTGCAGATCACACAGCGAGCGGCGGCAAATACCGCGTGCATGAGACACGCGAGGCCGCGTGAGCCCTAAACTTGGTGACGTCCCTACAAACTATACTGTCAGACAAGCATACATTGGCATTTTGTACCCAGTAGTCGTTATATTATGTTATATGTTCGTGAAAGTTTGTAAAAAGTAACTTTTGAAGCTACCTGTTGATAGTAATAACATTGATTTTTCCCGCCCGGTTCTTTTACTGTGAAAAAAATTTGTTCAGTAATGGAGATTGTATTTATGGTGAAGACCTCATGCTATTTAAGTGCGGGACCAGAACGCACGTAATGGTGGAAGCCATGGTGTCCCACATATTTCTAGGCATGAACCACTCTTGTCTCATACTTCTTAGTGTTGGACATACTGTGTCTCACAATAATTGCAAACGCAAAAAGCTGTTTGTCCCACACTTTCATTCGTGAACAGTGAGCTATTTGTGCCTGCTTTGAGTGGTCAACAGACCCATGTGGAATTCACCTCGGCAGAGTCTTCTATTCAATTTTTCAACAGCCTCACCAAGAAAGAAGTTCGTTCGACGAATTCATCACCGAATGTTGTTTGAGTTATGAGACACATCCGTAACACTCCAATGCGAAACGAAGGGCTGAGGTAGACGATGGGGGTGAAGATACTGCTTTCTACTGGGAACAAGGGTGTCCCACGATATTTTCAAAATGCTTTTTTCAACGGGTGCCGGGGTGGATCTAAAAGATGACACAAAATGGAGAAGATCTGTGTAAAGCGATTGCATTTCGGACAGTTAAAAGTGCCCGCGCATCGCGGTTGAAGTTTATGATAGAGAAGGGTGGGACATGGAGTTACAAAAACAGCCGTAGGTAAGCCATTTTTCAACAGGTTTCAATTCCAAGAACGGCATTGTGTTTGTGAAGAACAGAACGTCCTTTTTAGGAAAAGCCTATTTTCCAGGGGCACAATTCTTTGCAAAACTTGCTTCAAGTCTTGAAGACGCGGTTGCCTCACTCTCAGGGGCAAAAAATACGATATTCTGGTTATCATTGCAACCGCACCTTGAAGAAAGAAAATTACTTCATCCGATGTATTTTGATCCGAGGAAACAAAATCTGACATTTAAAAAGATATGCAAGCACTTGGATTAGGCCAAAACTACGAAAAACCACGAAAATCTTATATTTTTGCCCCTTTAGAGATAGGCAACGGCATATTGAAATCTGAATGTTACATTTCCCGTCGTAGTTTGTCTTGCGGAATCTAAATATGCCCACTCTTTTGAGATCCGACGACTGAAAGTGGGTCAAAAACGGTTTTAAGGGGGTATCCACGTGTGTCGACATTTAAAACAGAGGTTTGCGCCGTGGCTCATGTATACAAAACTATAAATTTTATTGAATCGAAATGTTTTCCCCTTAATCACAAATGGTTCTTTTTTTTGCCCCCCCCGCCGAAATGCTGATTGGATGGACCGTCTCCGAATAAAGCGATCTCTTCGGAGACGACCGCAAAAAATGGCTGGTGTTCCTGAAACCAAACGGCTTATCAGAAAAAAAATCGCCAGCGGGTGGTTATGACCAACTAAATTCTCCAGGACCTAAACCTCAAAAAGAATTTTTTTTTTGAAAATAATTGTTTTTTTTTTTTGGGAAAAGTGTGAAATTGGCCCTATGTTTCATTTTTTTTCGAAAAGTTTAAAAAGAGGTATATTAGATTTTTGAGGTTCAGGGCGTAGGGCATAGGTAGGGGAACGTCTCCAAAAAAATTCAAAATTCTATCTCAATTTTTCTGGCCTGGAGAACTTCAGCCATTTCGAAAATGGCGTTTCGAGATAAACGCATTTAAAGTTTCTTATCGGAAGGGATTTACCCTTATCACCTTCTACTTTAAGCGCATGCCATGTTCAGGAAAATTCGAATTATGTGCTCAGTCATCTTCTACCGTAGCTCTTTACGTCACAGACTCTGCATTCGTTCTGAAAATCGTTTCTTTTGGGTAAGGTCGCTTATTTGGGACCCATTTAGTGGATTTTGACCAATATTTGTGTTGGGCGCTCCCTGGTTCATCTGGTGGGGTACGTTGTCCAGGAACAACATTATGACTCAAGGGTAAATCAGCAGTGTCATTTTGATCTCGTACCCCGGTGAAGCTATGGCGGAAATTTAACGGACCTAGGTAAATTTGAAATGTTTATTATATAATGACTGTAACTTGACCAATAATAATTCGATTGGGCACCAAAAACGTGTAAAAATGGGCCAAAATCACGACTGTTTTTGATAAATGACTTGTATACCGTTACTTGTGAAGAAATTTACCATGACAGGGTAGTTAAGCAACAGCTTTTGTATTAAGAAGTATATTTTAGTCAGCCAAACATAAAATTTCTCAAAGGTGTGATCTCTGTAGTAAACGAAAGTGAGTGTTGTAACGTACAGCGTCGTGACGTCCAGGCACACAACATATGCGTTTCACTTTAAATGACGAGCTATGCAGCTGAGACATCATACAATTGGGAAAATACCGGAACAGCATTACAATGAAGGGTTTCTAGGTGTGTTGGAATAAGACCTTCCAAAACAACCGTGTAAACGGTGCAGAAAAGTTAACGTTTGATAGGTACTACACGGTGACTCGAAGGTAATTCTAGCTTTCGCCCTTGTATCCTAAATGTGCCCTGATTGCATCATGAAAGCTCTATACAATTGTGCAACATTTCGAAAAGTGAGCGTTGCAATGGCCGTAGAAGTGTAGGCGTTGCGAGTCAAGAGTGACTGTTGTACTCGTACAACATAGTGACTTCAGGGCAACTGTGACTTCTGCACGGTTGCGGAAAGTCGCGGGCGGCCGGTACTTTGTCACACTGCGTTGTGTTCATAAAGAGTTAACTCAACTTCAGTTGGTAACAGTGCCTCACAGCATCGCCTGGAGCGCGCGTGGGGCAACCGCTAGGTCCCGTAGCGCGTAGGGGCACGGTAGGCCACCACACTAACACCGGTGTGGGAACGGTCGGAGGATGGCCTACGTGTCAGGCGCTGAGCTACGGTAAATCGATGTTGAAGTAAGGCATCCAAACCAGTGCAGTGTGCACGATGCGACAGGCACCTAAAGGGCAGGCGAAGCAAGCCCAGGGGCAACAAAGGGGACTGAACTCGGGGACGCTACATGGCAACAGTCAGCCATGAGGTCAGGCAAGCTCAGCAGGACGCTGCTGCGCACGGCTAGAAAACTCAAGTACTTTATCGCTGCCAAAAAAGACGGTGAGTACGGATCACTGTCGCCGCACGGACGCTTCCTGGGGGCCAGCTTGGCCGCCCGGGGCGTGCCCTGGCCGCGGCCACCGCGCGTCCGCCGGCGGCCACGGTGGCAACCGCGTCCAGGCCGTGCGCCTGGCGTCTTACATGGTCGCCCTGTCTGTGCCCTGGTCGACGGTCCCGCCTCATGGCGGTGACCCGGCCTCGTTTTGGATGTGACATTGGTCGCTACATTGGTGTTTCATGTGTTACTTTGTTTTAAATTTGAATTTTCTTTTGTTACAGCTTTTACAATGTCGTGTGACCGTTGGTGCTGCCGAGCAGCCGACCGTCTGTCCAGATACTGTCGGTGCGGCGGTGATCTACACAACCCGGAGGATGACCAGCATGTGGAAGTGGTAATGGAGCAAGGGTTAGAGCAAGAGTTGGAGCAGGACGTTGGAGATGGGGATGCCACTGCAGGCGGCGTGGAAAGAGTCCACGTTGACACTCAAACTGATCCCAGTAACATGGAACTAGAGCTACGGGATATGAAGGTTGGTGTGCAGAAAAGGATATGGCTGGAAAATGTTTTCTTGTTGTTTTTGTGGCTCTTAAATTATAATTAGGAGTCTCATACTGAAATGAAACTGGGAATTCTTACTTTTTGCAGCTCACACTGAAGTTTCTCGTTGAACTACAACTGACTCTTGCAAAGAGTATACCTGGAATAAATAAGACTGAAGAAACTAAGCAAGAGCTGTCTGTAATGAGCGAGCCAGGGCCAGCCGAAAAGGACAGAACTGCAAAGCAAGAATAATTTTTGTTATTTTCTTTGTTATTATTGGGGTCGGCCAACTAAAATTTTTATTAGAATTTTTGATTGGTCTCGGCAAGACCTTCCCGGCGAGGGGTCGAAAAGGGGGTCTGAGAGACCGCCTTCACCGGGAATCTGTGCAACGGACTTCTTTTGCACTCCTGCCGGGGCTAGCTTGCAATGAATTACAGTAGCAAGGTAAAAAATAGTATTTTCAAAATCAGGTCGAAGTGACAAGTTTCATGAGAACATACTGAAGACAGTAGGAGTGAAAGAAGGACTAAGCACAGTGGGAATGAAAGGGCGGGCCTCAGTCACGGTGCAGGGGGCTGCAACGGCAATGACTAGAGTGGAGGCAATGCGCGAGACCACACAAAATATGGAAAAGGGGGCCTCTAATGCTCTATGAAGGTAGCTTTTCTTCAATCTCCCGTTATGCGGTCTTATAAAAAAAGGTCAATTCTGTGTATTAGGCCATATGGCACACCGATTGGTTGCACCGTTTATCAAAAGTGAGGAGTGAAAGAGGGCCATTTTCAGTGGTTTTCCCGCCATTTTAAAATTTGAATTTTCGAGTTTTGAGAAAGGGCTTTTGCTGTGACAGTAGGAGTCTCATTTTACACTTACGTAGCCTAATACACTGAAAAATACCTTTACTTTGGGTTGCCTTCGAGAAATCGAAGTTACACGTAACGGGTTGCGAGAGTTAAGGCCGCCCGTTTGACAATGTACCGGTCTCGCGCATGGCCCTCCGCCTAGCCATTACCTTTGCTGCCCCCTGCACGATGATACATCGATAACTTTGCGTTTTCCTTTAACGGGGTGTGTTGAGCGAAAGCCGGAGGCCGGAGCGATTTCCTCCGATTGGGCCAAGTGAGGTCTGATGCGAGGGCCAAAGGACCGAGGAGAAGCCGCCGGTAGGCCAATCTAGCCCAGTTACATTAGGTTTTGACCCAGAACAAATTCGCAACAAAACGCCGCTTTGGGAATTCATAGTATGACATATGATGATCAATTCCTGAGAATTCCCTAGAATTCCCAAATGCCGTTTTCCCGGAAACAGCGTTCAAAGTCCGCCATTTTGAATTTTGGGCGGGTACTCAAAACAATCGTAAGACTTGCGCCTACAAGATTCATAACATAGTTTGCCTTTCTTTAAAGGTACACATTAAAAATAAAAGTGTCAAAGCCAAAAGAAATAATATTTTGAACAAGTTTTTTTGACTTAAGAGGCGAATTTTAACCTGTTTGAGCATTAATTCGGGACAAAGTGTTTTTGAACATAATTTAATTCTAAAAATAACGATATACGGCACATTTGCCGCTAAAATGAGTTGGGAAGCAGGAAATCGCGGCCGAATCGCCAGCGGCGCTGGGGCATACATCTAGTGCATAAGGGGTAGGCAGTTGTCAGCTCCAGTAAGCGTGTACTGTACATGGCAGGCATGCACTTGTAGGAGCACGCTTTGCAGGCATGCGCTAGCTAGAGCGTGCTTGCAGGAATGCTCCATTTAGAGCATACAATGTACGCTTCGATTTGTAGAGTGTGGGAGCGTACTTACAAGCACACATCTATAGATGTATGCTTGGCCAAGCACACAGCTATAGATGTATGCTTGGCTAAGCACACAGCTATAGGTGTATGCTTGGCCAAGCACACTTTTATCCCGCCCATTAAAAGGCAAGCTCCTACAGCTATGTACTTGGCCAAGCATCCCACCGACCAAACATTGTTTCATTCAACGTGTCAATGGGGCGGCCTATCAAGCAGGTCACGTTTGGGGCCAGGCTCACTTGGCGGTCCCCAACCCCGTGGACATAACAAAGTGGGGGTGGACCGAGACTGGAAGCAAGTTGCGTCCTTTTTGGTCAACCCAACCAGACGTGTGGGAAAAGTGCCAGCTGAACAAGAAGTGCCACTGCAAAAAAAATAAAAATGCAAGCCGTCCAGATGCCCATGCATCATTGCCGGCATTCCCTGCAAGTATGAATGCCGCTGTAAAGGCACCTGCTGCCAGCAGCCTCCTCAGGAGTGTCAATAAATATTTCAGGTATTGATTTTTCGACTTATTAACATAATTTCCATCATTGGCAGGACCACTTTGGAAGAACAGAACATAGATGAACCACAACTGGATGAAAATGGATTTCCATTAGCATAAATTTCCATTCACCCAAACAAATAATTAAAATTTCTATCTGTGTTCAATGAAGTGTTCCATACGCGTCCTAGATTGATCAGACCCAATTTACAAGTGCCTATTCGGTGTCAGAGGCTCGATTTCACACGGAAACGATGTGCGTGAGGCCGGAGTTGAAGAGACTTCTTGCATTATGTTCAAAAGAGCGTTCAAACTGGTGTTCCGTAAAGGGTTGTGCAGCTGCCGCACATGTTCACGCTGCTCCAGCGGGTTATGTTGAACGGTGCAACATGAAAATCGACTCGAAAATTCCCTATTTTAGGCGTTTTAGAGGTGTTGAACGGACATGCTGAGAATTGTACGAAAATGTTCAAAAAGGGTCATTAAACTTGTTCAAATTATCCGTTCGAGGCCGGAATCGAGTTCTGCGTCATCGAAATGTGCGGGATAGACTCCCCGCACGCCGAAATAACTTAATTTTCATGCTTTAAATCAATTTTGTTCAATTTGAACGGATTGAACGATATTGAAAAACCCGTTCGAAATTTCGCTTGGACCTTCAGGCCAAATCGTTTCTTATGCTTTTAAGAACACCTCTACAATATTTCATGCTTCTTTCACAAAATTCGCGATTTTTTCTCGTACCTCGCCCACTATACTCCGCGCGGCAGCCTGCCAGTCAGCCAGGCGAGGCGGCGAGGCCCCGCGCCACGCCATATGTATTGTTGGCTTAGTTGCTATGTATTTGTTGATGAGAGCTGCTCAAAATGGAGTTCTGCTTTCTGCACTGTTAAAAAAATTTGTCGTAAATTTACGAGGATTTCACTGGAAATTTTTATAACCGAGAGGTTTGTAAAATGCTGTTCATGAAATATGTCGTGAAGTCCAAAAATGCGTCGTTAACATCAATTTACAAGATACTTGGTAAATCTACAAAATATTCCGTTAATCATTGGAAGTAACATGCACCCTCGCATGCACCAAATAGTAGCGGGACAAATTTTTCGTCGGAGAATCTGAACCAGGACTTTCTGGCCTGCTGGCAGCGTACCTACCACGGCTCTACTAGGGTGGCTCGTAATAGAACTCGACCAGCAAGGGCCTTCACAGCTCGATACCCGGTCGGGTTTGGCAATTCTACGACGTATTATGTAAATTTAAAAACGGTTTCATTTCTTAACAAAATATTTGCTAGGAATACCAAAAATATCGTAAAGCTGCTAATACAAGGTATATTATGTCGATGTACGAAATAATCTCCAAATTTCAATAAATATCTTTCAAAGAATATTTGACAAAATGCATCTTGTTTAAATATTTCGTAGATTAAAAAAAATTTCTAACAGTGTGTGCGATAAAGCTTTGGGCACAGAAAAAACCAATAGGTTGACGGCGCCGCCGCCACGGAGCCCAGCAGGCGGGTGCTGACGCAGAGGTCCAGCTAGTCGAACTTCGACCTGGCGAAATGCTGTCTCTCCTGCAGCGTGGCCATACCAACCTTCAATCAACCGCGGCTCAACATTAGCAGCATCACGCGGGATGCCACAAAGCAGCCCCCGCCTGTGGGTGGGGTGGAGGCCGGTGACGAGGGCTGGATGTGCCGCCATACGTCCTTCCGGCACTTTTCGTGAAAGACAACCTACGGCAAGGACCGCGGCAATGTAACACACCTGTCGTTACGTACGCGCGTATGTGAGCTTTCCTTTTACAAATACCTCAAAGCCATCTTGTAGCTGGTTCAAGAATTCGAAGGCCGACGGATTTCTTTCCGCACAGGCTGCTTTCAGTGCAGGAAGGCCCCGTGCCGTCAACCTATTGGTTTTTTCTGTGCCCAAAGCTTTATCGCACAGAAAGCAGAGCTCCATTTTGAGCAGCTCTCATCAACAAATACATAGCAACTAGGCCAACAATACATATGGCGTGGCGCGGGGCCTCGCCGCCTCGCCTGGCTGACTGGCGGGCTGCCGCGCGGAGTAGCGCCGCTGGCGCTTCGGCCGCGATTTCCTGCTTCCCAACTCATTTTAGCGGCAAATGTGCCGTATATCGTTATTTTTAGAATTAAATTGTGTACAAGGTTTACAGAAACACTTTGTCCCGAATTAATGCTCAAACAGGTTAAAATTCGCCTCTTAAGTCAAAAAACCATGTTCAAAATATATTTTTTTGGCTTTGACACTTTTTAGGCACGAAGTAGCCTTATAGCCTCACCGGGGTTGGTTTTTTTTTTATTATTATTTTTATTGTCAGTCTGGCCCCTTATGCAAATCCGAAATTTTCTATACGATTTTGATGAGATTTGGCAGAGTGGTAGAACTTTGTACCCTGATTTCAGTGGTGAAATGTGGTTGAAAAGTGTAGGGCCAATTTTGAGAAATTTTGAGTTGAAATCGCCGTTACCATGGCAAAACTCTACTCGTCAGCGAAAAACAGAGGGAGAGGGGGGAGCCGAGCCACCGGAAATGGAATCCGACCAATAGCAGCGCTCCTTTTCGCCTCTGTACAGCTTACACCAAAAACGCTCGCTCCCCTGAAAAAGCGCGTTCGAATCAAAATTGTCTTTTACTGCAGCTAGAAGAGCTCCAACAATGGTATAGACGTTGTTTTCGAACGTGGCTATTTGGATCGGCCGGTCGGTCGGTGATTGTTGGCCAGAGTGTCCCGCACCGCTGCGCGCAGGCCCTGTAGTTTTCAGAAATACCAACCCTAAATGTTCCAAACTCTTTGACTCGGAGTGAAATAGGACATAAAACTGCGTGCCTGTGCAAGTGCATTTGTGAAAAAACTATTCCTTACGTAGTTTGAGTGTGACTATATGTCCCTTTTCGAAAAGAGTGGGCGTGTAGCTGCACCTTGTAGCGAGGTTTGATGGTACTTCTGAATCTAAGACGAAACGATGTGGACACGGGGGCTGTGCTTTTTTCTAACCTTAAAGCTTGGTGAACTGGACTATTTTACTGCACGTTTCTGTGAATAACTGGTCCTTCAGTTATTATGAGACTGTCTTAAATGTCTGTTTTTGACACAAATTGATACGCAGCTGGTCTTTACGTAAGTTTGAGTATTATTTATAATGGTCTGACAAACGTAAACAGAACTTACACACAACGCAGTCCTAGCCTTCGCTATCATTGTTAAACCAGAACATAAATATAAAATTAACTTCGTGACTACCAGGATTTCTTGAAATCGTATTTTTTTAAAATGTGTACCTCTGAAGAAACGCAAACTATGTTATGGATCTTGTAGGCGCAAGTCTTACGAGTGTTTTGAGTACCCGCACAACCCTGTAGGACAAACAGTTAGGCCGTAAACAGCTAAAAACCACTCAAGCCCCAAAATTAAAAATGGCGGACTTCGAACGCTGCTTCCGGGAAAACGGCATTTGGCAATTCTCAGGAATTGATCATCCATACGTCATAGTATGAATCCCCAAAGCGGCGTTTCGTTGCGAATTTGTTCTGGGTTGTCCATGCACTTTGAACTAATGTAACTGGGCTAATCTGGGCCCGGCCCCTGTCGAACCGAGTTGCCGGCGCAGCGAAGCTGAGCCCGGACGGAAGGGCGAGTCAAGGTTGACATGTCGATAACTTTTCGTAATATGATGCAAATAAGACACTGGTTTTAAATGTTGGTCTTTTATGAATACGCTGCACAGTGCAGGCAGATCATTGTTCAAAAAAAAAGTTAAAATACAAAAAAATCTTGCTGCAGGAATTACTACGGTGAAACAACTTAGAATTGTCCTTTTTACCAAAAACCTCGGCTAAAAAATTATAAACAGAAAGCAACGAAGTTGACCTCATCACATACTCGAGCAGAGGAAATCACCCGCTGCACACACTGCAGACAACATCGACGTACACGTCTATCTCCGAGAAAAGGTACGAGATGTGTAACAACTGCCTCTTGCAAGTCAACTTGTCGTGCCGGCAGAAGGCTTCGTGCGCATACTGCCGCAGCAGCACGATCTTCTTGAGCTTCTTGAGGCCGCAGCACAGCAGCTCCGCCGCCAGGTCGGGGCAGCCGTACGGCTCCGTGGAGGCCGCCACCAGCTGCAGCTCCTCCAGCGTGTCCGCGTGCGCGCGCACCAGGGCCAGCGCCGTGACCAGCGGGTGCACGCCGCAGCGCAGCCACCGCAGCCCCGCGGCAGTCCCCGGGAACGCCAGCACCGGCAGCGGGGCGTCCGGCGGGCAGTGCAGCTCCAGGCGGCGCAGCGACGCCATCCGGACCACCTGCTGCAGCTGCTGCGCCGTCACGTTGCAGACGCAGAGGCCCTCGAGCTGCGGCATCGCCAGGGCCGCGTCCAGGTGCTGCTGCTGCGGGGACACCAGCTGCAGGGCCTTCAGGTGGGGCGCCACCTGCTCAAGCACCGTCAAGCTCCAGGCAGGGTCGACGTCGCAGTGCAGGCCTAGCAGAGTGCGCACCTGTACAGAAGGGACGGCAGCAGAGTCAGCATCGATGCTCGCGCGGCGACGATAGAAAATCGTTGTAGACTCAAAATCTGAAATCGTTTCACTGAAAATGAACGAGTCTTGATCACTACAAAATATTGGGAGAGGTAAACTTTATTACCCAAATTTGAAGGATGAACCCAGCTACCTATTTAACTGGATAGTGTTGGGTCCCAAATTTGATTGACGCAACCTTCATCACCCACATTTAAGTGATAATATGATTCTCACCCATATTCAGGTAGTAAAGATTACCTCACCCAAAATTTTAGTCCTGATTTATCTCTTACATTCTTAATGTACAAGGATGTCCCGCAAAAGTGAACTCACAGCCAATCCCTGCAAAATAATTCTTAGAAACTGCACCGTTAAATAAAACGCGATAAAATTGAACTCCCCGCAACTTAAGCTTGGGTCACAGTGGAAACAGATGCACAGTGCATTAGGCGCTTTTCTTTAAAGAAGGCATCTCGTACTACGCACTGACGAAAAATTTCTAAGAATAAGTCTTTTTCAATTCTGATGAACTGGAGAGGAACGGTTGCAGATAAATTTGTGGAACAAAGTTCTAACATTGGAAGTCGCGCTATATTTCGTACTGAGCATACATTGAAAATGCCCTTGGTGCGTATTGGAACACTTCTTGATCCCTCCGAAGGATAGTGTTCGCAAAGGAATTCCTTTTCAATATTAACCAAACCAAATCTTTCGTAGGTTTCAAGTAGTTCATGACCCTCCTGCGCTAGGAATGAAGCGTAAAGAGACAATGTTTTAGTGCGTTTAAAGGCACTTAATGAACTATGCCACTCTACAAATCTAACAGCGTACATTGTATGCTCTACCTGGAGCATGCCTGCAAGCACGCTCTAGCTAGCGCATGCACTTACAAGTGCATACCTGCCATGTACACGCTTACTGGAGCAGACAACTCCCTATCTCTTATGCACTAGATATATGCTCCAGTAAGTGTGTACATGGCAGGTATGCACTAGTTAGTGCATGCTTGGCAGGCATGCACTAGCTAGAGCGTGCTTGCAGGCATGCTCCAGGTAGAGCATACAATGTATGCTTTTCGATTTGCAGAGCATACAAGCGTACCTTCTGCAGTTACTTTGTAGGTCAAAAAAGACAAGCATCCATTACCTGATCAAAGTCGCTGTCTGCTAAAAACTTCCACTTGGGTTTCATGTCCGTGCAGGTACTTATGAAACAAATATCAAGGACCATTGCCATGGATCCAATGTGCGCTTCCTGAAAAAGGAGAACATTGGTCAAGAGATTATGACTTATCAATAGTGACTAAAAAAACGATTGGTTTCCTAATTTTCGGCGTAGCATGCGTAATCACCCAAATTTAGATGAGCATTTTTATTACATAAATTAAGGTGATATGGCACACATCTCAAATGCACGTAAGCGTCGCACAACTCGTGAATAGGTAACGCACGCTTAAAACCTTACGAGGTATTCTGAGCATGAGCATATGCGAATGGTACGAACTATTCAGTTTTTTATGAGAATAAAATGTTCGTAAGTTACAAAGTATCTTTTCTTCGAAAGCTTCTGTATGCTCGAAATACTTTGTTTGATATGAAACTTTTCTTTATAAATTGTGAGATAGTCGATAAAGTTTTGACAGCGATTTTGGACGCAATGCACCTTCTCTGCAAACACAACAGTGTACTCATTACACTCTCTTCAACGTATGCTCACGAGTACACTCCCATGAGCGTGCACTCGTGTGCACACTTTCACGAGTGTACTCAGATGAGTACACACCTACAGCTGCACATAGTGCCAGGCGTGCTGAGATGTGTACTCATCTGAGCACACTCTCATTAGAGTGTACTCCCTCGTTGGAGTGTGCTGAGTACACGCTGAACAGAAAGTTTGAGATTGCTGAGTTTGCAGGGTGACTTATAGCAGAAACTGTCAACTTGCATATCTAGCCCCGATTATAACCTACACAATAAAGGCAGTTATGTGGTTAAACAAATGGTCTCCCACAATTTAGTGCGTGCAAAGTTTTTCGTACAAATTTCTACGCAGATCGCAAAAATTCTTGCGAAGTTTCGTACGAATTCAGGAGAAAGCACGCTGCGCAACAATGTGTGAGGTGTCACGTTCGCGTTCGTGAGCGCGTCAATTGAGTCACATCCGTTTGAACGTGACGGAACAACGTTCAAATGAATGTGACATTAGGTAGTAACGAACGTTTCACATTTCACATTCTAACGAATATGACATCACAGCCGTTGAAAACAGTGAAGTCGCTGTGAGACAATAAAATGCGGTCATACGGAATTTTCAGTACCTGCAGAGTTTGCAGTCTCTACACCTTTAATGTTGAGTTAGCCACACTGCAAATTAAAATGTAGGACAAGTCGACACTCGTAGGTGCCACCAGTTTGTCCTACGCTTGCAAGTGTCAACCAGTTGTGTCCGACGCTTTGGCTTTGATGTGTCGACCACACTGTGTCTGACGCCTGAATGTGTAGGACACGGTTTGTCCTACGGCAAACTACGACCAGTTTCCTATTGTGGCCCCACACTTCTAGCCGTCCGACATGCTGTGGTCGACACCTGCAGGTGTCGGACACTGTGTGGTCGACACTTCAAAGCGTCGGACAAGTTGGTCTACGCCTTCAAGTGTCGACTTGTCCCACACTTAGGTTTGCAGTGCACGTTGGCATCCCACACAAGATGCTTGTGGATTAATCGTGCCTTAGTATTGCCATGTATCTGCATGTAGATGTTACGTGCAAATTATTACATAAATTAGGTACAACTAAATAAATACTAAAGCACAATATGACAATATGGCGCATCCACTGGTAGCCAACGAATGTGACATCACATTCGTTTGAACATAAAAACTGCGATGTTAGTTTGAACGTCACAAACAGTGAAAATTTACGGTCAAACGAATGTGACACACCGCACCGCTTTGTCACATTAAATCGGGTGTGACACAAACTCAGCAAGTGAACTGTCACATCAAAACGAATGTGACACATGGTACCCAACGATATATGTCGTGTCACATCCAAACGAATGGGGCACCCATATACTGTCACGTTCGTTTGAATGTGACATGCCAAATTGTCACTTTCAAATGAACGTGACACCCCACAACCTGACACTTACGGCATGTTCGAGGGCGTGTCACATTCAAACGAACTTGACAGGACGTGGGTATCACATTCAAACGAATGTGACACCATATGGGTGTCACATTCGTTTGGATGTGACACGACATGTCAATGAGAACCATGTGTCACGTTCGTTTTTATGTATTAGTTCACCCTCTGATTTCGTGTCACACCCGAAGGAATGTGACAAAGCGGTCCAGTGTGTCACGTTCGTTTGACTGTAAATTTTCACTGTTTGTCACGCTTAAATTGAAATCGCAGTCTTCACGTGCAAACGAATGTGATGTCACATTCGTTGGCTACCAGTGTCATTGGTGTGTTAAATTCGGTTAAATTCTACACAGCTTGGCCATAGTTATGGACAAGAAAAGTACATAAACATTTGATGTGCGTGGGAGATAGGAGCTTTGATACCTGTGGAGACTGCAACTTCCACACATCCCAGTGCAGATGGTGCAACTGGTTTCACAGCGTTCACTCACCAACGGCGGTGGCAGCAGCCGCAGTTCGTACTTGGCGTCGAGTTTCATCCGGTAGTTGAAGACGCTGCCGGTACGGTCCCACTTGACCTCCACCACGCCGGTGGCGAAGGAGGCCGTGACGCTGCCCGGGCCTGGGGGCACCCCGTCCTGGTTCACGTACTCAGCCTTCCAGTCGCGGCCGCGCGCGACCCTGCTGCCCACCACCATCAGGGCCGCCATCTCGTCCACGCTCAGCTCACCCGCGTTGGAGCGCTCATCCCAGGCAGGGGCTGTGGAGAGGAAAGGCGCGCTCTCAGCAAACTCAACAGTGTCCTAAGTTCACTCTTTAGCGTGTACTGGCACTCTTAACAGAAGTCATTGTTTTCCTAACCTGAATTTCTACAAATACTGTCGTAACTTATCAGTTAATTATTCGTAAAATAACGACAGGAATTGTAAAAGTTCTAAAAGTTTAATCTTTTGACAAACTTATCTTAAAATTACAGGAAAAAAGTTGTAATTGCTCCAAAAATTCTCAAACTTACAAAACACCGCTCGTTATTTTACAAATAATACCATTATTTTACGAGTTAACCTGTCTTTTTTTAAGTCAAGTTCATTTTATTTTAGAATAATTTTCTGTTAAATCTGTATCACGAAGTGCTCGTAAATTTAAAAGAAAATTGTAAAATAACAAGCGGCTAGTAATTTTACAAACTGCTTCTTAAATTAACAAGGCAAATCGTATATGCAAGTTTTAAAAATGTGGATTTTAGTATGATTTACCTTATATAAAAGGAAGCCATAAATCCCTAGATCGCAAGAAGTTTGCTGACTCAATTTGTTTATTTAGGAGTGTTTTGCAGATTTACGAAAAAAAATTGATCATGTGGTTGTAATTGAAAATTTAAAATGAGATTGTGGTACAAATTTTACAAATAAGAAGTCTAAATTTTACAAAAAAAATTCCAACAGTGCGCGAGTTACACTCCAATGAGCGTGCACTCATGAGTAAACTCCACGAGAGTGTACTCAGATGAGTCTACACCTGCAGCTTCATAAACTGCCAGGCGTGCATAGGTGTGTACTCATCTGAGCACACACTTATGAGAGTGAACTTAGCGGAGTACACCCTCTTGGAGGTGTGCTCATCTGAGCACACTCGCTTTGGAGTGTGATTGTAAGTACAAGTTGAACAGAGTTTACTGACTACTCTGCAAATTCAAGTGTGTGCCAGGCACGCACTTCTTGGTACATGCCTGCAGACACAAACTTCTTTGCTGCATGCCAGCAGCAGGCCTGCACTTGCTGCATGCCCATAGCTAATACATGCATGGAACTAGCAAGTGTGTGCCTAAGGCATGCAGCAAAGAAGTGTGTGCCTGCAGGCATGCATCAAGACATGCGTGCCTGGCACATACTTGAGTTTGCAGAGTACACTGTTGAGTTTGCAGTGCTCAGCACTCGAAGTATCTTACCATGACTTTTGAGATGTTACTGTGAACTTGGCATAAAAGCAGCATTACTTCGTAATACGAATCTCTTTTTTCCTCATTGAAGGATACAAAGGGATACCTTTGTAAAGCAAAGAAAAACAACGTCCGTGTTATGCTTGCGCCCACGTGGGCCCAGCGTGCTCTGGGTGCAGTGTTCGAAAGCATCGGCTGGAATGCTTCAGTTCGCAGCATATGCACTGCAGGAAAAAGTGTGAATAGTACAACAAAAGTACAACAAAAACTGTACAATAAAAGTACAACAGGGATTGTAGAAAGTACAACGAGAATTGTACGAACCACAACGAGGCCTGGACTGCACAGCACTCGTCATGCCGGTTCTATTGTACTTTGTACAACAATTGCTGTACTTTGAAAATACAATAAATTCCTGATAAAAAGTTTGCCAGGAATTTCTGTACTTTCGTTGTGGTCTTTTCTTGCAGTGTGGTGCTTCCCATGTTGAGTTTGTGAACGGGCGCTCGTAAAGAGAAGTTGAAATAGAGACTCACCAATGTCACACTGCTCTTGTTGCTGCTCTGGCTGGTGCTGCGGCGGCCGGAGCGCTCCGCTGCACGCCAGTCGCACCAGCAGCAGCCTAGCCGCTGGCTCGTCCGCGGGCCGCACCTCGCCGGTCCACACCGCGGCGCCGCCGCCTGCACCGCGCCGCACCATCAAGGTGCAAGAGGTTGATGACTGAGACAGGTCGGCCACCAGCTGCACCGCATTACGGGACAGCCCTGTACGCACCAGTCATGCATAAAAAAAAACAAAACAAAAAGAAAACTGCCAAACCGAGGGCTTCGAGGACGCTCACGCATACACTGGGAGAAAAAATGAAGGTTGTGACTGTTAATCTTAATGCCACTCTTCGCTGTACATCGAAAGAAGGTGTTTACCGTACCCAGGGATACAGCAGACACCGTACCTCAAGGAACGGAATCCACTGTACCCTGGGAACATGCATTCACCGTACCTCGGAAACTGTTTAGACATCGAATTCATCATAAATGTAGAATGAAGGCAAAATTTTAAATTTGCGATAGAAACAATTCGATGGCGGATATAAATACATCTCAACAAGACGAACGAAATATGACAAGCATGTTATGACCTCAGACTCGAAGTTTGGCAGCAATCGGCGTCAGAAGTTTCTAAAAAGGGTCCAAAATCGTACTTTTAGAAAATTCTGACGCCGATTGCTGCTGAACTTCGAGTCTGAGGTCATAACATGCTTTTTATATTTTGATCGTCTTGTTGAGATGTATTTATTTCCGCCATCGAATTTTTTCTATCGCAAATTTAAAATTTTGCCTTCATTCTACATTTTTGATGAATTCGATGTCTGAACAGTTTCCGAGGTACGGTGAATGCATGTTCCCAGGGTACAGTGGATTCCGTTCCTTGAGGTACGGTGTCTGCTGTATCCCTGGGTACGGTTAACACCTTCTTTCGATGTACAGTGAAGAGTGGCATTAAGATTAACAGTCACAACCTTCATTTTTTCTCCCAGTGTGCGATTGGGTCAGATATTGTTGCACTGTGATTCCAAATGCTATGAACGTGGCACGTGCGGTGCAATTCAATGAGAGGTGGCGCAACTGGTGCGATGCCATAGCCAAACACGCGTCCTGAAAGTGCCTTACAATATGCTGATGTATGGCAGTACGTTGCACTTCACGTGTGAGGCGAAAGCAGCACCAATTGATGCGATGGACACGGGCTAGGACGCCGTGGCCCCTCACAGTGCCCTCGAAGACCGGTGCGGGCGGCCAAGCCAATACTCTCGACGCGTCGCGTTTCCCCCTCCGGAGTTGCTAAATAGGAATCGAAACGAACGAGTGACCCTACCAAATGGATTTGCTCTCCGAACTATGAATCCACGGTGGGGCCACACGTTCGATTCGAGTGCCGTCCAGCGACTCTGGAGGCCAAAACGCAGTTTCGGCTGCTTGCGCGGGCCCACGCTCCCTGAAGCAGCCTCACCGTCCCTCAGCGCGGCCTGCTTTGCCTCCTCCCAGTCGGCCGCTGGCGCCTCCACTGCGGTCTGCAGGCGGGCGGTGGCTTGGCTCAGCCCAGCCCGCTCCTCCTCCAGCCGGTCGCGGCAGGCCTCCAGCTCCAGGCCGCGCGCCGCGTCCTCCAGCACCTCGCCCAGGCCGGCCAGGGCCGCGTCACGCCGGCGCAGCGCCTCCAGGTGCAGCCCCGCCTCCCTGGCCCGCTGCTTCTTGAGGCTGCGCACGGCGTGCTCCTCCACGCAGTCATCGGTCGCCTCCTTCCGGCACGTGATGCACCAGAAACGGACAGGCCTGGGGACGCATAACTCAACAAGATCAAATGTGTGCTTAGTGCCCAGCTGTGGGGGCGTACTTACAAGCACACATCCATAGATGCATGCTTAGCATGCACACGACTATAGGTGTATGCTTGAACAAGAACACGGAAAATTCTGGGTCTCAAATCACGAAGAAACCTGGGTCTTTGAGCACGGAATAATCCTGGCAATAAATTAACGGAAAAAAATGACCCTTTTCTTCGGCAGTGCAACCACTATAGAAAATGTGCAGCTCTCCTCCACATTTTGTTTGACACTGTACCCTCAGTTCGGGAATAATTCGAACTTCTTCCATAATTTTGAAGAAAACATATCAAATTTAAGTGGAAAGTCACATTTTTCATGTTATAGTGAGCCAACACATTCAAAAACAAAGGACTACGTTCGAAAATTTTCACTTTTCTCAGGATTTTATGCCGAAATTATGGGATACCGGGCGCGTGTGTACGCAACGAGTCGGTGATCCCTGCCGCGATGAAACTAACCTGTGCTGGGCATTGAGGAGCTTGAAATTATCCACCAACTTGTCCGGCGGCACCTGGAACACCTGAACGAAAACAGATCAAAATAGAGCTGGCAGCAATGACCGATCGTACGGTAAAAAATCTATTGTGGTCACAAATCAATTATGGGCCAATTTTTTGCGATTTTTTGACGGTCCGCTAAAAATCCATAAATAAGCGCATCGATTTCAATTTCGGTCTGGGTCTTCCCCCAACTGTCCTTAGTCTTCTGAAACGGCGTGGATGCCCGAGCAACGACCACCTTTAAATTCAAAGGAAAATTGGGCCTATCCGAGGGCAAGAAAAAGGGACAAAAGGGATGTTTTTCGAACCTTTCCAACAACTCGAATTATGGAATGAAGGGGAACGCCCTTGACGATTTAGGTGAATAAAAAGGGGAGGAATATAAGTCAACCTTAGTTTGGCAAAAAAAAAATTCACGGCATGGTGCGCGGATTGCTTTAAAAATTGTTGACCCTCAGTTCGTTCCAAAAATTAACTAAGGGCCAAACCAGCCTATTTTTGAAACGGTCGTAGCTCAGTAAACGAGGACGACAGACGGAACTGCCACGCTGCAAAACGATGGCAAGGGATCATATTAAAACGCCTCAAAGCTTCTTTGGCTACTTGTTCAAAATTGATACTGTAAATATGCATTTTTCAAAAAAGTGACCCACAATTGATTTTTTACCTTAGAAGCTGTTGTTGAAGAAGTTTTGTATCACTGTTAACCCGAGGTCTACGACACACAACGGAAACACAAGACATTTTCCCTCCTGTGGCCACAGCTATAAAATTTCGTTTTCCCAAGGTTTACGACACACAACGGAAACACAAGACATTTTCCCTCCCGTGGCCACAGCTATAAAATTTCGTTTTCAAGTACAATGTCGTAGCGAATGTTAGCACACAACAGAGAGCATCGATCACTGCCCCACCCAGAAAATCGTCCTTTAGATTTTAGTGGAATATGCTAACATGCATACTTCTGCTAATTCAGAGATCGGCCAGGTCGGGCGATCATTCCTGACTTCACTTACACTTCCCGTTCCGTCAAGGGAATATATACTCAAGGGAAACACCCTCACTTTAACGAAACAAGTTTTCGAGGATAATACGCCTCGAAATTATAGGAATTTAGCTATAAAGAGCCCAAAATCAAGCAATGCACTTAGTGTCCAAAGGTCAGACTTCTCGCCACTCCAGGGGCTAGACAAAAAGTCTCGCCTAGTTTTGGTCAGGCCTGAAAAGTCTCGCCAAATTTGGTCAGACAAGAGTCACTGAAAGAGAAAAATGTACGGTTTTCGCCGTTCAATTACTAACAGGTTTTGACGTACTTAGAAGTACGACGTTTGCCGTACCTCGAAGTACAGAGTTTGCCGTACTTGTGACTACAGCGTTCACTGTACTTTTAAGTACGGCTTTTACCGTACCTGGTAGTACGGCGATCGCCTTACTTTTTACAATGCATTTGTCGACAGGCACTCATTTCTTGACATCAAATTCACTTTAAACGATTTTGAAAATTTACTCAAACTCTTTGGAATTGAATTTAAGGCGAGATCTTTTCTACACTGTACAAACTACTGTTCTATCACAGTGATGTCTCGCTTTTAAATGGTGAGACATTTATGACACATGACACACTTATGAACCCAGTCACGACGGTTTATTCGACCTGTACCGTGTGGTCGGACAAAAAATTCTCACCATTTTGTGGCAAAACATTTTTGTCTGACCTAGTCTTGGCGACACTTTCGGGTCTGACTAAAACTTGGCAAGACATTTTGTTTCGCCATATTTTAGTGACGCAAAGTCTTTCCATTTCATTTTCAGTGTATACGCAAAATTTCTGCTTGCACGCTCCGATTATGTTTAGTTCCACGCGTGCTGATACGGACTGAGTGACTCAAAAAGCACGCGCGTGCATGCCCCGAAGAGTGTTTATGAGTACACTGTTAAAAAATTTGTCGTAAATTTACGAGGATTTCACTGGAAATTTTTATAAACGAGAGCTTTGTAAAATGCTGTTCATGAAATATGTCGTGAAGTCTAAAAATGCGTCGTTAACATCAATTTACAAGATACTTAGTAAATCTACAAAATATTCCGTTAATCATTGGAAGTAACATGCACCCTCGCATGCACCAAATAGTAGCGGGACAAACTGTTCGTCGGAGAATCTAAACCAGGACTTTCTGGCCTGCTGGTAGTGTACCTACCACGGCTCTACTAGGGTGGTTCGTAATAGAACTCGACCAACAAGGGCCTTCACAGCTCGATACCCGGTCGGATTTGGCAATTCTACGACGTATTATGTAAATTTAAAAACTGTTTTATTTCTTAACAAAATAATCGCTAGGCATACCAAAAATACACTGTAAATCCAAAGGTCAGACTTCTCGCCACTCCAGAGGCGAGACAAAATGTCTTGCCCATTTTTGGTCAGACGTCGAAGTCTCACCAAAATTTGGTCAGACAAAAATGTCTTGCCACAAAATGGCGAGACTTTTGTGTCTGACCGCAATGTGGTAAGACATTTGAACCCAGTTAACACGGTCCATGCGGCCTGTAGCGCGGTCAGACAAAAAGTCTCACCATTTTGTGGCGAGACATTTTTGTCTGACCAAGTCTTGGCGAGACTTTCAGGTCCGACCAAAACTTGGCAAGACTTTTTGTCTCGCCACATTTTGGCGCAAAGTCTTTCCATTTAATTTTCAGTGTATCGTAAAGCTGCTAATTCAAGATATATAATGTCGATGTACGAAATAATCTCCAAATTTCAATAAATATATTTTAAAGAATATTTTACAAAATGTATCTTGTTTAAATATTTCGTAGATAAACAAAAATTTCTAACAGTGTACCTCACCGGACATGGATAAAAGAGCACAAAGTAACTCCTACAGCGAGGGGGCAACCACTTGGAATTTTCCCGTTCAAAGCGTTTTTCAAAGTATTTCGTCGGGGTTTCGCAAGATTATGCAAGATTTCGCGACAAAGTTATGAAGGATTTGACGGGATTAAGATGGGATTTACGCGAGATTGCACCAGATTTTGTCGCTGTTCCGCGAGAATTTACAAGATTTCGAAGGGATTTTACCAGAATTCGCGCAAAATTTCGGCCACTTGGGCGTACACAGGAGTTTTCGTGAGTGGTTGCCCCCTGGTCCCACGGTAACCATTAGCGGCCGAAACGGAATAAAGAGCGCTCACTCACCTTTTGATCAACAGGGCACGCTTTTACCCGCAGGTGCGACAGACAGTGCAGGCAGTACGAGTGACCACAAGGTAGGAACTTTGGGCGGCGCTCCAAAGAGTCAAAATCCTCCATGCACAGGTCACACTCCATCTAAGCGAAAAAGAAAACACAAAAGCAACTGATGCCACTTTTAAGTCACTACCATACGATCGAGATTTCTGCTAGTTTTCTGCTAATACCGTCGTTGTTTGATAAATCTGCAGATTAAGAAGAACCGAAGCAGTTCAAAAGTTCGTTTCAGCACCAGCTAACAGATTAAAAGGGTACTTCGGAGATGAGCTGGGCCGGAAGTTGAGAAGAAATCAAGAAGAACAAAGTATGCGAAACTTGTGAGAACGAGCGTCTGCGCTCTGCCGCTTCCGCAAGGCTACATTCTCATACAAATCCGGCTTTCATTCTACCTGATTTCTTCTCAACTTCCGCCCTAGCCTCCCTACGAAGTACCCTATTGTCGCTGGAACTCTGCTCCGCTTCCCGCTTCACGGCCCGTCTGGAGTCCCAGTCGCGAACGGAAGCTGAAACCCAGCCTTTTTTCCCCACGAGCACAATAGGGCACTTCGGAGAAGAGCTGGGCCGAAATTTGAGAGGAAATCAAGAAGTGCAAAGGCCGGACTTGTATGAGAGTATAGCTCTGCGGAGGCGGTAGAACGGCGATGCAGACGCTCATTCTGACAAATTTCGTTCTTCTTGATTTCTTCTGAACTTCCGGCCCAGCTCTTCTTCAAAGTACCCTCAAGGCTATTCTGCTGCTTGGAAAAGAGGAAGAAAAGAAGTGCACAACATCCGTCCCCTCGCCTGCGGGGGGACAAGAGGGGCAGCGGAAATGTTGTCGCTTTTCTTCCTCTTTTCCAAGCAGCGGAATAGCCTATTCGTGGATACTTAACCGGAAGTAAACAGACGCCATGTTGGCGGGAGTAGATCATAGCTCGACATTGAAAAGAGACGATCGATAAACTTATCGGCGACACTTTGACACATTAGTCGTTAGATACTTTGTTGCAGTGCATTTGTGTTCCTCTGGCTATAAGGTACTTTCGTGACCCCTGGGCCGGAAACGCGAGTATAAAAAACATGCTGCCGCACCGGAACTAGACGAGGCAGCCACGCTCGGTATGTGAAATCGGTGCAGCGTTATCGGTGTTGTTGGTTGATGTAATCCCGATACTACACAGTAAAAGTCTTACAGTGACATTTCAGCTATGTTACGAAGGAAATGGAGCAAACATAATACGAAGGTGTTTCTCTCCATAATACGAATCTTTTACGGATTTTCACTGTATCATACAAAGAAAAACCTTCATAATACGAAGAAAAAGTGCGTTCGTATTATGAAGGAGGAAAATGGCACCTTCATAATACAAACGTACTTTTTCTTCGTATTATGAAGGTTTTTCTTTGTATGTTACAGTGAAAATCCGTAAAAGATTCGTATTATGGAGAGAAATACCTTCGTATTATGGTTGCTCAATTTCCTTCGTAACATAGCTGAAATGTCACTGTAAGACTTTTAGCGTGTATGCGTCTTAATTTTCGCAGGAGCGAAGCAAGGCTGAAGTAGTACACTTAAGTAGCATTTCCAAGCGTGTTCACCACTCAGGATGCATCAAATACTAACCCGATTACAGATTTATCTCATGTCTCCTCATGTCTTTTTTCAACGTTTATCTAATATTTCGTCTACGAAACACCGCACCGCGTACCGGGGACATCAACTAACAACAACGACAACGCCTCACCTATTTCTCATACCGATCGCGGGCATCTCGACTGCTTCCGGTCCGAAAGCATGTTGTTGGTACTTGCGCTTCCGACCCAGGGATTCACGTAAGTACCCTACTAAGGTACACCTTGGTTCCATTACACGTGGGTAATTCCACGTCAAATCACCACAGGCCCCAAATCCTGTATTCGCCGATTGGGACGATAATTTTAGTTTAGGTTCACCTTACTACCAAGGGACCCGATACCAAAGGGTTTTGCGATAACTCACCCCGTTTGGCTGTGAGAATTTTTTAAAGTTTTCACCTTTTTTCAATGTTATTTAAATGTTATGATTTATTCTCGGGCCGTAAATATTTTGGGAAATTGTTGAAAGTACCTACAGGCATGCAAAAAATGACGAGGAAACCGAAAAAATACTTTCGAGATGATGGGGTTAATATTTAGGTCTACTTTAGGCGTTATTCGTGAAAAAATTTCGAAAAATTGATTTTGTGAAAATACATCATATTAGTTTTGGAACGATATTTTGCTCAAATGACCCCTTGACATTGTCAAACAAAACCCCACACAAGGTATGGATGGCCAGCCCCAAACTGCTGAGTTTTGATTTTTTTCAATCTTCATTATTTTTTGTAGGCCGTATTTCGAGTCGTAAGCAATATCACATGATGACGACTTTTATTCGCCTTTTTAAAAGGATTCGATTCCACTTATCAGAATTTTTTTTCCTCAAGTTGGAAAAAAATGTTTGAAAGTTCGAAAAAAAAATACTAAGTTCCGACATTTCTTTTTCAAACTTAAGGAAAAAAAAATTATGATAAGTGGAATCAAATCCTTTTAAAAAGGCAAATAAAAGTCGTCATCATGTGATATGGCGTACGACTCGAAATACAGCCTAAAAAATCGGCGAATACAGGATTTGGGGCCTGTGGTGATTTGACGTGGAATTACCCACGTACCTCAGACAAGAAGATTTTGCGCCCGTTACGGGCTCAGCTCGAGCAAATTTAAGCTCAGCACGGGCAAAGGCTGGGCAAAGCGCGGGTAGGTGCGGGCGGGTCGGAGTTCGTGCCCGCGTAACGAGCAGTTGCGGGCAGATGCAGGCAGACGCGGGCGGATGCGGGCAGATTAGGGTGGTCCAAAAAAAAAAAAGAACTTTCTTGGATCGACTAACGCCGCCCGGATTTGGATTCTACATCGAAAAAAAGTAAACTCATGTTTTTTCCTTTATCGAAAAGAATATTTTAAGCACCCCCGCAGAGCACCAAAAGTTTTTACCAGTGCCAATAATACAAGGTAGGTTTACGCCAGACCGTGTCTTGTCGTAACAGGCTTCGCGATGCTGCGCCAGTTGCGACAATCCACGCCTGGCGTTACACCTACCTTGGCCTGCGGCGCTTCCTGCTTGCCTTCGGCAAGCTGTTTTAAGGTTCATTTAGGCAATGAGTAGTGCACTACGTGATGAATGGTCGAAGTATATTATATTAGAATATTCTAGACTGGGTAGCCCCTACGTGGTTGACACTTTGGTCAGGGGTCATAATGGATTTCATTTCCGTCATCAGCACCTTCCAAACCATGCGAAACCATGTAAAAATGTCTCTAAAGTGAAAATTCACATAAAAGTTGCACCTTTTCTGCCGTTTTTTTAATGTTTTTTCGTTGGTACGACTGAAAGGATTGCGAAAGAAAGCTGCATTTTGGCGTGTGGCGAGCCAAGGACATACCTATTTACCCTTCAAAATCTCAGCCAGATCGGCCGAGCCGTTCAGGAGGAGTAGTGCGGACACACACACAGACAGACAGGAAAAGTTTTTCAACCCCAGTGAAGTAACTGGCTTCGCTAATCGCTCAGCCAATGAAAAAATCGCAATTTGGCCAATTTCTGACCGATTTTTAAAAATGAAACAGGGGTCGTTTTGTTATTGAACGCTCATTTAGAAAGAAAAATTATTCAAACCCCTTAGTTGGTTTGCCTATCTTTCAGGGGCCAAAAATGACTAATTTTCGACACAAATGAGCACAGATTTTATTTTGTGGGACGCTACAGCCACCCCACAGGCTCCCTTTGGGCATGGCGGCGTGCCCGCATCGCTAGGCAAGCCCTGTGGACAGACTTGTGTTTGCGAGTGCTATTTGCCTACCCCCCAGGGGCATACAATTCTTGGTTTTCCCTAAAATCTATCAATTTTGTTCTTGCTTGGGACCTCTGGGTACTGAGATGGGCCCATTTTCGCACGGAAGGTCACCCGCACTATTATGCTGAAAATCAGGGTTAACTGCGGAAACGAGGCGTTACCCACTCCGGGAATCATGTGTACACTCAACCTGGGAATCATTCATAATTTTTTCGAAATTATATTAAAAATCCGTATAATTTCAAAGGAATGACGTCGTAATCTTGCAATAGTGTCCTAAAACACTAAGAAACAAAGAAATTTTTTCAAATATCCTCACTTTTTCAATGGGATTTGTTCAGGAATCGTGGGAATCCGGAATCGTGTGTACACCAGAATAAGAAGTGGGCAACCCCTTGTGCGAAAACCAACCGTGTTATAGCCCTCCGTGGCAGGTCTGTTTACATTCGTCACACATTTTTCAGGTGCAGTTTAGAATACTTAAAAAATCACCTCAAAAATCGGGATTTTTCATATTTTATATCATGTGAAAATGCATGCGCTGTTTGATCGCGGAAAGAAATTGTCGTGAGTTGGCACTCCTGAAGTGTAATGTCATGTTGGCCCACCTGGCCAGAGTTTACTGTGAATAAACTTCAGTCACAAACTGGACACTGCCCGCTACTCATTCCCTTCTCAACCCGGACACGACATGGCGCAGTCAGTAGGCAGCTCGACGTAGTTAATCCGAGCTGAGAAACCATCCATCCCAACTCTGCAAGCCGTCCAAACAGAGGTGTGTGCTGGAACTGAACCGGGCTTAGCAAGAATCGCTCGTGAAGCCGTCGCGAAGCTTGCACGAGGAGCCCTTCGTGAGCGCTGAGAGTTGCCGGCAACACGTGTTGGGGAGGTTAAGGCGCGGAGTAAAACGTGTGCGTGAAATTGAAGTTCAATCATGACGGACGCATCGAAGCCAATGAGTCCAGCAAGGACCCGTTGATTTGTGAGTTGACTAGTTATGTAAAAACTATGTGGCCTAGGAATAAGAAACGTTTGTCTGAAGAAGCTAGGAAATATTGGCCTATCAGAAATTCTATTGTCTTGGACAGTTCTATGCTCTATTTTCATAATAGACTGATAGTACCAACAACCCTTCGGCAACAAATACTAAAAATGTTGCATGAAGGGCACCAAGGCATGGTGAAAACCATAGCCCTTGCAAAATACACTGTGTATTGGCATAATATCTTTCAGGATATTGAGCTGTACATTACTAGGTGTTCTGTCTGTGCTAGAAATTCTCCTAGTCAGGAGAAAGTTCCAATGTTGTCTCATGAAGTACCTGAACTTCCTTGTCAGTGTATTGCTACTGACATTCTGGAGTTTAAAAGGATGCCATATCTTGTAGTGTTTGACTTGTACTCAAAGTGGCTAGATGTGGTTCAGATGAGAGACAAGACTGCTAGATCTGTAGTAGATATTTTAGCTTCACTTTTTAGTGTTCATGGTATTCCTGAAAAAGTGTATGCTGACAATGTTCCATTTGGTGCAAAAGTGTGTGGTGACTTTGCTTCAAACTATGGGCTTGAATTTGTCTTGTGTAGTCCACATTATCACCAATCAAATGGGCATGCAGAACGAGCAGTTGGTATAGCTCGTAAGTTTTTAGAGAAGTGTAGTTGTGATCCAAAATTAACTTTGAATGAGTGCTTGCTGCAGTATCGCACAACACCTATTCCGAGGTTACAAACTTCTCCAACCCAAATGTTAATGTCTAGAGTGTTGTAGTCCAAGTTGCCTGTTAAAACAGCCATGTTGAAACCCTATGTAATTGATGTGTACCCTAAATTACTTGAGACTCAGCAAAAGATAGCTGACCAGTATAACAAGTCAGCCAGAAGGAAGGAGTTGTCATTTAGTGAAGGTGACTATGTGTACGTTCAAAATGTACTATCGAAGAAGTGGGAACCTGGTGTCATTGTTGAAGTGTGTAAGGAACCTCGTTCCTATGTAGTACAAGTGAACAGGAGTGTGGTTCAGAGAAATCTGTCTATGTTAAAGCCCAGATACGATGATGAATCTGAAGCTGTTAGTGATCTAAATTTCTATGAATTGTACAAACAAGTGTTTACTAAGCCGGTTGATCCTATTGTTACCCCTTTTGTGACTCCTACTGCCTCTCCGAGAACTAGTTCTGAGTCGGATGACACGACTGAAATTCCTGTCGTTCGAACTAGCAACCGAGTAAGGAAACAGCCAGATAGACTGAACTTGTGATCTTAATTTTAAGTTGTTATGTTTTTATATTTTAAGGTATACTTCCTCTAAAAAGAAAAAAAGGGAAGGTGTTATGTAATGCTGAGATTTTATAATTGTTAATTAATGAGATATTTATGATTGTTGTTTGTTATTAGTTTAATATCTCAAAAGGGGAAGGTGTCGTGAGTTGGCACTCCTGAAGTGTAATGTCATGTTGGCCCACCTTGCCAGAGTTTACTGTGAATAAACTTCAGTCACAAACTGGACACTGCCCGCTACTAATTCCCTTCTCAACCCGGACACGACAGAAATACATAATTTTGTTCATTTGGCGTCTGCTTTGAGTGTCAACAGTGCAGACAGGTGGCAAAGTATGCGCAGAGGGGCTGAACTACAGCAAAAGTTATGGATGATTGGTCATATTTGTAGGATGTGTCAATAAACAATAAAGAAACGAAAATCGAAAAGTTGCTGTGGTCTTTATTTTCCCGCCTACAATAGCCCTAAGCCTAGGGTCAACTGTGATGCAGAACATAATAAAAAATGCCATCTTGTGTACCAAATTGCACTAATGGCTACAATTATAAAAGTGATGTGCAAGCAGCAGCAGCCAGAAGTGTTACACTCAGTTTTTTCCAAGTGAAACAGGTAAAGCAAACTCTTGGAACATGCCATGAGCATGACCACATCACTTTTGCAAACAACATCACCATGTCAAAAATCTAAAGCAGCCAGTAAGGGAGAGTGGGGCACATTGTATTACTTTTTTTCGTTTTGCGCTGTAGCACCCTTGAGTGCTAAACACCTAATTTTTTTGTCCGAAAGCACCAAGAAGTCCTTTACTTTGAAGATCTAAATCAAAATTTTCATGTTTTCAAACTGTTTTAGAGTGTAATTGCACTTAGATTCATCCTTTTCAATTGATACAAAGTACCCCACTAATGGGTTATGTTGTATCAGGTATGGGGCAATATGTATCGCATTAGATTTCTCAAGAAAATTACTGCCATTAGGCATAATTTAGTGGAAAATCGATTTGAACATCATGTATTTGTTCTGAGGTTATTACGAAATGACAGGCAGGACTGCATAAGATGCGATTTTTATTCAAAAATTAGGCACGTTGTATCATGGCGTAATATATATCACGAGCTCTTTAACTTGAAAACTCGCACGCAGGGTGGGTCTCGTGATGGGAAATCGAAAGACCCTTGGAAGCACTTCATTTTTCGTCAGGGCAGTGACTTCGTATTCGGTCGAAAACTGATCATGTAGGTTGCATCGACCATAGTGAAGAAATCACCAAAAAAGTCATCAAGTTCTACCTAGAAAGAAGGAAGCAAGAGCAGAAGAAGCACGTCAAGAGGTCAAGACTTTTGTAATTGGTGTACCGGGTTTAGGGTGACATTGGAAATGAGGATTTTCTTTGGGAAAAAAGGGATGGATTAACAAAATTTATACATTTTATATAGTTTATATTGCAAATTTAAATTATCTGAAGAGGGTCCTAGTCTTAAAAAGAACGAGTTCAAAAATTTAAAGCCAAGCTTTAAGTAGGACAAAATAAAGAAGGCCGGGCATAACCTGGGTAACTAGTATATCAAAACTAATACAGTCAATAAATAGATGTTTCCGTCTCGTTTCTTGCTGCATATGTAATTCCTGGCTTTCATTATCATACCACGTCCATTTCTGTCGCATACCATGATGGGAAAACATCAAATACACCGAAAATACTGATGCACACCGATGTAAACACATGGAATGGAGCGCTGGATCTCCCACCGTGTAAGTAGACCACCCGCGCGGTGTCGCCATCTTGGCCCAAACTGGGGGTCCCTATCCGGAGAAAGCGCTGTTGAAATGAGGGGAGCGAGCAGTCCTCAACCTACTTAGTCCAAGCCTCATGGCACACTCCAGGAGGAGTGTGCCATGCACACATTTGAGTTTGCAGTGTGTGTGAGCTACTCAGGGATTCCAGTGGAATGCAGTACAATCCTTTAGAGTGAAGAGTGAATTTTACTTCACATTAAACGACTCGGGAAGGCAGTGTTTTCAATCGTTAAACAAGCACTGCAAGGATTAGCGCTCCAATCCTTGTGTCATCGACATCGCTCCATTTCTTTGAGTGAAGCATCAAGTCCTGTTTATTTTGACGTAATTGTGTTCTTTTGCAGTGTGGCTGTCTGATAGATGCTGGGGGGATGAGACTGCTACTACTCTGCCCCAGACTTTATGTGTTTGCGTATGTACAGTCGAGGAAGTAAACTGTCCGTGCAACAGAGTTATTTTTCCTTGTAAGACTCCCAATCAAAGCTAACTACGTCTTCATGCAGGTGAATTTGAGAAAGTGCAAGCCAGGGTTAAGGCGTAAAACAGTTTTATTGATACAAAGTCAAAACGATGATAGGAAGTACGTGATACAAACGTAGAAACATTAGACAGGTACAGAAAATACTTCCGAACATTAACACACGTACAAACAATTAAAAATTACTTCATAGAAATGAAAAGTTCAAACAATCTAACCCACACAGAGTCTACTTTACTTAGGAAATTAAAAAAAAAATCGAAGACAATCATGACTTGGATAGGCTAGGGTAGCGTCTACAACAGCTATGATCCCTACACTCACCGATGCCCACCGTGCCCCAGCAAACTAGTTGCCAACTTAAGATAGCATTTTCCTCTCCTGAATCTCTCCTCCGTCCCCTGATCTTCAGGCGAATCCGTTCGGGATTGAGAGGGTATGAGAGGAAAAGGCTCTACGTGAGGGAATTATTGTCAAAAGACGGCAACAACGAGTTTGCTTGGGCACGATGGGTATCAGTGAGGGTGAAAACACTCCTATTCAGAAAAACCATTGGTATAAATAGGTTCCCTTATATAGGTAGCATCTAGAACAGCTCAGTTTGCTCACCACCCTAACCGAGTGTTGTTTGATTTCTAATGAACATATTACGACACTACAAACCTTACCGTACACGGACGATTGCCAATTTCCCGAAACGCCCGCTTGTAAGGACCACGCACGCGCGTGGTTGGTGGATGTAAAAATCAGAGTGCCGTAACTTATTTGAATTAGAACGTTTCACGGTTTGTATCTCCTAAACGGGCTGCGTTATAAAAGTTATGAAGAGAAGAACTTATTTTTAAAATTGAATCTTAAAAATAAGTTATTCTTTTTATAACTTTTATAACGCAGCCCGTTTAGGAGATACAAACCCTGAAACCTTCTAATTCAAATAAGTTACGGCACCCTGGTAAAAATGGTGTATTCCCATGTTTTGAAGTGTGCTGAATTGAAGCGTCACTTAAAAATCGTTTTTTTACGACATGGTCGAAAATTCTTGGACCAGCAAACAGGGGTCCGGAACGTGAAACCTGTTCCGGGTTGTGGAAGGTTGTCCTGGGATTTTTTGTCGAATCCAAGAAAGAAATACCCATAGTTCCGACCCGCAAGAAGCCCATGGTAACCCGTGTTTTGACGGAACAAGCACGGAACACCCGGAACACGCCCTGCGTTCCGGCCAGTTCCGGGCAAGTTCCGGACCCCTGCCAGCAAAGCCCAAAAAAGGATGGCAGGACGTGACGATTTGTGTCATCTAAGTACAATTTTTGTCGTAAAATTACGAACAAAATCGTAGAATAACGACTTAAGTCGTACCTGTATGACAATTTCAATTTTAAGATTACGATTGGTCGTATATAGACGATCAAAGTTGTAAATCTACGGTGCAGTTCGTAAATTTACGACTTTACATGTTTTGAAACGAAGACACTCGCTTAGAAGTTGCATCAAATCTGTCGTACAATTACGACGAAAGTCGTAACAAAAATGTGCCGTTAGAAGACGACATTGTTGTTCACTTAAATGTCGTAAAGTTACGACTATTTTTAACAGTAGGGGCAGTCTCGTCTCCGTGTGGTTTTTCGGGAGGGGGGGGGGTGTACCGCCTCTCTAGATTGCGTAAACTTTTTTAATAAATATTACGGAGACACACGGTGAAGCCCAAATAAAGGAACAGACTTTTTTTACACTTTTAGAAAAATAAAAGATTTTCACTTTGTCATGAGTCGTGAGGGAGTCATAAGGGATGCATCAAAAGTTAACAAAACATGCCAAACTTCACTCCGCGCAGTTTTTCTCCGGAAGTTCTTAACCTTTTGGCAATCGGTTTGCGGCATCTTGCAGATCAAAAGATTCTCTTTAAATCGACCTACAATCATTCATGTTGCCCAAGAAAAACATTTCCGCAAAGACACCCAAAGATACTAATTTCAGAATGGTTTGAATCTTACGGTTTTCCTTGGGCTTAAGCCATGAATTCATGGATGATTAAAGGTCGATTTAAAGAGAATTTTATGATCTTTGAGATGTCGCTAACAGATTGCCAAACAGTTAAGAAATTCCGGAGAAAATTTTATTTAAGTTCAGTCCTTAGGAGCAGCTGGGTGATTCCGTCCAAAACTGAAATTTTGAGTCTTCTGACAACTGCAGGGAGTTGTGTGCACTGAGAGTTGCGTGGTCAGTCCTGAATACATTCTTACAACCATTTTTATGAAATACAACTTCTAATCGGTCCATCGCAAGTCCTGGCCCTAGCCACAACAGCCAAAAACTCGTAAAATGTATATTCCGTTACTGTCTATTTTAAGTTAATCACAACTTTCAGTTTCGTGAGCGCAGCAATGTAAGCCATTAACGCATCTACACGCTCCGGCCGAGCTCTCCGCACTTCTTGAAGAGAAATCCCCGCCTAGCTTCAATTCACGGTAGCGCTAAAAGTTGCTCAGGAGAAGGAACAAAATTGTCCTCTGCACTGTCTGTAACGATTGTTCGAAAACAACAAAACTGTCAACAACATGGTCGTTTTCCTACAACATCTTTGTTTAAAACTGAAACGACGGAAAAGTTGTCTTCCAACAAGTAAGTTGTTTTAGAATGACCCAACTGTCATTTATCAACAACATTCTCTGTTCGTAGACGGCTGCTGTCGTTTAAAAACAACCGTTGTCAGAAAAAAAATTAGGAATAGATTTGTTGTTAAATAACAAAATTTCTGACAGTGTGCGCATAACAATTTTACAGTTTGCACTGAAAATGTTACGGCCAAATTATGGCGTGACAAAAAGTCCCGCCAAAAATTGGCGTGACCGGAAATTCACGCCGAAAAATGGCATGACATGTGAGTCACGCCGTCATGTGGCGTGAATGGCAGTGCGTTTTACGAGAAAAGTCATGCCAAAAACCGGCATGACAGGAAATTCACGCCAAAAATTGGCGTGAATTTCTGAGTCACGCCGATTTTGGGCATGACTTTTTGTCATGCCGTTTTTTGGCGTGACACTTTATTTACGCCCCTAAAACGGCACGAAGTCACGCCGATAGATTTTCAGTGTGCCTTCTCTCATGTTAAAATGTCACATCTGGGACGCATCCGATCGTTCACCGGCAGCGTACGGGCAGTCAGCGCGACTGATGTAACACACCTCTGCATGCACTGTCCGTAACGGTTGTTCGAAAACAACAGAACTGTCAACAACATGGTCGTTTTCCTGCAACATCTTTGTTTAAAACTGGAACGACGGAAAAGTTGTCTTGCAACAAGTAAGTTGTTTTAGAATGACCCAACTGTTATTTATCAACAACATTCTCTGTTCGTAGACGGCTGCTGTCGTTTAAAAACAACTGTTGTCAGAAAAAAAAATAGCAATAGATTTGTTGTTAATTAACAACAAAATTTCTGACAGTGTGTTAAATGGTTTGGGTCAATATTTGACGGTAGTGCTCGGCGTAAGGGTCTAAATTTGAGAATTAACACTTTGTGGTGGAAATTCCGATCTTATCGTTTCAGCATGATGCAGTTGACTCTTAGCCAAAAAGTTCCTTGTGCGAGAAGGCACTTCAGGTGCCCAAAACCCGAAAGGATACAGGAGTCGTTGGCCATGGCGGACTGGCCTAATTAAGCCAGTCTGAAAGCGTAAATTCCGTTACCAAAACTGTAGATTCCGTTATCAACAAATTAGTTAGAAGTCCCGTAACCCCCTTGTTACAAGTAAAATCTTTGGACCGCGTTTGTTGCATGACAGGACATTCAATAGGCAACATTTTATGCCAACTGCGGCCTCGTAGCTTGGAGTTGAAATCGAGACCCCAAATGGCCATAATTTCACTTTCGCCCGGAATAACCCAGCTTGCCTTGCAAGCGTCAAGAGACTTTTGACCTTTTTACCAAGACCAAGGTGACTGACCTAAGCAACCAGTTGGCAGCGCGCGGCAGTGACTGACTGTCGTGTGGCTGCGGCAGAAGTGGCCGCTTGACCAGCGGCGGTGCTTTTATTCTACTGCAGCCAAGACCGTCGGTCGGCATCCGTCGCCCGCAGACAGGCGGCTCAGCCGCTTCGGTCAATCAACTTGGTCAAAAGTCCGAACACTGCACCTTGCGAGGGTCAGTGCGAGGAATAACTGGGCAGGGGAACAACTTAACACCCCACATTTTACTTCAAATGACGTATGCACAGGCTTAAGAACTATCACGTGATTAACCGCTGATTCTACGGAACAACTTCTGATGGTTGCTCTGCCTATGCATACGGTATTTGAAGTAATATATGGGGTGTTGAGGTCTTCCCCTGTCTAGTTCTTCTCCGCATTGACCCGACGTGGCGCTCTTTGATGGTTGATTCTGGGTCGTTGGCGATGATCCGGGACCAAGGGGAAATCACTGTGAATTTCTGAGTACAAATCTTATGAATTTCATTTGAACGTCGATGAATTGCTTGCCAAAATACTGAATGTTTAGGAGAATTTCGATAAATTTTAATGAAGTTTTGTGACTTTCATACTTTTGGTGAATTTTGGGGTTCCAATTTGGCTTGAGTTATTTTCCCTGGCCGGGGACACGCTGCTCGCGGCAATAGAAGGACGCGGTAAGGCTGCGGGGACTGGGTCAGACCCGGCACAGGCTCGGCGGAGGGCGGCTCCTCGCCTGGAGGCACGGTGAGGCAGTAACGCTGCAGCAAACCCGCCAGGAACAAGAAGAGGCAGTTCCGTGCGAGCACGTCGCCGAAACATCGTCGCTTTCCTGCAACCAACGTGGTCAAAGATACATATGCCTTGAAATGTAACGTACAGTTCGTTAAATACGACAGCTTTTTTTTTTCTTTCTTTTTTTTTTTCTGACATTGTTTCTACGTATTGAAAGGTGCTGGTTGCCAAAATAGCACCACTTCTTTTCCTGTTCCTTTTTCCTTTGAAGTTGGAAGAAACGACGGTTTTCAATATGAAATTTTAAAAGGTGGGTGTGTTTCCCATGGCATTTAGTGTGCGCCCCTTTAAAACTTGTGTGTACAGTGAGAACGGGCTAATTTGTACACACGAGCGCACTTGTGATTCACCCCTCGCATTTGTGAAATAGCGACTGTTAAAATTAGTTCCGCTGTTTTGCCGATTCCATCAAAAAAGGCCGATTTTCACTGCATGATCTCTTCAGGACCTTCTCTTCAAAGTTCGTTTATTGATAATTATTTGTTACCGGACTCAGTTTTGGGAACATTGCTTATGAGGTCGGCGTTGTTACATGACGCCTTACGAAAGGGCATGGGTGCATCCACTCGACACGAAATAGAACTAGTTCTGCGGGTTCTAGCCATGCTCTCCATGCAGCCACTCTCCTGCAGCGGGTGCCAACTGCTCTTCCAAAGCGGGTGTGGGAATATTTTGTTTTACATTAATATCTGCCCAACTAAGCAAGCTAGGAAACCTGCTTACGTTTTTGAAATCAGCACAAAATATGACAGGGAATAGGGTACTTTTTGGGCAGCTGATCAATAATCACCATGGTTGTTTGGCAGCCTAAAGGCAAATTTGTTTCAAAATGTTGCCCTGATCCCAGGTCTCGTATTGTCGCGGTTTGCTCAAAATCACTGATTTGGAAACGTTAATGTAGGCGAACGGAGCCGGAGCGTCATATCACAAATCCGAAGCCAGTTTCAGAATCCTCACGACTTTTACCATGGTAAAGGCACCATGGGCTTTACAATGTAATTATGATACCCGGCGTCAAATTACAGTCAATTTCGTGATATCAACAAACATTTGCGTGGCTCAGATACCCTCATCATTAAGGAACCGTTGCCGTAAGAAAGAGTGGAAACCTACTCTATCTTTACAACCTACACATAGACAAATTTTCTGAGGATTCCAAATCTGTCTCAGATCTGTGATACGACTCCGTTTGCTCGCATTTACGTTTGCGAGATCGGATAAGGATTTGACTTTAGGCTGTCAAACAACCATGACAATTATCGATCAGTCGTCCAAAAAGTACTCGATTCCCTGTCAAATATTTTGCCGATATCAAAAACGTAAGCAGTTTTCACCTAGCTTGCATGGTTTGGCAGATATTTATGAAAAAAAAAGTGTCCGCACGCTTGTTTTGGAAAAGCAGTTGCCGCCCGCTGTCTCCTGTCAGGAGCCAAATAAAAACGCCATGTAAAAACCTCGACTTTGAGACCGATTTTCTCAAAAATGAGTCCAGTAAGAACAATAAGTTACTTAAACAATAAAAAGTCTCTAAACGACTTCTGAAGAGGATTCCGAACTACTTTAACTTCTAACTTTTTCCTGCACGGTAACGACTGAATCGTTACTGAACTGTCATTAACGTAAATTAAGGACTTGAGTTGTAAATTTATGATAGGTCGTATATTAACGACTTTGTCGAAATGTAACAACTTCTACAGTAAAGTATCAGTTTTTGCCATGTTTAATGGGCTTTTGTCGTGTACCCATCCAAAGGTTATGAATATAGCGTCAATGCATGGGTGCTATGCATTTTGGCGCCGTTTTCATCGCGCCAACTGGTGCGATGCTTTTTCATCGCACGTGAAGTGCAATGCCGTCCCATGCATTAGCATAGGACACGTGTCGTGCGATGCGGCTGTGGCATTGCACGTGTGGTGCGATGTCTCACTGCATTGCACCCCACGCACTGTGTTCATGGCCTTTGAATCACAGTGCATAACTATTGTCACACGTACGACCGACCGTTAATTTACGACTTAGAAATCATTAGTAATATTAGCAACTAATCGGTCGTTACTTTTTACTGTCGCGTGCCGTTACTAAACGATTGAGTCAATGTGAAAAATTCGTATCCCGTTAATCTACGGTTAATATTTCTTGGTATACCTAAGCTAAAATTTAGCAGTCTTTCGTCCGGCCTGATGTTGCCCATGTCGTCCAGGAAGCGCTCCGGCCGGAATACGCCAGGGTCAGTCCAGTGCTTCTCGTCGTAGTGGATGGAGTGGGTGTCGATGAGGAGAACAGTGCCCTGCGTGCAAGTGGACTGTAGCGTGTCACATTCAACTCCAAATATTGCACACACTAAAAGTCATGGGACTTTTTTTGTCCCATGAATGATGCAATTTTAAGCACATCCGCCTGTGATGCAATGTTCTGTCCACCAGGTGAAACTAATTGTCTCGTGCCTATTGTAGTTTGCTGTTTCACTGTACAATGTGAATCATCTAGTGGTCACAAAATTGTATCACCGACGGATGTGCTTACAACTCCATCCTTCGTGGGACGAAAAAGAGTCCCATGAAATTTAGTGTGCAGTATAACTATTGATACGAAATTTTTGGCACCATTTTGTGCACTGTCAGAAATTTACGAGAAAAATGGAAAAATCATGGAGTTTTGGTCTGGAGCTCTCCATTTTAGCAAAGTCTGCACGTTCTCCATAAAATTTCGGAAACCTGGGCCATAATGCATGGTTCTACACCAGCATATGACGAAAAGGATTCTTTACCAGGACAAGGAGAACCATAGTATGCGACGTGGAGGGGCACTGGTAAAACTAGGACAAGCAGAACTACCAGGACCAAGAGGCTAGAGCACAGTGGGCAGCAAGTGTTGATAAGGTAAGATTTTAACACTTTTCCAAATCTCTCCAATTTTCACATTAGTTTGTATGATGAAAACCAATGTGCGCCAACAGATGTCACAGACCACACTGGTCTTCATCTCACAGCACAAATATTAATTGAATTAAAATGATGCAAGTTTGTGCAAAAAAGGTCTTGCGGTAGCCATTTTGTTTGAGGTCTGTTCTGTTGACAAGGAGTGACAGTGTAGTGCACACAATAATCCAGTTTCAGTAATTTTTCATAATCCAAATGCGAATATGAATCTAAATCTAAAACACCAGGCACGCACCAGGCCCATAACCTTAAAATAGCTACCGCCAGACACTTTTGTACAAACTTGCATCATTTTCATTTAATTTATTTTGGTGCTGTGAGATGAAGACCAGTGCGGTCTGAGACATCTGTTGGCGTACGTTGGTTTTTATCATACAAACTACTGGGAAAATTGGAGAAATTTGGAAGTGTTAAAATCTTACTTCACCAACACTGAACGGATTGACGGAATATTTTGTAGGTTTACTAAGTATCTTGGAAATTGACGTTAACGTCGCATTTTTAGACTTCACGACATGTTTCATAAACCGAATTTTACAAAGCTCTCGTTTACAAAACTTTCTTGTGTAATCTTCGTAAATTTACGACAAATTTTTTAACAGTGTAAGAAAAGCTTAATGAAGGTGGTCCCCTGTTTATTACTGACTTAAGAATGCTTTGGAGAAGCCATTTTAATAACATCTTTAAATCAAGCATGAATTTTACTTTCCCGGGAGACAAGCTCTAGCTCCGACGAAAATAGGTTTCAGTCCTGTAAAAATCTCTCCGAAAAAAAATGGAAACTGAACGGAGTCTCCATGTACAGAATCATAGAGTTTTTCTCCATAAAATTTCGGAGCCAATTTTTGACTGTGAAACATGCTCAGCGTTTTATGGCGAGAACTCCAACTTTCATCGCGAAACGGATGGGAGTTTCGTTCCTCACCACAGATAAGTGATAATTGGTTTTTTACCCTTCAGGAAGCTTAACTTTTCACCTGTGGGTTTTCAGTGCGTTTACAGGCTAAAGTCAAAACGGACCTTGGGGATGTCGAAGCCATCGAGCTTGGTGTCCCAGAGTGCACGACGGGGCCCAATGATGGGCGCAATGTAGTAAAAGCGCATCACCTCCATCATAACGGCTTCTGTGTAGGGTAGCCTGAGGGCAGTTCCAAGCAATGAGTGACGTTATCGCCGACAGTTGACTTCCGAAGCGCCAGCGGTAAATGACCGTATTTGGATGATTTTCGAACTCCGGTTTGGATGTCTAGAAAAAGATAGGTATGAATGCTGGAGACAAACGGTGGGCACCAAGTTCAAATGCGGAATTTCAACAGCAACATTAAAACAAGAACTTTTTTGAAGATCCAACAAAGAGAGCTCGAGATTTAACTTCTTCCGATCAGTTAGTTGCATCCGAAAAAGCATGCCCACACTGTAAGAAAAATAAACGGTTTTCGCCGTTAATTCATTAACAGGATTTTCCCTTCTTAGAAGTAGGTTGTTTACCGTACCTAGAAGTACAGCGTTTCCCGTACCCATAGAAGTACGGTGTTTGCCGTACCTAGAAGTACATCGTGCACCGTACTTGTAAGTACGGAGTTTAACGTACCTGGAAGTACACTGCTAAAAATAATCGTAACTTAACGACATTTCGAAGAACAACAAAGTCCTTTTCCAATGACACATTTATTTTACGACTTTTGTCGTAAATCTACGACTTTCGTCGTAAATATACGAATCGGTCGTAAATATGCGACAAATTTGTCGCTAATTTTCATAGCGATTTTGTTCGTTTTGAAACATATACAGTCGTAAATCTACGAACTGCATCGTAGATTTACAACTTCGATCGTAAATTTACGATCGATCGTAATCTTACCACTAAAATTGTCAAAGAGGTACGACCTAACTCATTATGATACGATTTCGGTCGTAAATTAACGACTTGGTCGTTAATTTCCGACATGAATCGTATTTTTACGACACGAATCGTATTTTTACGACAAAATCGTAACGTCCTGCCATCTTTTTTTGGACTTTTCTGGCAAAATAATTTACGACCATGTCGTACCAAAACGATTTTGAAGTCGTTGAATTCCAACCAAATCGTTCCAGAACGGCCCTCGTCGCTATGAAAATTAGCAACTTATACGTCGCTAATTTACGACATTTTTTTTAACAGTGTACGGCGATTACCTTTCTTTTTCCAATGCACTTGTCAAGAGGCACTCATCTCTTGACATCAAAATCAATGTAGACGATTTTGGAAAAACTCTTTGGGATTGAATACAAGGCAAGATCTTATCTACACTGTACAAACTACGGGAATCGCCTTATTTTCAGGTACTGTAAAAACCATACTTCTAAGTACGGCGAATACCGAACATTTTTCTTACAGTGCAACGAACGTCTAGCTTCTGCATCGGACAAGAAAAACCATCACAATGCCTAACTTGAAAACCGCGCACAAACTCTGCAAACTCAAATGTGTGCATGTCACCATGAGATTAGGGCTTTATGGATCGGCAACGGATGGTCCCGGGGACGCCGTCTTGCGTCCTTAATGTCACCGTATTTCGTGAACGGCTGTGAATATTGCGACATGTGACGGCTCGATGGATAGCTAAAAGTCAAATCTAGGGCCCAAATTCCAGAAACATGTCGAAATCATTCGTGACACCGACCTGGATCTACTTAAACAGCTGCCCGGGCTGATTCGGCTAGGCGGCCGGGCGGGGGGCTGGAGCGCTCTCGAACAGGTCGGGAAACGTTCTTTTGCGGTTTCGCGAGTTACGGTATTTCGCGATACAAAACGAATGCCAACGGTCATAGTAAAGTTTATTTTAATTTTTCTCATACTTTTTTACCTATTTCAATTGTTATTTCGCGTTATGTGTACAGTCGCGCGGGTGAGGTTAGGACGGCCATGTTTGGCAGACCGAAGTTATTGTTTGGCACTTGCCGCGGAAACAAATCGGCTCCTTTATCGCGTCTATTTTAACGCAGGTGAGACACTTTACTGCCCGTTTTGTCAAAATTATCTTGCAGGACGCCTAATTAGGTGTCCTGTTACGATAACGCACTGTTGTCTTTGCGAAATAAGCGCCGAAATGATCAAAATCGGCCTCGATCTCCCGAGTCTACGCCATAACCCTCTAACCCTTCGTTTCTCCTTCATTTTGCAGGAACATTTCAGTATGGATGAAGACGAAGAGCTAGTGCCTGAGGATGATAGTGTTTTCGATGGAATTGTTAACGAGTCATTGGAAATCAACAGCGACGCTTTAGTGGATGATAGTTTCGCCTCTGTGCTTGGCTCAACTCCAGCAAAAACAAAGAAGAAGAGTAAAGGAATGTCCTCACAACAAGTGTCACCTCCTAGAAGTTCGTCTTCCAGACTGGCTCAGCGGTCAAGCTCACCTAGTCCTGCTCCAGCTAGCTCTTCACAAGTATCGTCACCTAGTCGTTCTTCTTCCAGACTGGCACAGCGCTCAAGCTCGCCTAGTCCTGCTCTAGCCAGCTCTTCTCAAGTATCGTCACCCAGGCGTTCTTCTTCCAGACTGGCACAGCGTTCCAGCTCGCCAAGTCCTGCTCCAGCCAGCTCTTCACAAGTATCGTCGTCACCCAGGCGTTCTTCTTCCAGACTGGCACAGCGTTCCAGCTCGCCTAGTCCTGCTGCAGCTAGCTCTTCACAAGTATCGTCACCCAGGCGTTCTTCTTCCAGACTGGCACAGCGCTCAAGCTCGCCTAGTCCTGCTCCAGCAAGCTCTCCACAAGTATCTTCATTGCAACCACCACCGAATCCATCTTCATCCAAATCAGTACCGAAGCAATCCCGCATCAAGTGCAGAGAGTGCCCAAGTGACTTTGCTAATGAGCAAACGTTTGCAGTGCACAAAAAAATGCATTCTATGAAAAGTGAGTTTTATTTATTTGTATTAATGCATTTTATAGTTGGTAGATTAAAGAGAATGTTAATTTATTTTTTTCAGGAGCATTTGCAAAAATATCAACTGAAGATGAATTAAAGGATGAACTTCTAAAGTTGGTTACTGCTACGTTGGACAGAATGTCAAAGGAAACCATCCTCGGCAGTTTGGCCATTGAACTAGATAATTTTGTGAAATCTCTTACTCATTCATTTTCTAATGTAGATCAATTGCATGATGAGTTTTTAAATTTTTTATTGGCTAGTATTTTTCCAATTTTACAAAATACCAGTGGATTCTTTTCATCATCCATCTCTTTCATGTTTTACATTGGTGTTAACAAGCTGTTAAATGCTGCAGACTTTCGTCAAGAATTCAAGAACCATATTAGAAACGTAGATTGTAATGAAGATCCCTCAGACGGTGTCTTGAATATATTTATGGGTTCTTTTATGCTACTTTTATCATCTGAGGTAATTGTGTTTACCTTGCGAAAGATCCATGGTTCTACATGTAATGATGTAATTAGGCAGAAGAGGTCTGGTGATAAGATAGACTCTGAAAACTTTTTACAACTAGTATATTATATAGGGGGCTCGATTGTAAATGCATTTTTGTATAAGGGAGAAAAATACAAAAGTGGTGATTCTAATTGGGGAGTTTTTAGAGATGTTTTGAAAAAGAAGTTTGAGAGAGACATAGCTATTGGAAATGAATGTGCTGATGAAGTGACTTCCTTTACCGAATCAAAGGACAGGGGTGGACTCACTCATATTTCTCAAGAGGCTTTTGATTTCTTTGTTGTAGTTATGGATGAAATTATGTCTCACGAAGGGGATGACGGATCACTTCCTGTTAATATTGTTGATGAACATGTTTTAGGTAACAGTGCAATAATTTGTTTGTGGGATGTATTGGTGGGGTGTGATTTGGACGATAACATTTCCCTGGATTTCCTAGTCAGAACTGCAGAGTCTTGTAAACTTATAGTAATGAAAGGGATTATGAAAAGGCGTTTAAATGAGAGGCATAAGCAGGCATACATTTCAGCGGCTTTGAGATCAAGACTTACAAAATAATAGCAGTATTCTGTTTTGAAATTTTTGTTACTTTTAAAAACTGTGCCATATATTTTGTGGGACTTAGTCGTGTTCTTTGAGTTCTGGAGCTTGAAGTAATTCTATTTTGAAACGTTTGTTCCTGTCTTAAACTAATGGTGTCAATGTTTCTTTGTTTTTGTTTTATTAATTTATGTGTCACCAATAATGTGTTCATTGTCTCTCATTTGTCGTAGCACTTCTGCAATGAAACAAGAGGATAATTAAAAATAAAAATGTTATTTTACCTTATTACTGAATCATTACAAACAGACCTGGTATAATATATCTTTACACACTAAACAAGCATTACATTATTACTGTTAAAACAGAAAAAGTTGTTGCAGAAAAATAAACACTTTACTTAGATTTCCTTTTCTTTGGAAGGGGCTCATCAGAAATTTGCAGGCCTTTCTTATTTTCATCGGTTACATTACCACGTTTTGACCGAATACCCAAATCTCTTTGAAGAGCTGATCTCACTTGTTGTTGCTGAAATTGACTACAATTAGGGTTACGACTGCCACCTCCCCGCATTCTCTGGCCACTGAAGTGCTGCTCAAGTGGGTCCTGAGAAAATACTCTAGCCATGATGAATTTTCCCATCCCTTTCCCAGGGTCAAGAAAATACTTCGTAGCCCCTTCAATACCCCTAATTGCTATTTCTACACCTTCACATGTTGTCATGGGTAAAAAAGATTTCTCCTTCATACTTGCAGTCCAAGGCATAGCATTTACTTCGGTTTTCCAATTAACCAAATACATAAGAAAAACATCCTTTAGCCACTTAAACCTATCATCATCTAAATTTTCAGCAGTGTAGGCAGCCAAGTCAGAGTTGCGAGACCGGCCAGCCTGTGCTGAGTGCGCTCCATTCAAGCAATCAAAAAATTTATTACAGTACTTTATAAATTTGACTGTTTCCGATGTGCAGGGCCACTTTTGACTCTCAAGGTCCACACCTACAGTATTGCTAAGGACATGAACAGCAGGACGCACTTTCATCTTAGAGTAAGAATTGGGAAAAACATTTAGGGCACTTAGTTTATATGACTTCCTGAGAGTGCAGTTCTTGTATGTCAAATAAAGGCGAACAATAGTTTTCCATTCTATGTGCTCTCCATTAAGTAATAGCCATCTTGGTTTTTTTGGTCCTTGACCAGAGTTATAAAAAGAATTCCTGAGAGTTTTTATGAGGTGACAGACATCTGATATGAAAAATATAGGTCTACCATCTGGAGCACAAAAATTGATGGTATCAAACACCACACCGAAATGAGTGTCCCTTGTGATTGGTGTGTGCATTTTAAAAAATGCACGGTTCACCGGATGCCCATCGCAGACAAATGCAAGCACTTTCAGACCTGCTTTTTCTAACACTCTTATTACCTCCCAGGTCCTAGCATACATCATAGACTTGGTCCACACTTTGCATGGATACGATGCAACTACACATTTTACATCACTTGCTATACCCTTCAGTAAATATGCCACAATTTCAGTTGCCAACTGAGGTTCATTTGAAACAGGTTCTTTTCCACTCACATATTTGTCAAATTTTTCCATTTCCTTATCAACATCATCGAGTGCGGCATACCCAACTAAATCACCATCTTCCTTACGATACACTAAATTCTGTGAAATGTGCATACCATCACATAGAACTGTATGAAAATCTTGATATGGTTCACTGAGTTTATCCACACGATCACGAACCAATTTAACAATACCTTCATTGACTCCATGACCAGCTTTAATTGCATGAGAATAGTCATATAATGTCCTTTTGCATGGCAGTGCTATCACACCTACATCTTTCCAACTATCATACGCTGTATTAGATGCCCACTGGAGGTGCAGGGCCAGACGAATCATGCATGGGTGCCACCTGTGAACCCGAGCATCTGATGCATGAGCTTGGTTCCATTGTTCCTGTAGAAACCACTTTTGAACATCAGTTAGTTTTGGAGAGGCCATCAGTATAGCTGTAAAAGACTCACTTAAATCACCAGAAATGTTCACTCCTTCTGCTTCCAAAATATTCTGTATCCGGCTCTTCAGATATGATATTTGTTTATCTTTCTTCCTTATGTCAGCTTGTTGTTGTTCAACTTTGAGTAGAGCTTGTTCACGAGTTAAATTTTGATTGTTCACAGTTTTCTTAATACTTTCTGACAAAAGAAATTCTTGCCTATCAGTAATATTCTTTAAAACAACACAGCACTCTTTACACCTTTTTCCATGACCAAGCTCAATAATTTTTAACCAAGATAAACTGCGGCAAGTTTCAACATATTTCTCTTCCTTGTATGGATTTGTGTCAATATATGAATTTCCTATCATATACCACACTTTTCTTGTCTCCATGTGATCAGCACCAACACACACATCATACTGCAAGTATAGTTTAACTAAATTTACACCAGAAGCACAATATTCATTCACACTATTTACATCAAACTTTGGAACAGAGTTCATATCTAACTTAAATAGTTTAGGAAAAGACGGCACCGGAACACAGTGACAATAAACCATCACTGAACCACTAAAAGAAATAAAAATCTCTCTCTGAATAGCAATTGGTTTTTTGACAGAGGGGAGAAGTAAGTGAAACCCAGCTTGATCACCAATAGGAAACCATGGAGCAGGGAGCTTCTTCCTAAATATTTCTAGTGCAGCCTCAATTACATGTAGGGGTGGACAATAATTGTGACCAGAATCAGCATTTGGGACCACTTTGCCCAATATTTCTTCTTGATGTTTTGATGTCAATGCAGTGCTGACAGTAGGGGGTCCCATTTCAGTTATGCAAATGGGCTTGGGGCCACCACATGCACTTGTTGGTCTGGAAGCACAAGAGCTTGGTGGTCTGCTAGAACCACACGAGCTTGGTGGTCTTGATGTATCCGAGTCAAATGCAAGTGATGAGGAAGATACTGAGCCAGGAGACTGAAGTTCTGATCCACTGGATTCCTTAAAAAAAACAACAACACATAATTGTTGATTTATATTACTTGCAGTAATAAGAGCGAGGAAAAAATAAAAAATAACAAACCGATCCATCAAGGAAAGCCCCTGTTACAGCCAATGAAGAAACATCTTTCAGGTACTCGTCCCTCATCTGATTAAAAAAGAAAGGTACATTTAGAGACAAGAAGTTAAATAATGGTAAAATACAATAGTTTTAGTAGTTACCTCGTCGTCAGAGAACAGGCAGTCTACCAGGTCTCCTGCTGATACGACTGAGGAGTTTCTTGAAGATTTCTTCACCTGCTTCCTCTTTGGAACCCTTTTGCGGCCAGCTTTCTTCCTCACTTTGGGTGCCGCTTCCTCCGCTACAAACGCGCCTACATCAGCTGAGTTAGCAATTCCTTCTTCGTCTTCATCCATACTGAAATGTTCCTGCAAAATGAAGGAGAAACGAAGGGTTAGAGGGTTATGGCGTAGACTCGGGAGATCGAGGCGGATTTTGATCATTTCGGCGCTTATTTCGCAAAGACAACAGTGCGTTATCGTAACAGGACACCTAATTAGGCGTCCTGCAAGATAATTTTGACAAAACGGGCAGTAAAGTGTCTCACCTGCGTTAAAATAGACGCGATAAAGGAGCCGATTTGTTTCCGCGGCAAGTGCCAAACAATAACTTCGGTCTGCCAAACATGGCCGTCCTAACCTCACCCGCGCGACTGTACACAAAACGCGAAATAACGCGAAATAACAATTGAAATAGGTAAAAAAGTATGAGAAAAATTAAAATAAACTTTACTATGACCGTTGGCATTCGTTTTGTATCGCGAAATACCGTAACTCGCGAAACCGCAAAAGAACGTTTCCCGACCTGTTCGAGAGCGCTCCAGCCCCCCGCCCGGCCGCCTAGCCGAATCAGCCCGGGCAGCTGTTTAAGTAGATCCAGGTCGGTGTCACGAATGATTTCGACATGTTTCTGGAATTTGGGCCCTAGATTTGACTTTTAGCTATCCATCGAGCCGTCACATGTCGCAATATTCACAGCCGTTCACGAAATACGGTGACATTAAGGACGCAAGACGGCGTCCCCGGGACCATCCGTTGCCGATCCATAAAGCCCTAATCTCATGATGTCACACTCCTCCTGGAGCATGCCATGAAGCACGCTCTAAATTAGAGCGTGCTTACCAAGCACGCTCTAAATTAGAGTGTGTCACCAGGCACGCTCTAAACTAGAGTGTGCTTACCAGGCTGGCAGCGTGCCTGGTAAGCACACTCTAGTTTAGAGCGTGCCTGGTGACACACTCTAATTTAGAGTGTGCCTGGTGACACACTCTAATTTAGAGCGTGCCTGGTAAGCACGCTCTAATCTAGAGCGTGCTTCATGGCATGCTCCAGGAGGAGTGTGACATGCACACATTTGAGTTTGCAGAGAAGTGTCGCGTTTACGCTGCTGGGGCTGTCAATAAACCAGCACACCAGAGGATTTATGGGAACTAACACTCTCTCACTCCTACTGATTTTTCTTTAATAACGTATTGATGTTTGTGCACAGTAATGGAGCTAATTAACATTTTTATTTGTAACAGTAACGTTATTATCAATTTCGCAGGGTTGCCAGCAACTCACTTTTTTCACCATTTTTAAAGTGACTAACTTTTCTCACTATTCTTGGAATCTTGTCTTTTTTGTTACTTTTTTGGAGTATAGCGAGAGTATCATGGTCATTTTGCTGCGTCTCGCAGCGTGAATTTGCGATTTGTCACCACACTCTGTTCATGTCCCCCGCCGCCAGTTTGGCGAAGCGTCTATCGAGGCATCGAACCGAGCGGCAGCGGTGCACCGCTTCTGAAGACCCTGTGTCGTTAAGCCGCTCGTCTCATGCAGTGCAAAGGGAGGGATTTTTAGCTCAAAGCGGAACATAAGGTTCCTAGGGAATGTGGGGATGTAGCACGTTGGAAAATCATTGAATGAATCGAAGTTTTTAAGTTTAGTTAAGTGTATACCAGAACTGTTTACTAAACGACTAGTAAATATTTCCACACTCCTTCACTGATGTTGAAAATGAGGTACGCTCAACTCCATTATCTGTGATGAAACGCAACCTACGGTGTACTTAAAGTACCGCGGCTGCAGCTGTTCATATTGCAGCGTTGCGTTAACGCAGATTAGACGAAACTTTCTTTTTTTGTGACACAGTCCGTGTTCAATGCTCCAAAAAGAAATTTCGGTGAGGTCACTCAACACGCATTGTGTCGGGGTCGGGACGACCATAATTGCGGCCTACAATAAAGTTTTTATGAAGGTCAGGCATTCACCACTGATAAGTTAAGGTTGTACAACCCATTTTGGATCACAGTGTACTGGTAGATGTAACTACTGATCTAGTAAAAATGACAATAATTCAAATATTACAATCTAGTGCTCGTTTAGCAAGAATCAGTGTGGTAAATTTAACTACACTTTTCCAGTGTACGGTTTCATGTCCTTTTGCCGGTTTTTATGTCCTCACACCCACATACTCCGTATTTGAGCTCCAGTTTAGTGCCAAAAACGACAACGCTTCATAAATTTTTGCAGAACTTTGACCTTAGAACGTTACTATTTTGTCACTTTCTGGGGGAAAACGTCAATTTTTAACACTATAATTAAAGGCGCAAAGTCACTTTTCTACTATTTTCAACAGGCTCGGGTGTTGGCAACCCTGCAATTTCGTCTTGACAGATCTGTTAAGCTTCTTAACGAAATCCTATTAATGTGCACACACGTCAATGATTATTAATAAAATGTCTATTGAAGGATGAGAGTGAATATGGGTTTCTGCCCGTGGAAGCTAGGAAACCGGTGCTTGACTCGATTTTGTCCCTTCGGCGTCTGGCGGCTTCTCGTGTGTTGTAGACGCCTCACAACTTTGATAGGGTGCCCTTGGCTTCCCAATGGCCTCCCAAGACCGCCGTAGACTACACAGTAAAATAAAGGATAAAAATTGGTGAAGTGTGCACGCTCTAAAACGCGCCTACGGCGGATCCGGTCGCCACTTACGTAGAAGATTACCCACTTGACCCTCAGTTAAAAGTGGCATATACTTTGGGCATAACGTCAGCCGTTTCCGAGATATGGGCTGCCATCGAGCTTGGTAGTAAACTCCAGATTTGCGCATAAACTCGGTTGTAGTTTCCAAATCAATTAATATAATTGAATTCTGTTTGCGGCGTTAGAAAGGGGATAAAATTTTGCGTTACATGTGATTTGTTTCACTTTCGTAGCAAGCTTTTCAACTTTTTGAAATTTGTACTCAACCATGAAAGTTTGTGTGAAAGTACGTTCCCCTCGTTCAAGTGAGGCATACCATGGCTCAAGTGTTCCTGAATCCTTCCTACAAATGAAAATGTCAACCATAAAAAAATGTTTTTCTTCGTCCTCTCACAATCTCAACCCTCCTGAACCTGTGCAAGCGCATGCCTATAAAGGACATGTTTGACAAGTTATATCTCCTAAACCAGTCGAGTAAAGCTGGTAGAGTAAGCCAGCCGATGGGAGATCTAAGTTGGAACTGCAATCGGCTCGCTTTCTTTACCAACCTAACACTAGCGGTTAGGGAGGAGATATAACTTGTGAAACATGCCCTTTTAGACAGCGCCCGACATCGGTCTTTCTACCAGGAAGCGCGTGACATCGGACTGTCTACCAGGGAGCGCGCGATATCGGTCTTTGTTCCTTAGACCCATCATACAAAGTCAGCCCCTATCTCTAGTCTAGTCAATGTCAGCCCCTATCTCGGAAACGGCTGATGTTTGCACCAAAGAATATGCCAATTTTTACTAAGGGTCATGTAGGTAACTATCCACTTAAGTGGCGACCGGATTCGCCGCTGTCGCGTTTTAGAGCGTGCACTCTTACTGAAATTTTACCCAAAACTACACATATTGCATTAAAATCAACAGGTTTTGTTGACAATAGGCAACCAGTCACCTAAATAAGGGATTTTTTTTTGTCCTTTGAGACAAAACATTAATTGAAGTTTTGTTTTTACAAATCGCACGAAAAATACGGACTTAGTATTATTTTTCTTCGTTTTTACCCTGTGGAAATCTATTTTGCGTTGGAGGCAGTACTTACAATCATGAAAGAAATTTCTTATGCAGAATCTAAATCTGGTTAATAACCTCTCCTGGGGGTTAGGTCACCGCATAGTAAAAAGTGATTTGTACAACATAAATGGTGACGGATCAGTCGACACAACACTGAGAATGAAAGATTCATGATCATGAGCAAAATTTAGGGTGAGGAATACTTTTTTCACCCAAATTTGGGTGAGAATACTATGTAGCCATATAGGTAGCCGATACCCCTTCCTCACCTAAATTTGGGTGAGGAAGCCTTCCTCACCCAAACTCGGGTGATAAAGTGTTCCTCACCCAAAAATGGGTATTGATCAAGACTCTTCCATTCTCAGTGAAGTGAAATATCCCCAGGAGAGGGCAGTTTTATGTCGACTTCAAATAAATGTGGATATAAAATGCTTTAGAGTCTCCAAAGTGACTTCTGAACCAACACGTGTAACTTTTGAAACCTTTCGGAACACCAAAAAACTCAGAAATGTCAAGCCGTTCCAGGGAAGATGCGCATTGCCATAAAAAATGTTTTGCATTTAACCACTATCAGTGACCTAAGGTGAATATTAGGACCAAGTATCGTTGAAACTCTCCAACCACGTAAAATAGAAGTTATCAATTTTTAGCTTAAAAACCCAAAATCTAGCTAAAATTACTACCTAAAATTGGGTTCAAAATTATTTTCCTTGCTTTTGATGCTTGGAGTGGGTTTGCAGAACCTCATTTAACAACTTAAGATGATGTAAGTATCTAAAAGCCATTTAGGTAACAGTTTGGTTATTTTGGAAAGTTTGGTCAAACCCTAGAAATTGGATCGCCCATAATTTCCACAGTAATTTTTTTTTACCAAAATTTCCTTTCGAGGGGGGTGGTTTGGGACCCCAACAAGTCGATTAGGTTGAGTTCAGACCAAATCCGTCACCCTCGATATCGGGTCGTTTGTCTATTTGAAAATTATTGACCCACGTATCACCCTTTTTCGGTCATACATTTGTGTATAACCTTTTTTTTAATCACACGTGTCTATGACCAGTGTCATTCATTTGTGTATGACCTTTTTTCGGTCAAACATTTAAGTATCACCCTTAAAATGGTCAGAAGTATCACCTTTCTTTGTCAAGAAGTGCGGGTAGCCGACCCTCATCTACGTTAGTGTGGATTTCTTCAAAGCACTTTTCCTGGATATCCGGGTGCAAGACCATCGCCATCAGGGCAAAGTTGAGCGTGCTGCTGGTTGTGTGTGCTCCCGCAAGGAACATGTCAAGGCACACCATCACCAGTTGGTCATCTGCAACACACATGAGCGTGCCCATTCTTCCGTTTAATGTGATGAAACCTTTCGGTTGAACGAATGTACGTGCAACACCGTGAACCAAAAACAATACAAACCAAACTGCCTACTAAGTACACACAAATGCATGCTTGCAATTAGACACAATGGCGAACTTGGCAAGTACACACTTACAACTGTATGCCTAGCGCCGTATGACTGCACTGTTATTCGACGAACAAGACGTCTTATTCGTCAAAATGGGAGTTTTGTTACGTTCGTTAAAATGCGATGTAGGCCGTTTAATTAGGATGTCACTATCGTTCACATTCTTTCGAATGTAGATCAACATTCAAACAAAGGTGACATCATATTCAAACGAACGCGAAAAAAATTCTCACCCTAACGAATAAAACGTTTTTGTTGAATATCAATGTTTACACTGAGAATCCAAGGGCTATGAATATAGCGTTAATTGGTGCGATGCATGTGGCGCTGTTTTCATCGCGCCAATTGGTGCGATGCCTTTTCATCGCACGTGAAGTGCAATGCCGTCCCATGCATTAGCATAGGACATTTTCGGGACGCATCGCACGTATGGTGCGATGCGGCTGTGGCATTGCACGTGTGGTGCGATGTCTCACTGCATTGCACCACACGCGCTTTGTTCATAGCCTTTACAATCACAGTGCATGCTAAGTATAGGCATTCATAATTAAGTACTGAGTCGACAGTTTGATTTGTCGTTTAAGGAAGGGCGGTTGAAGCTGAAAAAGGTTCATATGAAGTAAAAAGCTGGACTGGAATTGAAATTTTCTGGGCGTGTTCGACTAAGGCTACTCTACAAACTTAAAAATGTAAATTTAGGTTGAAGCTTGATGAACACTCCAGCCAAGTCGCTTATGTCAATTCCTCATCTTTTCCATGAAGAGCAAAGAGAAACAGTGTACATGCGTAGTAAGCGTGTGCCACCCAATTCAGGTTACCATGCCCACTCTTGGGTTTGTCGAGTAAGTGCTGGACAGAGAATAGTCAAAGTCGTCAGAATGGCTGGTTTCGCTTACTCCATTTTTGTTAAATTTTTGCCCATTTTCGTAATATTGTAAACAATATTTTACTTTTTTCATTTATTTTCCTCTGATAAAGTGGTCTTTGCCAACGGACCGTGTCTTGTCATGGGAATGTCAAGGATAGCAACGTGAGAAGTTACCAAATATTTCAACGGTTTTGTTAATAACTTTGAGGGCGACTCAGGAGACCACTCCCAGTGAATTGACAACGATTACGGTCCATACCGTCACCATCTATTTCGAAGGGTGCGATGGTCTTACGTGAAAGTGCCCTAAGAAAAACGGTAAACCCACCCGTGAATGAGGACTTGATGCCCTCTTTCTGTTGGGCCTTGGTCTCGTGCAGGTAAGCGTCGATGAGGTCCCTGGTGCGGCCCGGGGTGTAGCTGGTGTGGTGCGCAGCTATCGTCTCCTGAAACGTCCGGCGACATCAGAATCAACCTTTCCAAGCAAAAGTATGACGCAGGATCTTGTATCACCTTTGGGGAGTTGTCAATACAGGTGAAATCGCTAGAAAGATACAACTAAATAAGCTAATATCCATTTGTAGCTCAAAATATTTTAATGGTTACTTATCGCTTTCGACTTTGTAACGGAATCGGTTTGGAAGACAGTACGAGGTACCCTTGAAAGTTCACCACTAGGATAAATCGTAAAACCATCTAGGTGTCAGGTGTCTGCACCTGAATGCATCACAATAAGTAGCTTTGCGCTGAAGGAATCTTTTCGCCAAAAAATATTTAAGGCTTTTCCAGACCCGTAACAGCCAGACGTTCTACTTGGAACAACATTGCAGGGGCTGTTTTAATGGGCGACTTTTCCATCGTCTCCTCACTTCGCCAAACCATTTCCGCACAGGCGCAGACGCCAAGGATATTGCTTTCAACATCGGATACAAAATTGCTGTGGCCAGGGGTTGTGCCGCTCGCGGATAGAGCGCGCGCCCCTGGTTCACGGAGTTCGGCGGGCGGCCGCAAGGGCGCGCCACCAGGGCGAGCCGGGTCGGCCCGGAGTGGGACAGAGCAGTGTGTTGTAGGCTCCGGCTAGAGAAGTACCTTAAGGGGGCAGTAGCGCCATCGTCATCTGTTTTTAGCAGATGATACATTTATGTACAGAGCTATACGCAAAAGTAGAAATAGAAATTAAAATTATAAATGTGTCATAATGCTTGTACTGTCGTGTCGTGCGGGGAGAGCCAGCGGCTGGATGGCTAGGCTAGAAGATAGTACGGGCAGCTGGGGGCTTGGAACAGCCCGCGCGCCAAGGCCGCGCGCCCCGCATGGTGCCCCGGCGCGGCGGTGAGGACCAGCAGCGCAGCACCCTAGTCTTATTTGGTATCATTTTTCTCGTCGGAACGTGAGGATGCAGAATTCGGCATCCATTCAACTATTTAACTGATACCCGCAAAAGTTCGCATTGGTACTAGGGCGGAACGGATGCGCGGCGTCTGGTTACAAGTGGCGCGGAGTGCTGCGCTGCGCCGCGCTGCTCTTGTTTGTTTATGTTGGAGTGTCGACCGACGAAGCTCGGCTGCTTATCGTGACCGGACGCTGCGCCGAGGCTGGAGTGTCAAGTGCAAGACGCTGCGCCGATGCCGCGCAAGTACAGAAAACAACTTTTACGGGTATTGAGTATTCATGTGATTGGCCATCATATTGTGCATCCTCGCGTTGAAACAAAGAGAATGATACCCAACACAAGTGGTATTAGGCATATCATTGTGGACACACATGCGTAGACATGAATACATCAAACAAAATTAGAAAATTAAAATTAAATTGTTTTCCTTAATTAAATGATGAACAAACATACATTGAAATAAACATTAGTATCATCTGCTTTCACGTTAGCGTTAGCGTTAACGTTTTTTGTCAAATTTTAAGGAAGTTTCTCCTATGGCTAAATCTTTTCTGTTAATCGAGAAGAAAATCACAAGTTACCGTTAAAAAGGGAGTTCCTTAAGGATTATTTAAAAAAAAATTGGTTAAGTTATGGTCATTTATGTGGGGTGTGGGAAGGGCAGAAGACAACACAACATATTTGCCTAATAATTACAAAATATCACTGCGCGCAGAGCTACTCACGACCCGCTAAAAATTTTCCATTCAAATTTTAACCACTTGTTTTACATACTTGGGCTGTAAAAATGACCCTCTAGCTTTGAGAAATAATATCGGGAAGTATTTCAAAACTCAAGTTTTTGAAAACGTTAAAAAACATGTTAAAATTTGACATTATAATATTTTCTAAAAAAGGCTTTAAAATGCTTTAATCCCGAAACCCAAGGGTCACTTTGAAGGATCTCACTGGTACTAACACCCGCTAAATTTTCAGGGCGATATCTCAAACCGTTTTATCAAAATCCTGCGCGCAAGCTCCGAAAATCTAAGAAAAACGGCCTCAAAGATTGAACGTGCCTAACCTAACCTGTTAAAAATAAATTTATATAAACGACTCTGGAGCCTAAACGATAACGTATTTCGGCAAAATCTTGTCAGATTCTTGAAGGGTTTGCCAACAGATAAAATCTGGTTAAAAAACGAAAAATCGATTTTTTTTAAAAATTGATGGCGCTACTGCCCCCTTAGTAAACGAGTGTCTCCAAGTCTCCGCGTGTCGCTCCTTACCCTCGGGTTCCACCTCACACACGGGGCGACGAGAAGGAGGTAAGTGCTAGTGAAATCTGCTCTGCTGGAACGCCTCCCTAGTTTCTTTTAATCGATCCATTTCTTTTAATTCTTTGACGTACCGGATTCATTCTGTTTTTAACCATTTTAACTCCTACGGAGGGTTTCACGCTCCTAACACGCGGTAAGCCGAGTGTACAAGTGCTGCCGGCCCGGCTTCGCAGAGTGCCGCGGCCGGTCAACGATGTGTTTACATACACCGTCCGGCCCACCGAGAAGACCGTCGCCGTTTACAAGTGCCGTCGGCCCTGCCGTGCAGAGTGCCGCGGCCTTTCCAACATGCGGGTGCAATCCACGCTGTCCGGACCACCAACAAGACCACCCTTGTTGACAAGTGCTGCCGGCCCTGCATTGCAGAGCGCCGCGACCTGTCATCAACAAACGTGCATAAACTACAATGTGGCACAACCGGACAGCGAGAGCACAGTATCGACGTTTTCGGTTCGAGTCCTTTCGCCCCGGGCAGGAGAGATGGGCGACGTGCGAGGCCCGCCTCAAATTTGCCCTGGACTCGGCAGGATTCGAACAACAAGCCGATTGCGAAAAGGCATTCCTTGGGATTTGTAGCAGCGCGGTCTATGAGGCCCTCGAGGGACAGTTGTACCCAACCCCAGGCAGATTGACAACCTCTACGTGACGTTCATGACGATCTTGACGGCGTTGCGGACCCGCCACGCGGGACCCGAGACGACCGGCATCGTCGCCGAACAAACCTTCACGGTAAGGGTACAACAACCCACCCGCCAATAAGGTAACCTTATTGGAAGCGGGCTTGCAACGAATAAGGTCACTGATTGGTGGTTTAGCATAGAGTCTTTAACACTGATAGAAAAAAGTACAGAAATTACACGGAAAATGTCTGGTCAATTTTTTACCTGGACCGTCCGTACCTTGCCAACCACGGAGGTTCTGTACATGTTTTCCGTACCACTTTACATGAGATCCTTATGGGGACCACAGAGAACCAGTACGGAAGGTCCGTACCTTTTCTGTACCCCATTTTCTGTACATTTTCCGTACCAAAACACGGAATTTTTTGCAGTGAATCGGGCTTACCGGAGGGTTCCATGAAGTTGTAGCGCTCGTTGGGCTCGGCTGGCGACTGCCCCGACTCCTAGGGGTCCCAGGCTTATATACCTGACCCATCGCAGGGGGGGAGGACACCAATTGCGTAAGTGCAACGCCTGCATCGCAGTGCAGTCTTACGCCAGCACTTTCGCTCACTAGGAGTAGGTCGCAGGCCGGCTTACAATGTATGAACGCTTACAGCATACGGTGGAACCGGGCAACGGTTACATTGCCGTCCAGTGCAACTTCGGAGACTCTTTGGGAAGGCGCCTAGTGAGCCAGCTGATCCTGGGCGCGGCGGACAGGGACGCCAAGCTCAAGCTCATGAGCAAGACAGACTTGGGGAACGATGCCTCGACACGAGGTCTCGGCAAACGGGCTGCGGCCCCTGCGGGAACGGAAGCAAGCCCTGCTCGACGCTCCCACCCCCACCGACACAACGCAGCTTCTGTCGTTTACGGGCAAACTGGCGTTCTACGAACGGTTCATTCCGGGAACGGCAGCAGTCATGGCCCCCGTGTACGGTCTGCTGCAGAAGGGAGTTCCGTGGGAATGGACACCGGAACACCAGGCGGCGTTTGGAACAGCCCAACAACTGCTGTTTAGTAACGACCTCCTGTGTCATTACTCGCTGGACCTCCCTCTGCTGCTTTTGGTGGACAGTGGCGCCTATGGCCTGGGCGCGGTCATGGCACATGGGTCTAGGACAACTCGTCCCGACCGACTCGTTCCCGGACCTACCCGTCCCCGCGATATTTCGTCCCGGTACTTGTGGTCCCAGTCCTAAATCGGTCCCATTTTTATTTTTTTTTCTATTTTTGTTCATTTTTTGGTCCATAGTACATCACAGGTTCCCTGCCACATTGTGCCCAATGGCTCTCAGATACGCCAGCACGTCCTCGCCCTCCTTGTACATCTCGTAACGCTCTTGGATGCGTGAGATGCGCGCGTCCGTTGCCTCGTACTGCGACCTGCGCCTAACTGGAGAGTGGCCGCCCTCCGCACGGCCGCACTCCACGTCGACCACGGCGACTTCCTCCTGGAGCTGGTCCAGGAAGACGTGCAGGGTGGGGTGGTGTTTTCCGACGAGGCTGCCGAGACGCCGATGCCAGGCCTCGCAGGTGTTGGTGGTTCTCGGCAGGCCCCGTTGCACCCGGCTGTAGCAGTTCCACACCGCCGGCGGGAACATCGGCCTGCCCCGCTCGCGCACGCGTCCTCCGCGTCGTCGCGCGCGGAGCCGGCCTCGGATGTAGTTGTCCTCCACATGCTGGAATACCGGGTCGAGATCTGCGTGGGCGACGGCCCTCAGCTCGTCGAAGGCGTCTTCCACGTCAGCCTCCGGCACGAAGGCGATGGCAACAAGGGAGTGGAAGTCAGCTCGCATGTCCTCGCTGTCCTCCTCCCTGTAGACCGCGGCCAGGCCTGCCTCTTGTATCTGCCGGAACAGGGACTGCCCGAAGTGGAACAGGCACCCGCACACCTCGGATTCTGGGACAGAGTTGTGCCGTTATTTAACTGCCTTAATTCAATAACTGTTCTTATAGTACCAAAAGTGGCACCTGGAAATGCTGCTCGCACGGCCGAGATGGCTCCCTGCTCGTAGTCCGTGGAGACATGGTCGGGCATCAGCTCCTTGCGCAGGCGCCGGCGGACCTCGGTCTTGATCACCTCGAACATGTTGATGTACGTGGTCTTGGACTTGTTTTCCAGGAGGGCGATGACGAGCGGCACCCACTTGCCGCTTACTTCGGCATGGATGGCGTAAATCTGGCATACGATCTTGGGCGCAGACTTAAAGGTGCCATCCATGACCCAGTAGGAGGAGCGCTGCAGCAGCTTCAGGTGGTAATTGCTGCTGAAGATGATCATGCGCTCTGCGTCCTCGGGCTCGAAGTACAGCAGCCAGCGGTCCCCTATAAACGTGGCCTTAGAAACCATTCTGTGCGCTCTATTTGCACACACTTGTCACCTTATGCAGGTACCTTTCAGAGTAGAGTGGAAGCGCTTGGGTATTTCTTCCAGCTCGTCCAGGGTCTTGGGCTCGGGAGGGAGGTGCTTCCTCTTGACGCGCCGGACCATTTTGCGCAGGGCCGCTTGCTTGGGGAGCTTCATAGCGGCCTCGCTGGTCACCCGGGCCACCTTCGGCTGAATGACTGCCGTCGTCGGAGCACGGGATGTCTCCGCGGTGCGTTTGATCGCCTGCACGCACTCGGTGGCCTTGCAGCGGCCCCAGTCGGGGGCGTGCGAGTGTTCCGACGAGGAGACCACCTTGTCGTCCTGGTCCACGATGATCCGCCCGAGGCAGGATCCACGCTGGTCACACCGCCATGCAACGCCCAGCTTCACCTCGCGGTGCTTGGTGTACATGTGGCCAGCGTGGACCGCTTTCCTGGCTCCTCGCTGGGTTGTCGTGTAGCGGACCACCGTGGACGTTTCGGACATTTTGGCCCCCTCGTCGCAGCCCCGCCGCGCGCCCCGACTGTTGCCTGGACTGGGCCCCGACAATGGGACCTGGGGACGAGTCGGCCTCACCGCGGGGCCGAGTTCAAATCGGAACTGGGACCGGGATAACCTTGGGACCAATGGGGATGGGAACGAGTTGGTCGGGACGAGTTGTCCTGCTCCCTGGCACATAGGTCCCCGGACGGCTCAGAGACACCGATTGCATGTGCGTCTTGCACACTGACGCCCACACAGCGCACCTATAGCGTCCTCGACAAGGAATTCACAGGAGGGCTGTTCGGAGTCCGGACATTCCACCCCTACATTGCCAACCGCAAGGTGACACTGTATACGGACCACAGGCCGTTAGTGGGGCTGCTCACAAAGGGCGCGAGCGCAGTCCTACGCCCTCGCATCCTGGCGCTGGTATCGGTATTATAGCAGAAAGCCAACAGAACAACTTAAAATAAGAATATAGAACGTGAGAATACATTTCCAAGATACCTCTGGACAAAAAATAATCAAGAATTAAGAAGCAGAGATTTAAATCTCTTTTAAAAGAGCTCGCGAATGACCGCCGACCGTTACTTATTCAGGCCGTTTCTTAAACTGCCGAGAGCCGAACTTAGCCATTCTTAAAGGCCACGGTCGCGACCGTTGGCAGTTTGCAAGCAACAACAGGTGCAAGATATTTTGAAATTTTGATGTGGATGTAGTGCTCTGAGCTGAGGTGAAATTTATTTAGAGGATATCCCTGAATTGCTTCAAGCTTGGGGAAACATAGTGCGGTGTGGTTAAATATGACTAGAATAAATGATAAGCAAGTGAAATGCAAGTAAGACCTTGCCTACTTGGTTTGTGGACCAATAGAGGGCAGCACGGCAGCAATGACACGACCATTTTCGTAAGATTTTACAATTATTTTCTGTTTTACTAATTATTATTTTAAAAAAAACAACAACCGGATATCCGGTTATATATCCGGATATGAACGACGGATATCCGACAGGTTCCGGAGGCTAACAAACTTTAAGACCGGGATCCGAATATCCGGATTTTAAGTTCGTTTTTCCATCCCTAAGTGGGACAGACCGGTGTGTTGTAGGCTCCGGCCAGAGAAGTACCTTAATGAACGAGTGTCTCTAAGTCTCCGCGCGTCGATCCTTACCCTCGGGTTCCACCTTACTAGCCAGGGGAAGGCATTCGGCCGCAACGCTGAGCTGTATGCTGCTGCAGATGAAATTGCATTTTCATTGGTAGTAAATTGGGAATTATTTCTTAAAAAAAAAAAAAACTGACGGGCTCGCGACAGATCTTACGCTATTCGCGACGGATCTTACGCTACTCGCCGCAACATATCTCCAAAACTAAATAGTCCTACCTATTCTTACCAAACCTAACGGGCTTGCGATAGATCTTACGCAATTCGCGACAGATCTTACGCTACTCGCGATGGATCTCATGCTACTCGCCGCAACAGATCTCTAAAACTAAATAGTCCTACCGATCCTAACCAAACCTAACGGGCTCGCGGCAGATCTTACGCTACTCGCGACGGATCTTACGCTACTCGCCGCAACAGATCTCTGAAACTAAATAGTCCTACCTATTCTAACCAAACCTAACGGGCTTGCGGCAGATCTTACGCTATTCGCGACAGATCTTACGATACTCGCGACGGATCGGGTTTGTGACATATATTTGACTTCGGACTATTGTTTTCAAACTATTGACCTTGGACTATTGACCCTGGACTATTGACCTTGGATTGCTGACCTATGACTATTGACCTCGGACTATTGACCTTGGACTATTGATCTTGGACTATTGACCTTCGACTATTGACCTTGGACTATATATGTATATAGCTATAAGATTAAGATTAATAAAAAGATACCTATTATTAACTAAAGGTATCCGGGGGGGGGCGGCAAATCCAAGGTTCAAACTTCCCAACAGGGTGCTTCGCTTCGCTCAGCAACAATTTTTATTTTTTTACCTCCTTTCCTGCTACCGACCAGGCGCGTGTCCCCCCCCCCCCCGGGGGAGAGGAGGGGGTCGTCGTCACGAGGGTCACGACCCCCTCCCTTTTGCCCTTCATTAAACGCCAAAAGGTAGGCAATTTGCCCTACAACCACAGCGCGACATGACCCCCTCCTTTTCTCGAGTCTAGATACGCCACTGCTATCGACACTGTTAGTCAATGAATGTGACGTCACATTCGATAGAATGTGAATTTTGTTACGTTCGCTTGAATACGATGTCACATTCGTTTGAACGTGACCCGGCCGTTAAATTGGGGTGTCACATTCGTTTGAACGTGGATCAACGTCCAAACGAATGTGACGTCATATTCAAACGAATGTGACGTCATTCAAACGAACGTGACAAAATTCACATTCAAACAGAAATGACTTCACATTTGTTGAATAACCGTGAACTTTCCTCGGTTATTACTCCCTTGAGCACACACTTTAAATTCGGTATTCCAGTGCCGGAACACAGTGCAGTACGTAGACATACAATATTTTTACTATATTTTTAGAGGCGGGGGGCTCTTATGTGGTTTTGCTGTGCATGTTGAGGATATTACCTCAAGCAGCTCCTTTAGGGAGGCGTTGAACCTGGTGACGAGGTTGTAGCCGCTGCGCTCCGGAGCGAGGAACCGAAGCCAGGGCAGGGTGCTGAGTATGCCACCCGCCATGTCAAAAGCCTTGGCGCGCTGCGCAAGAAGATCCAGCACCCGATGCAGCTTCGGGTCGGCGTGTGGGAAGCGGGTGCCAGCCGTCAACGCCCACAGTACGTTCAGCACGGAGGGGGGTAGCAGTGGGCCAATGCACACGGCCGAACCCTGAAAGATCACCGGTGCACTGTGATTCATACACATAAAGTATTACCCTCTGTTATCAATTGTGATCATAATGCGCATGAAATCAAACGTAACAGGCCCATTCACTAAGATATCCCCCATCTTAATGCATAGAGAAATTTCCAGTCTCGTGCCTGGTTTTTCAAAGAGGCCTACCCGAAACCTTTCCATGGATATCTTGGTTTTTTTTCTAGATCGACAGGAACCGGAAATTACCTGACCTCAGGGAATATTGGAGCTATCCAACTTTCCTGTTTGAGTTGATAAGGCGAAGTGATACCTGTTGAACCAACAAAGTTTGAACCGAATCCGTGACCCAATTCTAGATTGCGGTCTATCTTGGGCTTGAGTTACTCTGTAACTCGTGTGGTGACGATCTGGCCATCTGGCCATCTAGCCCTCGTGCCTACGTGACGACACGTGTGGTCATGCGGCGCAAAATTTTCTGCGGGTCCCAGACCCAAGAATACTTCATTGGCACTTTTATTATTTTTGGACATTGCACACCCAAATGAGAAGCTTTGGCTCCTGGGAAAGTGGTTTAGACTCCGGCGTGACCGTGTTGAGATTAAGGGTATGGGGTGGTTGTGCATGTTCTGAACGCTTCGAGAAGGGCGTTAGCGCCAGTAAGTACGCCCGAAGAAAGGTGGACTGTTACGCTTTCGTTTTACCTGTGTTCTTTCCTCATTTCAATAGATTTTGAAACTCACCTGCTCAGCTGCAGGTTCCAATTCACGCAACAGGTCCTTGAGCTCGTCAAGGATGAGTTCCTCCATATGCGCTTTACCGTAGCCAAGCTGTCTGAAGTGCCGCACCGCGAAGCCCCTTTGCTCCGTCCACAGCGGCCCTTCGACGAAGGTGATGCCTGCAACGAAAAAGTAGCAGGTGGCGGTATGGCAGCTTACGTAAGTACCTGCCTATGACGACCTGCGTTCCTGGTCCAGACCTACGCATGGACATGGGTCATCTCACTTGGAATTAATTCATAATATCTGGTCGACAACTTAATTTAGGGATTACTAAAAATCTTTTCGCTCAAAGTTTGTGTCGCCTCATTTGACATGGCTACGATTTACTTCGACTCAGCCCCAATACTTTTTTAAAGCATGTTTTTCAATACACTGTCAATCAAAGAGTGGAGAACTCTTCCTGGGGTGGAGTATTCGCCACACTTGGAAATGCAGAGTTTGCAGTCTCGGCAATAGGGTACTTCGGAGAAGATTCAAACCGGAAACCGGCACCACAACGAGAGAAACAATTGAGCGTCGCGCGGCCGTGCTAGGCGGTGGTGGGGGCTTCATTCGGTAGAGTGGGGGCATCGTGCGCGCGTCGACTGTACCCCCACTCCGTCCATTTTGGCCCCCGCCACTGCCTAGCACGACTCGACTGCGCGACGCTCTTTTGTTTCTACCGTTGTCGTGCCTGCTTCCGAATTGAGTCTTCTCCGAAGTACCCTATTCCAGTGTGGAGTAAGGGAGGGTGGGCCGGTTCGTGACAGGGGCAGTTCGTAACAACGACCAATGGTGAGAACCATCTCTTATTTTAAGGATCTTATTGAATGAGCGTTTAGCGAAGCTAGTTACGTCAGTGGGGTTGAAAAACTTTTCCTGTCTGTCGGTCGGTCTGTCCGCACTACACTGTGATTCCAAACGCTAAGAACATAGCGCGTATGGTGCAATGCATTGAGACAGCGCGCCACACGTGCAATGCCATAGTCACATTGCACCTTTCGTGCGATGCGTCCCGAAAATGCCCTATGCTAGTGCATAGGAGGGCATTGCACCACACGTGCGATGCAAAAGCATAGCGCCACTTGGCGCGATGAAAACGGCTTCAAACGCATAGCGCCAATTGACGCTATATTCATAGCGTTTGGATTCTCAGTGTACTTTTCCCAAACGGCTCGGCCGATCTGGGCGAGATTTTACAGGGTTGTTAGGTATGTGCTTGACTTGCCACACGTCAAAATTCAGCTTCCTGTCTCATATCATTCAGTCGTACCAACGAACAAACACTGAAAAAAACGGCAGAAAAAGTGCAACTTTTGAGTGACTTTTCATTTCAAAGACATTTTTACAGGGTTTCGTATGTTTTGGATGGTGCTGATGACGAAAATGAAATCATTTTCGACCCCTGACCAAAGTTTGAACCGCGTAGAGGCTACTTTTTCTAGTATGTACTTCGACTATTCATCACGTGGTGCACTACTCATTGCCTCAATTAGCCTTCAAACAGCTTGCCCAAGGTTTCGAAGACAAGCAGGTAGCGCCGCAGGCCACGGTAGGTGTAACGCCAGGCGTGGATTGTCGAAACTGGCGCAGCATCGCGAAGCCTGTTACGACAAGACACGGTCTTGCGTTCACCTACCTTGTTAATTTGCAATCGACACGGTCGGGATCGGTGTAGTTAAGGCGGGGAGTATCATGAGTTGTTTGTGTACCCTGGGGCAGTTCGTAACAGATTTGGATGGGGCACTTAGTAACAGGGCCAAATCACTTCAAACGAACATTTTAAAATGTGGAAAGCGTGCGCAGCGGTGACTTGTTGTAATTCGAGGACGCGTCAATGGAATTTGTCATAATTGTACCATAACATGCTACATTTATAGACTGTTAGACGCTTGAAATTGTAAACGCTGCAAAACGTGTTTATTTCCACACAGAACCAGTACTATTTGTTAACATTTTTTATTTGTCTCTCTGAGACGAATTGATTGCCATAAGCATATTGACAAACTCGCAATTTAAAAAATGTACTATCTTTTTACGCTTACATTTAAATGAAAAATCTTCAAAAACTACGTCAAAATGTCAAGATTTGCATTTTAAGGCATACAGGACATGAGCCCCGTCCCGTTTGAGCCCCGGTGGTCTGAGCCCCGACCTGAGCCCCAACCTGAGCCCCATTAAAGCCCCAACTTGAGCCCCGACCCAAGCCCCAAAATCCAGAGCCCGGATTGAGCCCCATCTGAGCCCCGTTTGAGCCCCATTTAAGACCCATTTGAGCCCCGCGGCCGGCAATAACGCATTTTTGCATGATTTATTGCCACGGGGCTCAAGTGGGGCTCAAACGGGGCTCAGATGGGGCTCAAACGGGGCTCAGGTTGGGGCTCAATCCGGGCTCTGCATTTTGGGGCTTGGGTCGGGGCTCAAGTTTGGGCTTAAATGGGGCTCAGGTCGGGGCTCAGACCACCGGGGCTCAAATGGGACGGGGCTCATGTCCTGTATGCCCATTTTAAGGGCTAATAGATTACTTAAGCGTTCTTTATGCAGCCCTTTCTGGCCTTAGTTGACTGCTGTAAGGTTGTTACAAACTGCCGCACTGATGTTGCGAACTTCCCCGGTAAGGGGCAGTTTGGAACAGATGCAAGGATTCGTATTTCGCTCTATAAATCACGTTCAACGAACTTTTGAGCGTCTACAGGCGTTACCTAGTCTAGGCAATGGGTCATATTTTTCTAGTAGAAATACGAAGCCGAGAGATAAAAAGTACGATGATGGCCTCAAATTCTAAATTCTGTTGCGTACTGCCCGACCCTCCCTTAGCTCACAGAGCTCCCACCTCTTGGCCTGGTGCAAAGATGGAGAACCTCACAGTTATAGTGTATAGACTTCAAACTGGTGGAGACTGAAAATTCCACACTTGGTTTCTTTGTGTACCTTTAAGGATACTGTTAAGTGAAACTGTTATGTCCTAGAAATATTTGCCTCAGACAGTTAATTTTGTGGTTAAACTTCAACCACTATTTGATAAATTTTTTGGGTCTGAGTCGAAGTATATCGTAGCTATGTCAAATGAGACGCAAAAAAGCGTGGACTAGGTCCACACTAGAATTAGCAGTGTAAAGTGATCGATTAATTACATGATGGAATGACCATTAATGTAATAGACATTGAAGAATATTAAAAATAAGAATATAAAAATTAAGAATATTAAAAATAACGAGACTCATGCAAATTAAACAGATTCCTTCATTCAGTGGAACTAACAATACTTAAGTCAGGTTCAGGTTAAAACAGTGCAGCAGTGGCCATCCAACTTCTCCACCCGGAGCAATATTACAGGGCCCATTTTCTCATGTGCCTCCTATTATTGCTCTGGGTGGAGAAGCATTGACGACAATGTCTGCACTGGAAGTCCTCCCTCCCAGTATGAGTACTCATGTGCCGCTGCAGGTCGTACCTTCGTGCAAAGGCCTTCCCACACACCTCGCATGGGAAGGGTCTGACTCCGGTGTGGGTCTTCTCATGCCTCTCCCATGTTCATCTTCCTACTAAAACCCTTTCTGCAGTGACTACACTTGAATCTATCTTTGTTCCTGCGGCCCCTTCTGTGTTGGTCCACACTTTCCAGATTCGTTAGTCGTTTCTGTCATAGTCACCTCGCGACAAAGGAAAAAGTATGAAAACCTCATATTCTAGCAATTCAACCTTCAAAGACATAAGAAAAAGAAAGCGTTGGCAAATTTGGAAATATCAGTGCACAAGAGGCTGTAAAAGCTGTTTTACAAGGCCCATTTTAATTTTTCCTTTAAATTCAACAGATATTGCCCCATTTTGATCTTTGTTCAATGATAACGGAGATATTAAAAATGAGGGCATCGTCATCTCTTTCCTCTGTCAAATTAGCTAAAATTGCCAGAATATGGAGGCTGAGTAGGATTCCCTTTGTCGTGAGGAGAATTTGAGAGACAAATAAAAGTTAAAATTAATATCTATAACGCAGAAACGAAAATGAGGTGGGACTCTACTCTAGACGTACAAGTTCATGCAATAGAAACGACCTTTTGCCCTAAAATTGAGACATCTGTATCAAGTATTTTAAAACGGTTAAATCGTCACTTTTTCACTTTACAATAACATTAATGCGAAACAATCCCCTTACCTTTCCGCGTTCCCATGCAGCGCAGTCGAATGAAGAAGTTGTCGGGGCGCCCCAGGAAGGCGTCTGACGTGAGCGCTTCGATAGCAGCCTCGTAACCAGTGGTCACGACTAGCAGGTCACCACCCAACCGCAACCCTAGCGTGGTTGTGCCAAATTTTTCGCACAGGGCCTCGAAGGCGGCGTGCTGCGACCCCAGCTTCCGCACCAGTTCCTTCACGTCCAAAGAGTTGCCGAGCAGGGGCAGCCATTGAGGGCCTGGAGCCAAGAAGATAGGCATTGGTGCGGGTTTGCGACCTTGAAAATGAATCGGCCAATTAAGGAGCTCAGTCAAAGCATCAAGAACAATTCAGGTGTCCATAAACTGGCTGAGAGCAATCATCGTGGATACCTCACCGAAAAGCTCTTGCCGAGACCAATCGAAATCTGCAAAATTTGTAGCTAGTCGACCTTCTTTTTTGAACTTATGAAAACGGCCGATTTTGTTGGGATCAGGTCCATTTAACTCATGTCACCCCGATTCCAAAAATACCCATTTATGCCTTGCTAGCGCCACTAATGGCGGAAATCTCCCTCCCGCTTATATAAACCATGATGCATCTGCAGCAGCCCTTTGCGTGGCTCGGAGAGGATTTGTACCGTCGGATTATTTGCTCGGACGGCAATCCTGAAGAACCCTTCAAATCCGGTTACTCTAGCCCAACTCCTTCCAAAATAAGGCAAATGCATATGCCCTTCCCCCTTTTTGTAAAAACAGAAAGGCGGGCCCAAAATGTCCTCAGCTAAATAGTGTGTAGTCCCTTACTTCCGTCATCACACTGCTAATCCAAGTGTGGACCGAGTCCACGCTTCCTTGCGTGGACCATTTGTGGTCTACGTTTCGTTGGGTGGACCAGGTTGGTCTACACTTCCTAGCGTGCACCACAGTTTGGTCCTCCCTTCGTTGACTGAAACGGACACGGACGAATCCGGAAAGCGTGGACCAAACGATGGTCCACGCAAAAAAGCATGGACTAGAATTAGCAGTGCAAAGTGATCGACTTTATGACGCTTCTTTTTGACCACCGGATGACTTCGTTCTCAGCGTCAAAGAAGAGGGGTCGACCAGGAGAAAAACAAAACCAGACTCGGTCCGGCGCAAATGCTGCCAGGTACAAAAGTCTTCTTAAGTCGAGGGGTTACCCACTTCTTATTTTGGTGTACACATGATTCCGGATTCCCACGATTCCTGAACAAATCCCACGGAAAAAGGGAGGATTTTTAAAGAAATTCCTTTGTTTCTTATTGTTTTGGAACACTATTGCAAGATTACGATGACATACCATTGAAATTATAAAGATTTTCATTAAAATTTCGAAAAAAACTCGAATGATTCCCAGGTTGAGTGTACACATGATTCCCGGAGTTGGTAACCCCTCGTCTTAAGTACCCTATTTTGTTCCAATGCTTATTTCTTTCAATGTTTCAGGACGACTCCCGCGCTCAAGTGGCTTTCCGCAAATGGATTCAAAAAACTCGAAGTGCGTTCGGCCTTTTCCCGCATCGCGACATTTCGTATCTTATGATGAGAACCTCGACAAGAGCTCTCAACCTATGGAAAGTAAAGTGAAATACTAAGTGCGGTAGCTTTACATTGAACGGATTATCAGGTGACCTGATATTTTAGGCAGGTTCCCGATGCGAACAGCGATGTAAGCGCCGTGTCTTGCATAACTAGGGATAAGATATGGCAGTGAATGCATGATAAGAATCTGTCAAATTTAAGTCCTTTGATCACAAGCCTGATTGAACTGCTCCTTGTCAGCCAGGAAAAAGTGACATTGTGAGCACGGTGCCTCCTACTAATAGACTAATCCTTTCTGCCACTGCGGGTCCAGGACCATCCTAATTGTCGATACAGATACGAGACAATCCCAACTGTCAGTGCGGATTGAAAACTATCCCAACAGCAGAGGTGCCTAAACTGTTCATGAACTCTCTTCCCTGCTAATCAGTGAATCACGATATCTTAAAATGCAATGTCCATGGTTTTTTATAAGAACTAACTTTTTAACAAGCCCTTCGGAAAGTATTTTTAAAAAGTATGTAGTTGTCATTGATTTATAAGAGACCGCTTTTTCCGTCAGGAGTAGTTGGGACAGTTCTGAATCGACCCTGGCAGTTCAGATTGTGTAGGATGTGCACTTTTAGTTGGGATCGTCTCGGATCCACCGTATTATCTGCAACTACAGTAATAATCAAGCGGAGAAAAATAACTGTTCCGCTCTGGTTAAATTTACCTTTAAGTGTTGACAAAATGTCCTCTACATACAGGTAATATTTACAAGATATCACAGAAAAGGTTTAAGGGTCAGTATAATTTCTTGCATGTTTCCGCTTTAAGTTACAACTGAACCATCTTTTAAAAGCAGCTTACAATGTGTTTTAGTGGGCTCATTTCGACTAAGCGTACTACCATATAACAGCTTTTTTTGAACTGAGAACAATTTCACTGAAAATGTTTTCTATAGATCACAAATAAGTCAACGACAAGTTACCTATGAAAGCGAACTTAATTAACTACATTTGAAAAAAATAAATTCTTTGGTTGAAAACAAATTTGTCATCATAGTTCTACTGACATTGTAAATTTTCTGTATTATAGTAAAAGATTGTGTATACTTACCAAATTTTTTCCGGCTAATTATCTGTATCTCATGAAAAACTTATTCGATAAATTATTGAAAATATTTACTATATTACAGGTACGCTCTAAAATTAATAAGCCGCAGAGTATATTTTCTACAATATTGAAAAAATAATCAGTTAAGTTCTGAGAATGGAGGCGTCGCTTGACGCACGAGCTGCAAACAGCGCCCCAAAACACAGAGAGTCATAACGGTCAAAATCGCGGAAGAAAAAATATTTACGTTCGCGCAATTACGCTCTTGGGCATCTGAATCTGGCTACCTCAAGTTTCGTTCGGGAGCGCATTTTGCGTAAAAACAAAATTCCCGGACATGACTGTTTTGACTAACTGTGCGAAGGTGCGGTTGGTTCTCCCCTTCCCCCAATTAAAAATTAAATGTCCACATGTTTTATTTTTTAATATCCCAATCACCTTTAGTTGGGTGAGCGATAGCGAAGCCAGTGGGCAGGGGGCTGCAACGGCAATGACCAGAGTGGAGGCAATACGCGAGACCACACAAAAGACGGAAATGGGGGCCCCTAATGCTCAATGACGGTAGCTTTTCTTCAATCTCCCGTTATGCAGGTCAAAAGGTCAATTCTGTGTATTAGGCCATATGGCACACCGATTAGTTGCACCGTTTATCAAAAATGGGTAGTGAAAGAGGGCCATTTTCAGTGGTTTTCCCGCCATTTTAAAATTTGAATTTTCCGAATTTTGACAATGGGCTTTTGCTGTGACATCGGGGGTCTCGTGAAACACTTACGTAGCCTAATACACTGAAAAATACCTTTAATTAGGGTTACCTTTGAGAAATCGAAGTTACACGTAACGGGTTGCGAGAGTTAAGGCTCCCCATTTGACAATGTACCGGTCTCGCGCATAGACCCCGCCTACCCATTACCGTTGCTGCCCCCTGCAGAGGGTTTCTTCTACCGTGTGCACGTGTGTGTCTGGACTCCTCAGCCTTTGGATTCTCAATGCAAAGGCACACTTACAAATGCATCTTGGCAACTCTAACATTCATAGGACCAATTTACGGCAATACTATTAGTATGACCGAAAAAAAATGCATACACAAATGTATTACCGAAAAAAAGGCCATACACAAATGTATGACCAAGAAAACGGCCATACACAAATGTATGACCGAAAAAAAAAAAGGTTCGACATTAGCTCAGCTGGCCTTTGTTTAGCTTGGGGACATATTAACTTTCATCGGTGATACAAAAAAGTATCACCCTTTTTCGGTCATACATTTGTGTATGACTTTTTCAACGTTTGTGTATGATCTTTTCAACGGTCATACATTTGTGTACGACCTTTTCAACGGTCATACACTTTAGTATCATCCCTGTAAGGGTCAGAAGTCTCACCTTTCTATTTTCCGTGAGATACACGTTTACAACTGCATGCTTGGCGCCGTATACTTCCATGCTACGCACATGCGTGTACTTGCCAAGCATGCATTTGTAAGCGTGCGTTTGTTAGTGCGTACTTGCATGCTTGCATTGGTAAGTGCGTGCCAAGTAGACAGGTTTGTAGTGAGCTTTTGTCTCATTCGGTCATTTGGTCATACCAACCCAGGAAAAGTGCTTTCAAAAACCCTCCCAATTTTATTTCAGAAGGTTTTGATCCACATCAAGAAACAATATTCTAGGATGCATCCAGTCAAGCCAGGGCCATTGCACAGTGGGCCAGAAGACTGGTGGAGGAGGCGGCCAAAATCCCGTGTCGCTTACTGAGACTTCCAGTGTGCGTTGGGCTCACCTGGTGGAAAGTTGTGAGGCCTCAGGAATTGCAGCGCCAGCCATATAGTGAAGACGGTAATTGTGCAGGCCCACAATACCAAGTCTAACATGGCGTCCGGTGCCGCAAGCCTCAACCTGTTTCTCAAGAAGTAACTCCGTTGAACCCAAGACTGGCCTTCCCAGGGTCGTGTCGTCCGGGTCGTCTGGTGCCAAGTCTGTCGCGATGAAGGACTGACGCTCCGCTCGGTGGGCCTCGACGCTCTTGCTGCTCTGTGGCTTTGGCAGCGGCCTGTAAGTTTAATCTGGGAGCACCTCTCAAGGGACGAGCTCTTATCTTCAGGACTGCTATGGCTAGCAAGGGTGGCACCTTTTGATCCAGGGGCTTTTACGAATGCAAAGTAAATGTTTATGTGCTTTTATTGTCTATAACCCACACACACCCCTGCAAATCGGGATTTGAGCCCCCCTGCTGGTAGTCCAAACCTACCCCCCGATTCACTTAAAAATTATTTGGCACCGTCGGTTTCGTCTCGTCCCCCCGGTTATTCCACATGAATACCCCTCACATGCCCTTCTAGCTGTATCCGTTGCCGAAATCCTCCTCCTTACCCTCTTCCTCCTCCTCCTCCTCGCCCCATGTAGATCATGATGCACCTGCAGCAGCGTTTGGGGGCTCGCGGATATCAAATTTTCTGCCACCGGGCGGCCCTTCTTCCCCTGCATTTGGTGAAGATCGCGGACGACGGGAAGTGTTCGGACGTACAAACGAACGAACGGCATGCATCCGACTAAACGGCCGTCATCCGGTATGATTTCATAATACTACGGGACGGAAAAAACGAAACACAACACCAAAAAATGAGGCGACTCGTTTGCAGAGACTTAAAGGGATTGATAAAACTCCACCCAGTTCCTTGCCTCCACGACGGCGGAATTTTCCCTTCCTTGAATTCGGCCGACTTGCTTCCGAGAACTATCGTTCGGGGAATACGACAGTAATCCCCACAAGCCCCGCGATCGAATAGGGCAGCAGCAACAACTCCCGCCCGTTGTGGGCCACCTGGACGACGTGCCGCTGCAACGGGCAATTGTTGGCTGACGGCGGGACCCTCTCTCTTCTGCAGGCGGATGTGGTGCTGGTGGGCAGCACGTCGTGCACGGCCTCGAACCACGTCGCCATTAGGTGTCGACGGGGAGGCGCGGACGTTATGATGGACCGCCGCACACGCGCTGCTGCTCCTGGCTGCGCATAGCCCATGGGGTAGCGACACGGGTTCGAATACCGGGATCCGAGAGACCCCCTTCCCATTTTATTTTTTTTTCACTTTTTCGCGGTTCGGGCGTCTTTCTCCCCGTCCGTTCTACAGGCACACACAGGGATTTACCGTCCCGCCATACCGATCGGCTGCCGACACGTACCGGGGCGCGCCTGGACACCGCCGCGCCCCGGGGAACTTCGACCCTTCGTATCTCCGAAACGGCTGGTTTTAGGCCCTTAAAATGGGTTTCGCGTAGCTTAAAGGCGTACGCGGTCCGAGTAATTTCACCCGTTCTAACCGAATCGGGGTCAATATTTCGAAACTCGTTTTGACACGCTGTTGAGCTCCGCGCTGGAGTCACGAGCTTTGAACGCTTCGCGCCGTTTTCGAGGGCCGGTGGTGGGTGCGCGCTGCGGAGCGGGTTCCAAATTAATACAGTACTCGGTACATTTTTTTTTGGAAGCAGGTGTTAAAAGGAACGGGTAAGCACTGGCCGACAGAGCACTGAAATTGAAACGGTGAGACATCAGACCAATTTTTGGCAATACAAAAAGTATGACCGATAAAAAGGTCATACACAAATGTATGACCGAAGAAAGGTCATACACGGATGTATGACCGAAAAACGGTCATACACAAATGTATGACCGAAAAAAGGTGAGACATTAGCGAGGCTGGCCCTCGTTTACCTTAGGGATACATCAACCTTCATCGGTGATGCAAAAAAGTATCACCCTTTTTCGGTAATACATTTGTGTATGACCTTCAAAACGGTCATACATTTGTGTATGACCTTTACAAGGGTCATACATTGGTGTATGACCTTTTCTTCGGTCATGCACTAGTGTATGACCCTTTTTTCGGTCTAACATTTTAGTATCACCGCTTTAAGGGTCAGAAATCTGACCTTTCTATTTTTAGTGAGGGCGGCGGCCAAAAGACCCTCTGGGGACAATGGACGCACACCATAAATTTGCAGTCCGACTTGAACTGCTTATCGCGATAGCGGTACTCGTCACACCACGACATGATCAGACACGTTTAGCAACCGTACAGGAGAGGCGCCTGTAAAGTCGCGTGCAGGCAGCCCTTTCTACACGATTGCACGGCGCGTTGCCTACCCTCGACCCGACAGGCGGTCCGGCAGTTGTGGGGTCCAAACGGCTCACTGCGTTAAAAGGAATTGAGCATCCGAACCTGACCAACAGACTAGGTGAATCGTTTACGGAGGTGCAACACGAACCCTCATCGAAAAAAAAACTGCCAACGTTCGGCTCGAGTGCTTGTATGTACGTGGCGGCATGGAACTGAAGGGGATTAGACCGTCCTCAGCCGCTAATGATTTCGAGGCAATTTACGTGAACATGTTTGGTAGATTTATTATAAAAGAAATTACTAGGCGGAAGCAAGCTCCGGGGCTGAGCCAATACCCGATTCTTCGTCCGCCATTACAGGATGCTGGATTTGACTCTTACGGGATAAGTTATTGCTTTGAAAAAGTGCATCAAATCACCAAATCTTCTCTATTAAAACTGAAGTATTCTCACAGGTGCTTTCCATTTCCTCTCCACGAAACGGTGTTGGTTGTAGCTTCGGAACGGAATATCATTTTTCCAATTGTAGATGCAAAGACCAAGAGACTGGTGCCGATGCTTTTAATTTCTACTTCAGAGTAACTCCACTCCAACGTTAACCAATATACACGATTTAGTCGTGGCCCCGTTTCAAACTTTGTGGGTTCAAAACGTGCCACAAGGACCTGTCAGCCATTAAAGGAAAATTGGATATCTCAACAAACACATAAAATATCAGGAAAGTCCAAAAATTTATAAATGCAGCGCATAAGACGATTATTTTTTTCCGCTGTTAAACTCCATTTTGGCCACCAATTTTTTCAGGAGAAACAGAACACTGTTCGAAGAACAAAAAAGAAGTTGCGGATGATGAGAAATTGAAAAAGTATAAGTAAAATTTTGAGAAATACATCAAAGTATCAGTTCACACGCAAAAAAAAAAAATTACGTGGGAGCTAAAAAGTTAGCACCGGTGCGAACTAAAATAGTTGTATGCGCGCAGCTATTCTTTTAGCCATACAAATAAATACTGTTAGCTGAGAAAAATTAGCAGTGATCCTTGGGAAATATAATAGAGAGCTGCTCAGCCCACTCCATAAATTCTAAAGCCAAGATCCTGTAAAACAAGACCAATGATTAGCTGAAACCAAAACCAAACAACAAAGTATACACACAATGGTAACAAACAAATACTCACTTCAGTTCAGGTCGTCATTGTCACTAACAGGTTAACAATAAAGTCACTGATCCGTCTTCTTTCTTTAAGTCTCAGTCTACGCTTTAAGCGAAGCACCTCATGACCATATTTAGTTTTCTTGACAACCCCTCGAAGAGCCTATAAAAATGAAGTTAATGGAAAGGTTAAAAGAGTTCACAAGCATTTGGTGCACTTACACTTATAGTTGAAACACTCACTTCAGTAGTGCTGGATGCTTGAGTGGGATTAGGCCTACGAATGATCTGAGAAGTCGAAGGGATTTGCTCCGAATTAAAAGACAATGAGACAGAATTGTTCTGGAAGGTCTGAGAAGTCGATGGGGTTGACTCAAGAACAAAGGGCAATGTGACAAGATTGTTCTGAAAGAGAAAAGAAACAGTCTTAGTCAAATAAGTAAGGCGCATAGAATAACGTTAAATTGGAAAAAATACATACATTGTTTGACTGCTGAAGAAGCTTAAGATGATGTTTGAAAACTAGCCTATCCCCAAAGGCAGGGATGAAAGCGTTCACATCATCTTCTGTCAGCAACCAAAGCGCTTCTTTTCTCACTCCCTTGCCTGGAAACAAAAATAATTGCAATCGTTCAATGCAAAAGCTATGTAAACCGAATATTTCCTATTGTATGGCCCATTGAAATCCATAAACCAGTTACAACCCAAGACTTATAACCCTCATGATCACATGGGCGAAAGAGGTTATGTTACCATAAAGTCACTGTGAGAGTCGGTAAGCAGTTCCATGACAAAGACGACATGGACTATTCTACAACGCGACATGAATACTTTCCACGCGTTATGAAAAACAGGGGGTTTATGGTTAGATTACACGTTTCTAAAAGGTATGAAACCTGTTGGCATGGGCAAAACTCACCGTGCCTAAACGTCGGAAGGGAAAAAGCGACTTACCTCTGAACTCGTCTTGGAGGTGGCCAAGCCTCCACTCCTGAAGCTTGGCGGAGACAAAATGATCTGCCATGGCGAGTGGTTGGCGGCGAAATCCTACCAAATGAGCTATTACACCCATCACAATAATTTCGAGACATTTCGTCGTCACGAATGGTCACAATCTGCGAATAGAGATGCCGCGAGGAAATTGCAGTACAGCCACAACAATCAATCCAAACTACATTACAAAACACGAAAATAATTATTGACTTCCTCTTCACAGACTTCGTTGCGGCTATCTCTAAGAGAATGAAGAGAGAAAGAGATCGAGCACAGCCAAAATAAATCACTGAAAATGTTACGGTCGGACACGTGGCCAAATTATGGCGTGACAAAAAGTCACGCCAAAAATTGGCGTGACAGGAAATTCACGCCAAAAAATGGCATGACATGTTAGTCACGCCGTCATGTGGCGTGAATGGCAGTGCTTTTTACGAGAAAAGTCATGCCGAAAACCGGCATGACAGGAAATTCACGCCAAAAATTGGCGTGAATTTCAGAGTCACGCCGATTTTGGGCATGACTTTTTGTCATGCCGTTTTTTGGCGTGACACTTTATTCACGCCCCTAAAACGGCACGAAGTCACGCCGATATATTTTCAGTGATGTGCAAACTCGTAAACCACTCGAGCTTCGGTCCCAGCGTTATTTGCAGTACAGCGGACGGATTTTAGCGGCACTCAATTAGCACCACTGACGCGGAAATAGCTGAATCCGGCCATTTCAAAACGCGGTTATTTTTCAAACACTCAGCTAACCAAGCTAACGGAGTAGCCGCGCGCAGCTAGAGTTGCTAGCTACGGGACCACCTTTTTAGCTGTGCAGCTAATTCTTTGCTGCTAAAAAAATTAGCTTGGGTCTGATTTATATTTTTTGCGTGCACTCCGAAGAGAGTTCTTCAACTTAACAATATCCGTTAAAATGGATAACGAAGTCATCTGAACTGAATTTTTCCAAGCGAAGTGGAATTCAAAGACAATACAACTAGAATTATGGTCTGCGTAAAGTGTTTATTACTCTGGTATATTTTTTGGCTTTCTTTTGTGCAACTGAAGTTGTAAAAATAATGAGGGTTAAGTTGAAGTTATTCTTTTTGCACAAGATTCATAAACATACTGATTGAGTTATCTTCTGTTGCTAACTTTTTCAACGGAGTCATGCAGACTTTAGTTGATTCCATTTTCCGCTAAATGGGGAGCATGTAAGGGGCCCAGTTGAGTTATGCCTCTTTTCCATGTGGACTTACTTCTGAATGCTAGGAATTGAGACAAATAATTTGAAGTGATAATGCAAACCTAACCAAGATACCGTGAAACGGGGTAATTTCGGGCACCCGGGGTAATTTTGGGCATATCTACCCGAAAGCATTGCGATGATGCTGCCGTCTAGCGGCGACCTCGTAGGCTTGTCCCGTTGCGCGCATCGCATTCACCACACTTAAGACCGTCGGATCATTCCTCTGGAGACCAAAACAGATCCAATCTTTTCGAGATACAGTGATATTCGTATTATACACTTTTTACCTAAATTCAGTGTTTGCGTGAAAACTTCAACTGGCAAGCCAAACCTGTTCACAAACGGTGCATAAGGTATTTTTTTTTTCGATTTGGACATGTTTTGAGCATGCTGTGTCAAATTTTCAATCACCTGCGGCAAATAGTATGGTAAATAGGGGCTCAAAACTAAAAAATTGTTACTTTTAGGGGTAATTTCGGGCACTGAAATGGCATGCAAGGGCAAGCAGGGTTGTTCTGAACACTTTAAATTTCGCAGGGCTGGAGTGGTGTGAGCTTCTTCCAGATCTTCAGAGCTCTTCTGAAAGATGAAGATAATCCATTAACACAGATAATACTCAACTGCCGCAGCAGTCGCTTTGTGGAACTTTGACTGTTATAAAAATGGGCCAAGGCTACATCTGTACTTCTTATGTGTAGTATGTACACATCCTATCTTAGTGTCAATTATTGGTTCGTGACTAAAATTTTATCATGTTTACCGGGACTTTGACTTTGAGAACGGCCGCATGGCTTGCCGGGTTGCTACGGAATGCAGAGTTTTCCAGAAAGCCACTGTATCTTCCCAATAAGACTTGCCTCCCATTTACGTCAGTTTCAAGAGGAAGATCCACGACTCATCTTCGCGTGATATAGTGTGGCTTGAGTTGTACCATTTTAAAAAACAAAAAAGGATAAAGGTTCAAGGTTAGACGTTCAACAAGAAGCGTCCTAAATAGCACCACCCCACTCTCCCAAACATCAAACTGTTTGTTCCAATCATGACTCCAAATTATGTATAAATGACCACCCCTACCATCCCTCCACATCTACATTCTTAAGAATTTCACATTTTATCACATAAGCTCAAAAGAAAGACACAACTATTGATTTTGAGACCAAAATCAGACCGACAAGTCGTTTTTTCCTGGGGTGCCCGAAATTACCCCCAAACACGGGGTAATTTCGGGCACTGCTTTGGGCCCTCCACTGTAAAAACGGTAAAGCGTAAATATCTGGAATTGGCGTCAAATTGAAGCTAAAGGTGGGTAGATGATAAATTTTAACCCTCAGGTCCATGGCAACACCACGACCTTCACAATTTTAAAAATACCTCTCAAAAGTGCCCGAAATTACCCCGTTTCACGGTAAATGGTCCAACCCACCCTAACCTAACGGGGTCGTGACAGATCTTACTCTACTCGCGACAGACCTAACCTAACTAAATGGACCAACCAACTCTAACCTAACCTAACGGGGTCGCGACAGGTCTTACTCTACTCGCGACAGACCTAACGCTAGCATAACTCAACCTAACCTGAAACTATCTGTAGTATCCCAACTAAGGCCTGCTGGCTGAGGTGCAGTTACAGAAGTTGACGCGTTTGCGCCATTGCGCACGGCAGATTATGAATCAAATTGTGACCAGTTTATAAATGAATAAACTCATGCGTGCACCAAAACAAACCATCCAGTTTCCTTCCCCCTCCCCTCCATCCCCACCTCCATGTCCCTTCCCCTCTAGCCCGCGGCCGCTGCTCGCGAACGGCACCGACACCTCCCGATTCAATCTTCCCTCCTGACCAAACTAAATAACATATCAACAAACGGTTTTCTCTGGGTGGAAGCTTGTGAAAAGCCCTACAAACGCCTTGCTTTGACCCCCCATCTATAATGACTTCTTCATTCCAAAAACTTGTCCCGAATTTACAGAAAACGTTTTTCTTCGTTGTCGAAAAATTTTGAGCTCGCATCTTATTCGGATAGGGTGGCTTTGATTGTCCTTTCTATTTCCAACAACTTTCGTTCAAGACGTTTTTCGAAAATCTCAGCCGTTTACGCATGCGGGGAGTTTTTCGTGAGCGCCGTTAGATGCAAGCCCGCAACGCAGCAGTGCATGGCGGGCCTGCCTACTTACGGGGGCTCCTTTCTTGCTTTTCTCGCTTTTCTACGTAAATCCACCCCCCATTTCTGAAGAAACATGGGGTCCTTGAGTCAATGTGAGTACGCCGCATCGAATGGTGCACACCTCGTTGCGATCGGAGGTCTGGAAGGTACTTAAACTTGCGAAAAACGTCCGTGGCTGCAGGGGGCGACGATGCTAGCCCGCCACACAGCCGTGCATGGCGTGTGCCTACTTTCAGGCGATCCGGCCTCTCGAGCCAGCGAGCCGCTATGCTACCCCCACCACCGCCCGACCTAGCGGAGGGCTTCGCCCGTTGGTTTTCCGATTCCGATGCAGATGCAGTCAGGCTCGGCAACATCCAACAAATAAAAATAGGGACTGCTGACAGCAGATCTGACATAACAAACAACTGAAAAACTGACTCACTTCCACAAATCAATCACATAAAATGGCAGTTTTAATCATCACAGTTTCCTGCAATCGTTTGGTTCTTAACAGGCATGGGAGCATCAGCCCCTCTGCCGTTGTCAGGTAGTGCAGCGCCGGCTGACGTGTGTTGTCCCCCAGTGCACCGTGCACGACGAAGGGTGAGAAAAGAAAATTTTTGGTCTCATCTAAGTAAGATTTCACACTTCGAATAAATCATGACAGTAGGATCCATTTGGAAATTGGCAAGATTTTCACTATAACATCCCCTAAACGCCAAAATGGATGATTTTACTCAAATGTCGGGAATGGAGGGGTGTGCGAAAAGATGTATTTAAGGGACTTCCAGGTTCCGGATAGTCCAATTCCCAACAGATCCTGAAAGAGAAAGGTCCAAAGGACCATTTTCCACCCAAAACTCATTTCATACAAGGTAGGTTTACGCCAGACCGTGTCTTGTCGTAACAGGCTTCGCGATGCCGCGCCAGTTTCGACAATCCACGCCTGGCATCACACCTGCCTTGGCCTGCGGCGCTCCCTGCTTGCCTTTGGCAAGCTGTTTTAAGGTTCATTGAGGCAGTAAGTAGTGCACTGCGTGATGAATGGTCCAAGTATATTATATTAGAATATTGTAGTCAAGGTAGCCCTTTCGTGGTTGAAACTTTGGTCAGGGGTCATAGTGGACTTCATTTTCGTCATCAGCACCTTCCAAACCATGCGAAACCATGTGAAATTGTCTCGAAAATGAAAAGTCACAGAAAGTTTCACTTTTTCTGCCGTTTTTTCAGTGGTTTTTTTCGTTGGTACGACTGAGTGGATTGCGATAGAAAGCTGCATTTAGGCGTGTGGCGTGCCACGGACATACCTTAGGGTGTCCTACAATATTTCCAAAATGCTTTTTTTGATGGGTGCCGGGGTGGATTTGAAAGATGACACAAAGTGCAGAAGATCTGTGTAAAGCAAATGAATTTCGGACAATTTAAAGTGCCCGCGCAACGCGGTTGAAGTTTGTGACAGAGTAGGGTGGGACATGGGGTTACAAAAACAGCCGTAGGTGAGCCATTTTTCAACGGATTTCCATTCCGAGAACGGCATTGTGTTTGTAAAAAAAAACCCATTCTTTTTTGTAAAAGTGTATTTTCTGTACAACTCAATGCCTATCTGCCAGGCACGATTCTTTGCAAAACTTGCTAATTTCAAAGTTTAAAACAGTTTTTGACCCATTTTAAGTCATCGGATCTCAAAGACGGGGGAATATTTAGATTCCGCAGGACAAATTACCCAGGAAAACGTAACATTCAGATTTTAATACGCAGTTGCCTACCTCTCAGGGGCAAATAATATGACATTTTAGTGATTTTTCGTGTTTTTTGCACACTGAAAGTGCTTCCATATTTTTTTTGAAAGTCATATTTAGGTTTTTTGGTCCAAAGTTCATAGGATAAGGTACTTTTATGTTTTCAAGATGCGGTTTCAATGATCACTTAAATATTTTATGCTTTGCCCCTAAGAGTTAGGCAACCGCATTTTGAAGTCAGAAAAGTTCTTAATCCGATGTCTTTTGGTCCAAGGAACCTAAATATGACCTTTAAAAAACCATGCAAGCACTTTCGGTGTGCGAAAAATACGAAAAATCACTAAAATGTCATATTTTTTGCCCCTGAGAGGTAGTCAACTGCACATTTAAATCTGAATGTTACATTTTCCTGGGTACTTTGTCCTGCGGAATCTAAATATTTCCCCCTCTTTGAGATCCGATGACTTAAAATGGGTCAAAAACTGTTTTAAACTTTGAAATTAGCAAGTTTTGCGAAGAATCGTGCCCCTGGCAGCAGATAGGCATTGAGTTGTACAGAAAATACGCTTTTACAAAAAAGAATGGCCTTTTCTTTACAAACACAATGCCGTTATCGGAATGGAAATCCGTTGAGAAATGGCTTACCTACGGCTGTTTTTGTAACCCTATGTCCCACCCTACTCTGTCACAAACTTCAACCGCGTTGCGCGGGCACTTTTAATTGTCCGAAATTCAATTGCTGTACACAAATCTTCTTCATTTTGTGTCACCTGTAAAATCCACCCCGGCACTCATCAAAAAAGGCATTTTAGAAATATTGTGGGACACCCTAACATACCTACTAACCCTGCAAAATCTCAGCCACATCGGCCGAGCCATTCAGGAGGAGTAGTGCGGACACCCGCGCACATAGACAGACAGGAAAAGTTTTTTAACCCCAGTGGAGTAACTGGCTTCGCTAATCGCTCAGCCAAAAATTTTACCGAATTTCTTCACCTGTCCCTGGCCTTAAAGAGACACCCCTTCCAGCATTCATTAATATCGGTGCTTTCAGCGTAGGGCAACGTTCAAAGATCTTCAGCATTTCATTGTAATATGGGAACGTGATTCCACCCTCGTCTGATTTATCCGCCTCATCAAATGCCGTCCTAAATTTTTTTTTTTGAAAAACATATTTATTGGCTCTTTTAACAATATAAAATATATCAACAGCGAAAAAATAAAATTTAACAATAAAGAAAATAAGTAGATTCCCCCTGCTTCTTGCTGTTTCCTTCCAACGTTTAACAAGACTAAAACGGTTACTTTTTATTTACTAAAACTTATTGGAGCTGGACTTCACATGATGCCTCTCCATTCCAGGACAGCGGCGGCGGTGAGGGGCTTATTACCACCGAAGTGGGTTCGGCCCCCCGTGCCCTACGCCAACCTGAAACAGAGAGACATCATGTGAGTTTCGACGGTTAAAACATTTAAAATACCAGGAGTAAAAACAAGGTCAAATCCAGTTAAAATCCAGCTAAATGCAAATAAAATGATCATGGTTAAAAGCTAGGTGTTAAAATAAATCCAGAGTGTACAATCAATTAAAATGTGCCACATAACTTTTGCCGAGTGCCGCTACTCCCTGCGACGGCGGACGTCGCACCTCGTCGATACCCCGCGCGCCTCTCCGCAGCCGACGCTACGCAGCGCTACTCCGCGCGGTGCTCGGCACTCGCAGCAGACCAATCAGATTCAATCAGATTGCTCATGTGAGCCTTGCACTGCTTTACGTTCACAGGAATGCGAAAGAGACGCATGGGTTTTCGGCGAATAATTTCTGGGGAATAGAGTGCAGCAGTCATTTCCCATGCATTGCGTAGTGACATACGTAGGGCTTGCTACCAACGATCAAAATTTGAGCGCCGTGGGGTGCTGAAACCGTCCTCAAATACACTCTCAGACCCGTATTGACTTTTTAACTCTTGCCAAAACGTTTTTTGTGCAAACGTAATATGTACTATTTTCTCTATAGGTCTGCACTTTTTTGTCTATTATACAGGGTATTTTGTCTACAAGGTAGGTTTACGCCAGACCGTGTCTTGTCGTAACAGGCTTCGCGATGCTACGCCAGTTTCGACAATCCACGCCTGGCGTAACACCTACCTTGGCCTGCGGCGCTTCCTGCTTGCCTTCGGCAAGCTGCTTTAAGGGTTCATTGAGGCAATGAGTAGTGCACTACGTGATGAATGGTCGAACTATACAAGCTAGGGCGCGCGCCCTTCCGTCGAACCGAGTAGGCAGCTCCGCTTCGCTGCGCCGGCAATTTAGTTCGACAGGGGGCCGATACCAGCTTGGCCTGCCGGCGGATTCTTCTCGGGGCTTCTTCGGCCCTCGCACCAGACCTGGCTTGGCCCAATCGGAGGCCTCTCTCGGACCTTCGGTTCTCGCACCTCATACCCCGTGGAGGTAAAGCGCAAACTTATTAATGTAACATCAGGACTGAGGCTCGCTCTTGTGTTCCCACTGTGCCAAAGTTAATGTGCAAAACATGGCTGTTAGTCGGTCGATCCCCTTTTTTCAAGATCCTGATTCGGCCAACTGATGAAGTCGGGCTCCTAGACCTCCCTTCCGACCCCTCTTTAAAAAGGTCTTGCCGAGACCTATCGAAATCTGCAATAAAATTTTTTAGTAGGTCGACCCCCTTTGTTTCAAGATGAAGGGTCGAAGTTGTTTATGTTAGTAACTTCAGGCCGAAGTAGCCAATTCGCAGTTAAAAGTTTGGTCAGGGGTCGAAATTGATTTCATTTTCGTCATCAGCAACTTCAAAAACATAAGAAACCATGGAAACATGTCTCTAAAATATAAAGCCACTATAAAGTTGCACTTTTTCTGCCGTTTTTTTTAGTGTTTTTTCGTTAGTACGACTGAATGGAATGAGATAGAAAGCTGAATTTTTGCGTGTGGCGAGCCAAGGACATACCTAGTAACCCTGCAAAATCTCAAAACGATCGGCTGAGCCGTTCAGGAGGAGTAGTGATGACACACACACACACAGACCAAACTTTCCAGCCTCAGTGGAGTAACTGGCTTTGCTTATCGCACCTAACTTTTTGTCAATAGCAACGTACTTATTGATTTCTACATGATCTTTTGACTATTTCATCTTAAAAGCGATCAACATTGTGCATAGCTAATGAGAAAATAGTACAATTTACGTTTGCTCAAAAAGCTCCATAAGCAATAGACATAATAGTCCATATGAGGCTGAGAGTACAAGCACGGCTTGTGACGCTGAATTTACAACCGTACCTGTTTCAAAGAGGAGTGTAGCAGCTACTTCTCGTACATTGTGTTGGGATGTATGCTGAGTCCACTACAAACAATTACATTTTGAGCCGGGCAAGTGCAGGGGCTGTCCTTAAATGTGGGTTTTAAAGGTCTTTGATTGCTCCAATGTTACTGTTTCAAGCCTTAGCCCTGGCTTGATTGAATGGTGCTCTAGTTCGTTCTTACATTCTGCGGGTCATCTGGTTCTTGGTCGTCGGCCTCAGGATGTGACGGAGGATTGACGGGGTCGCTGGTGGGAAATTAAATTCTACAAAAGCAGCAAGAGTTGCCTGATAACCTTGATAGTCCATGTACTCAGTGTGGTTTGTCATTCTGGCATCCTGTGCGCTTACAATGTATGGTGCACGGTGTTCCTGACAACCAACATTTTCATCTTTTCCCGCTACAGCCAGTTGTGCAGCCGCACTTGGAAAGCAGGTTTCTGAGTGCCTCCCAGGTTGGTGGTAAGGTGGTCCATTCGGTGTCAAGTCCTCTTGTGCTTTCGATCCACCCAACCAGTAGGTGATGGGATAGTTGGATTAGTACCGTAAACCGGGGTAATTCGGGACACGCAGGTAATTCAGGACAAAAACGTTAGGGGGAAGGTTTAGCGCGCGCTGCCCTCTAGCGGCGACTCCGAGAGGTATGGGGCAGACGGCAAACGATCGAGGAGGCCGTGCCTCAAAAGACCGCCAGAAACGGACCTGCTGATTGATAGGTAAACATTATTTTTAGTGCATTAACTGTTATTTTTAGTGTCTCTAAAACCTCTTAAATTGAAAAAAAAAATTAAAAACCTCCCTGGTTTTCATAGTTTCTATCACGCAAGCCTGCCGAAACATACTTCTGTTTTTCTCTTGTATGGAGGAATGATGCGTACAAAAATTGGCTTGGGTACCTTATCTGGTTTGGATTCTGTAGCAACTTTAACATTTTTGTGTAACTTTTCAGGGAAATTAGGGGACACCATGGAACACTCTCAGACCCATATTGACTTTTTATCTCTTGCCAAAACATTTTTTGTGCAAACGTAATATGTACTATTTTCTTTGTAGGTTTGCACTTTTTTGTCTATTATATAGGGTATTTAGTCTATTAAACCTAACTTTTTGTCAATAGTAACGTACTTTTTGATTTCTACATGATCTATTGACAAGGTAGGTTTACGCCAGACCGTGTCTTGTCGTAACAGGCTTCGCGATGCTGCGCCAGTTTCGACAATCCACGCCTGGCGTTTCACCTACCTTGGCCTGCGGCGCTTCCTGCTTGCCTTCGGCAAGCTGTTTTAAAGTTCATTCAGGCAATGAGAAGTGCACTTCGGGATGAATGGTCGAAGTATATTATATTAGAATATTCTAGACGGGGTAGCCCCTACGTGGTTGACACTTTGGTCAGGGGTCATAATGGATTTCATTTTCGTCATCTGCACCTTCCAAACCATGCGAAACTATGTAAAAATGTCTCTAAAATCAAAAGTCACAAAAAAGGTGCACTTTTTCTGCCCTTTTTTTAGTGTTTTTTCGTTGGTACGACTGAATGGATTGCGATAGAAAGCTGCATTTTAGCGTGTGGCGAGCCAACGACATATCTAATAACCCTGCAAAATCTCAGCCAGATCGGCTGAGCCGTTCAGGAGTAGTAGTGCAGACACACAGACAGACAGACAGACAGACAGGAAAAGTTTTTCAACCCCAGTGAAGTAACTGGCTTCGCTATCGCTCAGCCAACAATATCATCTTAAAAACGATCAAAATTGTGCATAGCTAAAGAGAAAATAGTACAATTTACGTTTGCTCAAAAAGCTCCATAAGCAATAGACATTATAGTCCACATGATACTGAGAGTGAACAGAGTCTACGTCCTGACAGATCTTACTCTACACGCGACAGATCTTACGAGAAATTGCGCATGCATGGAGAAAAAAGGAAAATATTTTGATCACCTCCTAAATATCCTGTGACGACGGGCAATTATTTCTGTTTAGTTCAGAGTGAATAAAAATAATATCCGCCTATTTTATTTATTCAACAAATATATTGCGAAAATTATTATGAAATAAGGGGGGGACGCTACAGACGTTCCTCATAAAAATAAGTTTAAGGTCGCAGAAAAAGTACAATGAGACCCACCAATCAACATTTTTCGTCAGTGTCCCGAATTTCCCGCATTTTCGGGAAATTCGGGACACTGGAAAAAATGTAGGGGGCTTCCCTTTTGAGCTTTTGGATTGCTCTTTGGTCAAAATAGAGGTAAAGAGTAGAGGAACCAACAGTAAAATCACCAGCCCATATGGAAACAACGCACCGTAGGTTTTCATCCAAAAACCTCAAAAGTGTCCCGAATTACCTCGGTGTACGGTACTCATTGCCTGGTCCCAAATGTGCCCACTTACTTACGCGCGACGCAGTATGTGGCAGTACTGAGCGTTTGACGTTGGAGGCAGATCCTGACGCTTTTTGCACCTTTTTGTATAGGGGATAGGGCGAAGCTCGTCCAAAGTGGCTTCTGAATATTCGGCTCCTACAGCATCATCACAAATTTCTCTAAAATTTTAAGTACATTTTCTTGAAGATTATCTCCTTGTTGGGGATCGGCAATATATAGAAAGGCTATTGTGGCGTCTGGGTATTGAAGCCATGTCGACCACAGGGATGCCTTACGTTTCCCCCGAAATCCGGAGGGACATCACACCCAAAGAAAGCATGAAAACCTCTTAATGCTTTAGATTTTTCAGGGCCCAAGGCGAAATCATTTGGCTAGGCATCACCTTTTGTCTTTTCCCAATTCCAATATGAGTCCACAATTCTTGAAGTCCTATTCCACGCAGTGAAGGAAAGTATGATATTGCCAGGACTAACACATCTAGGTAAATATGTCTGGAGCGGTCTCAAAAGTACCATCCAAGTGCAGAACAGCAGATAGCGTGAGTCTCCGAAGGCCTAGTTTTGTTGCAAATACCAAGATTTGGTATATCAAGTTTTTCAGGAGGATCTTCAACTTCATCGGCGTCGTCCCAGGAATCGTAAATGAGGAATTCCTTGCCGTCGAGAGTCTTCTTGTAGTTCTTAGGAATTTCGCCTATCTCACTTATCTTCTTTGGGTTCTTTGGAGAGTTCCGGCTGCGTCGTTTGTTGAATGTCCTCTTCACAGACTCTCGTAGGGGAAGATGGGCCAGGACTCCTGACAGAATCTGAATGTAACGCTTTGTTAGTTATCGTTACTCGTGAAGTTCATGGCATGGCAGGTTGAATGTGCACCTGGGGTAACTCCTGCTGTAATATTTAAGCTAGAGGCCCCTCACACTGTAAAAAATTCTGTACTTTTGTACGGAAAATGGACAGAAGAATATAGTACGGAAGTACGGACGAAAGTACAGAACGTCCGTACCTGCTCCATATAAGCTCATGTAAACGGGCACGGAAAAAAGTACAGAAAGTTCCGTACTTGGCAAGTACGGACGGTCCAGGCAAATTGTTGACCAGACATGTTCCGTACTTTTTCCGTACTTTTTTCTACCAGTGCAGGATTGTCTTCAGCGCGCATCTTGATGCGGTGGTACTGCTCGATTGCCTCGCTTTCCTCGGGGCTGGGCACTTTGTTAGAGTGGTAAAGGGGGGCCTTGAAGACCTCGACTGTATCGGAGTCGGCTGCGTTAAGGTGGTACAGTTGTCAAATCATCGTCGGGTATTAATGCAAACCCGCCTTGAACCCACCCCCACACGCTCCTGAGGGTTTCGCCGTGGTCGCACGCTGCTTGCACTCAGGCTTTCTGCGACACACCTAGTACTGCCGGGTCCCTGCCTTGTCCTCGGAGTGGTAACTGTACAGGTAGCCGTTGTGGGAAAGGATAAATCCCGCCCTTTCACTCAGGAGTAATTTTGCATAATTTTGCTCCATGATTGCCGAAAAGTATGATAAATTATTTCGCAGGCAACGCTTTTTGATTGTTGCCGTGGAAATACCCCCCGCACCGATCGCTCTGTGGCTGACAATACCCCACTCTTAGGCAATACTTCTCGCTCTCAGACAGGGCAGGGGCGAATTATTTTGACGTGGGTGAGACCGAGAAAGGGTAAACGGACCTTAGGGGGAATTTTAGGGGGTCCATTGGCCGTGGGTGTATTGACTTTGGGTCATTTGGGTTTAGGGTGAATAACTTCTGGGTGAGTGGGCTGGACCCCTGATTCTACCATTAGCTTCCTCCATTTTCCCACAGTTCACTCCGGAAAGGGACGTGGAGGTGCCTTATTGGTCTGGAGCCTTATTTGATACTATAGTATCACTCTGTCAGCTCAACTGTATACATTGTATGCAGTAAATACTGTATACATGCTATGTATACAGCAAATACTGTGTACATGCCATGTACACAGCTAATGCTGCGTACACACCCATGTATACAGTGAATGCTGCGTACATGCCTATGTATACAGCTAAATCTGCCTTTAAACCCTATGCATTTTTTTAGATGTATTCATCCCATGTACGCAGCATTTACTGCATACATGGGCATGTACGCAGCATAAGCTGTATACATGGCATGTATACAGTATTTGCTGTATACATAGCATGTATGCAGTGTTTCCTGCATACAATGTATACAGTTGACCTGACAGAGCACCCACGTTAGTGACCATTAAAACATGATCTGATCCCATGATTGCGTCGTTGGCTAGCAGACGAAAAACCTGGGCTTTCTTCTCGTCATTTTGAAGAAAGTCATCGGGATCTTGTTTGTTGGAACTAATTGACGCCGGACACCAGCCCCACGGCTCTCACGTTTTGCCGTTTTGATGCTGTTTGAGAGATACAGGTCCCAAACAAGAACTATACGTGCAGCACTTGCACAGTCATTGGCCAGTAGCCTGAAAAAGTCTTCTCCTGCCTAGGGCGCAGCATGTGAACTAACGCTGCTCTGTTATTTGACCCTTGGTTTTGTTCTTTCTTGGGACTGTAGGCCCAAATATTGGAGACTTATTTGAAGTGGATGATGACGGCCCCGGCTCTGAACAGAGACAGGTAGGGAACCTGGTAAGAAAACATTGGTGTAAAATTTTTATAAACTATTTGGAGTTTCATTATTTTTACCTCTAAAGGGACTACATTGTCAGAGGGGAGTGCCTCGGTTCCCTGTAAAGGTCAAGAACAGGTAAATAACGTAGTCAGTAAAATTTGGTTGCGAATTTTGCGCTGAATTTACCAACAGGAATGCGTTTTAAATATATAGAGAACAAGAATGACCATCAGCAATGCCAAGACAGCTTCAGTATACCCTTAAAAGACCTCTCTATTAACGTTAAGGATGCCCATGGCTACGCTGTCTCACTCAGTATTGGATAAATGATATTTTTTAACGCTGTTCCGGTCGACGACCAATCGCTGACGGAAATGCGTTTTAAATTAATTGAGAGCAAAAAGAAGGATACGAAATGCAAGGACAGCTTTGATATATCCTAAAGGGACCTCTTTCTAAACAGTAAGGATGCCCATGGCTTCGATGTCTCTCACAGTTTTGGATTAATGATCATTTGTTCCTTTTTTTGCTGACGACAAATCATCTATAGATAAATCAGCAGGGTAGAACCTCTCTAGAACCGGTATTAACTTAGATTTCTCTGCAGGGTAAAGAGATCCATTTTTGCTGAGTGATGGTGGACAACTTTGGTTTTCGTAACTAAAGAACTCGTGGTAGTCGAGGTGGCGACTACCTGCCATCATGTATAATCTTGAAAATAGCTCAACATCAGCTTCTAATACCTTTATTTACTAGACGATTATCTATTTTCTTTTAAGTTGTAGTAAAAATTTGGAAGTTGTTTTTCTTAATGGGCTTAAAGAAGCTGACTTTCCTTGAGCACAACCTGTGTGGACGAAGGACTCAAATTGATGCCTTCCATCTGGCACCATTTGTCTCGAACACGATGACCCCCACAACAGGGGAATCAATAGCTAGCAATTCCCTTGGCGAGTTAAGGAATGGGTTGCGAAAGGAAAGGAAACTGTCATTCACTTCCTTTACACTCTCAGTCCCTTATGGACTTTTATGTCTCTGGCTTATGGAGCTTTTTGAGCAAACGTAAATTGTACTATTTTCTCTTTAGCTATGCACAATATTGATCGTATTCAAGATGAAATCGTCAATAGATTATGCAGAAATCGAAAAGTACATTGCAATTGACAAAAAGGTAGGTTTAATGGACTAAATACCCTATATAATGGACAAAAACGTGCAAAGCTAAAGAGAAAATAGTACATATTACGTTTGCACAAAAAACTTTTTGGCAAGAGATAAAAAGTCAATACGGGTCTGAGAGTGCTCGGGCATAGGGACCGCCACGGGCACCCTTGGCTCCTCGAACCGGCCCAGACCCCCATAGGAACCGCGTTAGGCGTTAGAGGCGCTAATACCCATTTGGCGACTCTGGAGCTCAAAACGCGTCCAGAGTTTTGTCCGCCTACGCACCTAACCTAACTCACTGTGTCGCTCCCCACCGAATCACGCACAAGTTGCCTAGTTGACGGAGTTAAAAAGGTATAGCTTACCTTGCGTTTTTCACAAACAGCCCTACTCCCATTCCAGGAACTGGCCGGACTTCCAACCCCTGCATCATCGACTTCCACATGCGGACGAGAGCCGATTTCAGAGGTTGGAACAGGGGGTGGGCTTTCACTATGTCCTCATCCAGTTTGCTGCATGATCTCCGGGGTGCACCGCACTCCATACCTGCTTCTACATCGGCCAAAAATACGAGGTCGAGGACAATTTGCGCCTTAGACCTCACCAACTGCACGAACGACTCACAACTATAAATGTCGTTTGGAGTAGCCATGGGTTGGATACACACTGAAACAATTCACAATTTTAACACTTTCGGTCACTCAGCTTAAAAAAATGACGCCTACACATACCACACGGTTTCCGACGTTATAGTACGACACGTACGTCAGTACATGAAAAATCGGAGGGTCATTCAGTTGCCTTCTCCAGGATGCGTGATTGCGTTATAATTACAAGTAGACTATGGAAAATCGGAGGGTCCTTCAGTTCCTACTCCATGATGCGTCATTGTTTTCGCTGTGACGTCGCTTTCCGTGAGCGAGTTTTTCTGTTCGTTTGCCTGTTCGTTTGCCTGTTCCTTTGATTGATTCTTTGCTGGTGCCACGATGTCCGCCGAAGGACCCTCCAAACGCGTGCGTTTCGTGGCCATCAGTTTGCTGTGCCAGAGGTGCACGACAATTAAGCACCTCCGAAATGAAAAGGAATTGCGTGATCACCTTGTCACCGATCACGGCCGGATTCGGGTCTCGTTGGCCGCCCCGCTCGGCGGGGAGGGTGACTTCGGTTCGTCTCACACTCGTGCTCGCTCAGTCCCACCCGTCTTCATCCGGCGACACCCGAGCATCTCAACGGGGCCCGTTGGCCACGTCGCCACTGCAATTCGATTGGTAAGTTTGCTTGCCACTCCAGAGGGGCTCCGTTTTGAATGCTAAAATTTGGCCTTCTGGGCCCGGATTGGCCTCTTCGAATGCCAAAATTTGGCATTCCGGTGAACTTGGACGCCAAATTTTGGCATTTAAAAGGCCAATCCGGCCCAGAATGCCAAATTTTGGCATTCAAAACGGAGCGCTACTGGAGTGGCAAGCAAACTTACCAATGGCATTGCAGTGGTGATACACGACCAAAGATCCTGGAGCTCAGCTCTTACTGGGAGCCCAGTCGAAGCCAAAGGGCCAGGTCGGCCCCCCCGAAGCCTTCCGCTCGGCTTTTGCTCGCGAACCACCCGAACGTGAATCTTGCGTCGAGCTGCAGTCGTGAAGTTGCTTCCGCGGAGGCAAGCAGAGCCTCTTTTAACCTCTCGACAACACACAGCAGATTACATATCACTCACGAACAGTCATTTTTGAATTGCCACGAATTGTCATTGTCAACATGGAATCTAAACCAATTTTGTGTGGTGACAGCATTTTCCTGAGACTGTTTAACATGTTTCCATACCATTTTCACCCAATATCGGAGGAATTCTGTGTCAGTGGCCAGACCATCAATAATCTTAAAAGCCTTATGAAAAGTAGGAGGGGTGACTTGAAGAATTGTAGAGTAGTTCTGATGATTTGCACAAATGACTTTAAAAATGTGCTGTCGCTTTCACATTGCAAGACTAATTTATAAGCAGTCGTGAAGTTTGGTTTCTGGCTTCCCTCTGAATCTTTTTCCTTTTCCACAATCTTTATAAAATCCACCCCTATGACACTCGCAATACAACTGCTTTCCTTCCATAACATTTCTGTATGTCCGGGGACACAACCACACCGCCACAGTGGTATGTATGTCAAAAAAGGTTAAAATAATATTTTAACACTGTGCCTACCCTAAAACAACTACACAGCAGCGTCAACTTGAGCTGCTTCTACTTACAGAATGAGATTTAAAATTGCTTACGAATCCTTCAGCATAAAAGGGAATAACAGAGGGATTCTCTGCTTTCCTCTTGGCATAAGTTTCAGAAGACGACAGCAAGGAACTGGCACAGGAGAGTATTCCGTCCTTCAGACCAAGGCGAAGGGCCTCCTCGGCCTTTCGCCCGTTCTTTCGGATGCCGGGATTGGTCCTCAGGCAGTATACAGCATTCCTCGGCCCAAGACGGATGAAATGAGGAACAATTTTCTGCAACCCTCTGACTGTGGCGTGAACCAGTTTGGCGGATGGTGGTCTCACGATACCAACCCTCACCGCCGGAATCTGAGTCATCTTGGTTACCTGCAAATGAAAAATTAACGTCAACGCTATACAGGTAGGTTAGGTTAGGTTGCAAAATTTTTTAGACAGTTTAGAGGAGAAACTTACATCACTGAGACAAGCCCTTTGGGCCGGCCTGCTGCCTCACCAGGGCGCCGCCTCATTCTCGACAGGCCCCACACTGCCGCCAGAACCACAGCCGGTGTAAACTTGAACTGTATGACTTTTGTCTTACAGACATAGTCAGCGTGTTCAAAGGCTGTCTGGCAGTGTGTGCCGGGAGGGTGCTGACACACCACAATCATAGGCGCCGATGTTTTCTCCTTCCTTTTCATGACGGAGTTTCTGAGCACCAGCTCGCTCACATCAGCGCAGTTCAGCACAATAACACTGCAACAGCCAACAGCAATGTTTTTCATACGGTTGCTTAAATGCATGACACAGTCATTCTACCACAATATCAAAGAATACTTACGGCCATTTTGTTGCTCGGAGGTCCTTTGTAGGATTAACCGAGACGCAAAAACGCCCGCCCTGGCGCCCTGCCACTCTTTTGGCAGTTTCCTTGATGGGATCAGACAGCGTCCTGGTCGTAACCAACCCTCCTTGGCTGAGGACCTTTTCAATTTCGACCTAATAAAAAAACGACGGTCAAGATTTAACTAAGAGAACAAGATTGAAGAGCAGCTGCAAAAGTGTACAACAAAACAGTAGCCTGGATGACTCTAAGCTACTCAGTCTCCTACGGTTTCCACTAAGATTTTTTGCCTCTGCACATTCCTTCCAATTTTCAAATTTGTCCATTGAGTCAAAGGTAAAAGATTGCATGTCAGCAAGATAGTCATGGCTATCTTCTATGTAATTACTATATGAATGAGAAAAAAAATTGCACTGTGGGCATCCCAGGCTACTTTGATGTCCATCTACTCCTTCTGCATTTGTCGTATCTTCAGTTCCCACCTCCGCACTTTGATCTTTAAGGAAATTTCTCTGATGTTTTAGCATTTTTTTCCTGTAGCAGACAAGCAGAAAATTTAATACAACATTCAGGTCTCATTGGGAAATCAAGATAAAAACAAAATTAGTACTGACCTCAGTCCAAATACTTGACCACAAACAGGGCATGGAAATGCCTTCTCCTGTCTGTCTGTCACATCTTTTACAACTGTTGCTCCATGTGCCTGCTTCAAATGTCTCGTTAGATTTTTCCTGGCAAATGAAAATTAAAGTTGAAGTCTTGGCAAAAGAAAATTAAAGTTACAGTTAGCATAGCTAGTTATACTTAACATTAGGTATGATTCTGTTGCGTATGATTCCCCAGAATAGTTGCAGCTTACACCAAAATGATTTGACATAACCAAAACCAAACAAATATTCCATTGAAGAAACAGAAAAAATAAATAAATCAACACTTAAGTTCGGAGACTTTACACAAAGTATATTAACTATGAATAGTACAGTTACGTAAAGTAATTTACTAGACATTTGGGTGCACACTTATCTCATCAAATGATATCCGGCAGCAGGAATACATTAGAGAAGTCAGCAGATCTCGGCATCATCGGTTTCCTGCAAAAGAATTAAGCCAGTACAGAGTGCTTTGGTCACCATAACCATCACATAAAATTAAACCCACAAATTAGAATTAGATTCAGACACGCTATGACATAACTTAAATAATCAGTAGGATTGCATGAATAAGAAACCATCACAAAAAAAAACGTAACATACATAAATGGAGGTAGAAGAACCTGAGCATGGTTCAAGACAAGATGGAACTAAGTTTAACCTAGACTAGAACTTAAGTAATTCCAGAACGAATATACCACGGCCTGTATGCTCAGAGTAACATTTAAATCTCACCTAACCAAATAAAGAAAGTTAAAACCGATCACCTGTCAGGCCGCAAACTGAACATTGACATTTTGTGAATAATAATAACCTCAGAGTTAAACTTTTATCGCACGTTGGGCACGGGAACTCGGAGTCGTCATTTTCTCTCAGAAAAGCAGCGTCATGTACGCATTTCAAATGCTTACACCCAGAGAAATGAATTCTAGATTCTTGATCCTTTCAAGAAATATTTCTTGATTCAAGACTTTTTTACTTGAGCCAAGAATTTTTTTCTTGAGCCAAGAATTTTTTTCTTGAATCAAGAAACATTTCTTGAAAGGATCAAGAATCTAGAATTCATTTCTCTGGGTGTAGTCAAATAATCACTCCGTTTAAAACTCTTGTCACAAAATGGGCAGTTGTGCGAAGTTTCCTTCTTGTCATGAACTGTTGTCTGGTGCCGCGCCAGGTTCCATGGTTTTTCAAATGCCGCTCCGCACAGGTTACATAAAACTGCCATACCTGAAAAAGTAAACTGGAAATTAATCAGACAGGTATAACCAATCATGTAAACAATATCAAAACAAAACCAACCTAACCTCAACACGGCAACGCATTCCCGCCGGTTCGGTATCACTTTTTCTCTGTATATCCCTGTAAGTTAAGAAGCATTAGTTTTAAAACAGCAAAAGTAGAACACAACGTGATAGCAACTGATGTGAAACACTTACGCCACAACGCCTCAAACAGAAATATATTACAACCTTTACAACCTCTACCAAACGTATGTCCAACGAATTGTACACACTAAATTTATTTGTACAATTTTTGCTCAAAGCTACAAAGTTGCGGATACATAACTTTTGCACTACTTTGTGCGCAGAATCGCTTAAATTCGTGTGAATTTTTGCACAAATTCGTGTAAAAGTTTGCACAAATTTTGTGCGCAACGGACGTATGCGCAACGGGCGTATGCGCAACTTTGTGTAAAGCTTTGTACAAAATAATACTAATACATTTAGAGTGTATTTGATGGCGAACGTGAATATGTCGGCCGGTTCGGCGTTCGGGATGACACGCTCGGTCCGGGCGGTCGCCTCGGCTCGGCTCGTTCGGTACGGGCTGTCGCTTCGGCTCGGCTCCGATCCGTGGTCGCGTATCCCCTCCTCGTTGGCCACTGGATGGTAGAGGGGAGGGAGAGGGGACGGACGAGGCGAGCGAGCGGGGGGCTGTCCAGTTTCGAAGGTAGGGTGGGTAGGGTAGGGGGAGCACTGCTGCGCTCTAGCGGATCCGCTCGAGTGCACACCAAACGCGAAACAAGTATATACCTCTTCTCCCCAATCCGCGCTTTTTCTAAGGTTTTCTCGAATTAGGGAAGAGATGGACGGCAAAGAAAATTTGAGTGACTTTTGAGACAAAGCACAATCTTCATTTTGATTTTACAATTAAATTATGAAGGCCAATTTTACCTGCTGAAGGTGCCAAAGGCCCACGCGGGTTTATTTGATGGTAAGTACCGTGAAACGGGGTAATTTCGGGCACTTTTGAGAGGTATTTTTAAAATTGTGAAGGTCGTGGTGTTGCCATGGACCTGAGGGTTAAAATTTATCATCTACCCACCTTTAGCTTCAATTTGACGCCAATTCCAGATATTTACGCTTTACCGTTTTTACAGTGGAGGGCCCAAAGCAGTGCCCGAAATTACCCCGTGTTTGGGGGTAATTTCGGGCACCCCAGGAAAAAACGACTTGTCGGTCTGATTTTGGTCTCAAAATCAATAGTTGTGTCTTTCTTTTGAGCTTATGTGATAAAATGTGAAATTCTTAAGAATGTAGATGTGGAGGGATGGTAGGGGTGGTCATTTATACATAATTTGGAGTCATGATCGGAACAAACAGTTTGATGTTCGGGAGAGTGGGGTGGTGCTATTTAGGACGCTTCTTGTTGAACGTCTAACCTTGAACCTTTATCCTTTTTTGTTTTTTAAAATGGTACAACTCAAGCCACACTATATCACGCGAAGATGAGTCGTGGATCTTCCTCTTGAAACTGACGTAAATGGGAGGCAAGTCTTATTGGGAAGATACAGTGGCTTTCTGGAAAACTCTGCATTCCGTAGCAACCCGGCAAGCCATGCGGCCGTTCTCAAAGTCAAAGTCCCGGTAAACATGATAAAATTTTAGTCACGAACCAATAATTGACACTAAGATAGGATGTGTACATACTACACATAAGAAGTACAGATGTAGCCTTGGCCCATTTTTATAACAGTCAAAGTTCCACAAAGCGACTGCTGCGGCAGTTGAGTATTATCTGTGTTAATGGATTATCTTCATCTTTCAGAAGAGCTCTGAAGATCTGGAAGAAGCTCACACCACTCCAGCCCTGCGAAATTTAAAGTGTTCAGAACAACCCTGCTTGCCCTTGCATGCCATTTCAGTGCCCGAAATTACCCCTAAAAGTAACAATTTTTTAGTTTTGAGCCCCTATTTACCATACTATTTGCCGCAGGTGATTGAAAATTTGACACAGCATGCTCAAAACATGTCCAAATCGAAAAAAAAATACCTTATGCACCGTTTGTGAACAGGTTTGGCTTGCCAGTTGAAGTTTTCACGCAAACACTGAATTTAGGTAAAAAGTGTATAATACGAATATCACTGTATCTCGAAAAGATTGGATCTGTTTTGGTCTCCAGAGGAATGATCCGACGGTCTTAAGTGTGGTGAATGCGATGCGCGCAACGGGACAAGCCTACGAGGTCGCCGCTAGACGGCAGCATCATCGCAATGCTTTCGGGTAGATATGCCCGAAATTACCCCGGGTGCCCGAAATTACCCCGTTTCACGGTATCTTACAAATGTCTGAAAACCTGCATAACCTCATTGGCCACAGGTTCATTTCGTTCACTGTTTATTCGAATCTGTCCCTTAGACCATGAAGTAATGCAGTTGGCTGGCAAGACCCTCCAAGGGATGGGCTTGTCGCCGTTCAACATTTATCCTGCGCAGACAATAATTGAAGTGGTGGTGGGCCAGTGCCCTGATACCTTTCATGTTTCTTACGATTGAATTTATGACATCCGTCTTCGGTTTCAGATCTGACTTTCAAATCGTCTGTTGTTGATGGAAATTAATCTAAACATGACAATGGTAATTTTGTTCGCTGTTGAGTCTTTACCATCTCGTCCCATGTATGCCTAAATGATGGAGTGAAAAGTGTGTTTGTGCTGTTAAAACTGTATTTGTTGTCTGTTTCAGAGTTAAACTCACCAGTGAGGAAGAAGAGCATGCGTTAGTATTTCATAATGTATCTGTATTCATCTGTTGATCTCATTTACCATTTGTTTAAGTTTTCCCTGTCATTTCACCTTTCAGTGTCAACTCCGAATGAAGCGACCTCGAGTTTCACGAAAAATTTAATGACACATTTATTATCATTCGAACAGAAGCCTGTCGAGGGTCAAAGTGGCCCAGAAAAGACGTTGTCATTCTCTGAACCCTTTGAGGATCAAAGCCTGGATTTCCTCTCACTTGATGTAAGTTCCCAATTTTTGGGTTTTATCCTGACAGTTCCTTTCATTGCAGTTATTTGTTTGTCACAGGGTACACCTTCCAATGCGGAACTTCCCAATAGAGTCAGAACTACGTCTGAAAGTGTTGATGATTCCCCCAAGGAAACACTTCTCACAGGTTTTATCTGCCACTTTTCTTCAAAATGCATTTCGTTTTATTCCCGTTCATCAACGATAGTTATCTAAACTGTATATTTCAGAATGACTTCCTCCATTTTCTTCATAAAAAATTGTGCGAGTTTCTTGGGGTCCGAGATGTTGTGAAAACATGCTCCGAATTAAATCAGTCAGAATCTGCAGAATCCGTGATTATTGAGGTGAATGTCATGTTTTGTTTAGCATTTGACTTTTCAGGGTATTAATGATTAATGTTACAGTTTACTAATGCGGAGGCTGCTGCGGCATGTTCTCTTCTTAAAATAAATTACGGGAGGACGGTCCTCACCTTTGAAACCCCCCTCGCCAACATCACAGACAGCGCCAGTTTCAAACAAACTGACAATGAAGGTAGGAAAGGGAAACATATTTAGTTCTGGAAATGAAATGGGTATCACAGTTGTTTCCTTCTTTCCAGGACCTTTTGATGATTCAGATTCTGAATCAGTATATCATCACTGTTATAAAAAAAGTCTGAAAATTCAGACAAAATTAGTCAGAAGTTATTAACACACTTGAGGTCTGAAAATTCAGACCACTTAGATGGTCTTAAAATTCAGAACTGAAGAGTCTCACATTTAAGAGCTGGTGGTCTAAAAATTCAGACCTGTATGAAGATTGCAAACACCAAGGTCCATCCCTTGTAAAATACAATATTGGAACCATATGTGTATGTGGTCCTCAAGAGAGGACACCTCGAGTAAAAATTGTGTTGAGGGAGAAGATCCTTGGGACTTCTCCCTGACCAACGAAGAGCCGGCCTGCGGCACCCAAGGAAATGGCGACGCGGAGCCACCCGCGAGAGGTAAATTAAAATGTGAATTGTTCAACTCCCACTCATAATACGGAGATAAATCTTGCAACAGAGCATGGTTCTCATATGACCGATTAAGTGTTGCCAATTTTGAACTTTTCAATTAGTATATTTTTGCATTAAAGGCCTTTGAAACAGAAGTAGGTATGTTTCACAACATGTGCGCCATCTAGCGGACAAACAAAATTTTAGGTTGGTCTGAATTTTTAGACTTATTAATCGTCTAAATTTTCCTACTTCACAGGTCTAAATTCAAGTTGTAAGACGCTCAGGTCACAATTTTCATACCGAAAGACTGAATTTTCAGACAAGCAGTCTGAAACAAGTCTGAAAAATAGATTCAGACCACGAAGTCTAAACAAAGTGGTCTGAATTTTCTGATTTTTTTTTTACAGTGATGCCTAAAACGCATAATCAGGCAAATTTCAGTCACAGCGGGCGTACACCACACCTTCTTTAAATGTTGCTGTTTTAGTATAAAAATCACTGAAAGAGACTTGGTTTTGAATTTGGTGTGACTCCGCGGTAAGCGCCGCGTCGGAATGCTACGCGGGACTACTTCGGGAGGAAAGGAGGCGTGGGGCTTTGAGTCAGGCGTTTGTTGTGGTTGTGGGCGTATGACGTGTGTTAGGTGAAAATACAACCAAAATATTGTTTTGATAATTGTTAAAACCACTTTTAACCTTTTTTTGCAATTTGCCCAATTTTTTGACAAAAAAAGCATGAAAACGCATTATTTGGCCCAAAACAAAGCATAACAGGCGCATAATTGAACCATTTTGACCGCACAAATAGAGCATAATTGGCTAGGAATTTAGGGCATAATTGGGTGTTTCTGAAAGCATAATTTTCCTATCTCTACCTGGAAATGTGGAGATGTCAGTGAGCCTGGTAGTTTGGGGGATGTAGCTATGTTAAACTGCAGCCCTCTGCTGTCAAATCTATACAGAAAGCCAGACATGTCATATGGTGAGCGCATTGTGGGGGACCAGGCATACACTCTTTCAGATAAGGTATATTATACCTGTATTGTTACATATAAGAATTGACAATCTCCTTATTATGTTCTTTCAAGATTCAAGTACTCGGTCCAAGGGTTGATGCTGATGCACTTACTCTCTTCCTTTAGACAGAATCAGGATAAACTTCATCGGTGCATCCACAGCCACCGAGCAATGTACTCTCGTTTGAAAGCACCCCTGTACTGATACTCCTTAAGTTCATTTGGAGCCACTGGTGGCAAGTCATTGGGGATATTGTGTTCTTCATCAGGCTCCTAAAAAAAGAAATAACGTTATTGAATTGCAATTTTAAATATCGGTTGCTGCAAAGCTAAAGAGTGAAAGGAAATGTAAACAAATTCGTACATATGCCTCCCTAAGGAGTATAAAATCGTGCAGAACGAAGCAACTCATTATGTGTCTGATGGCAATGGGAAGGGAGTAACTGCGAAACCGTCGCACTCTTTGGAACTTCTATTTCAAGAGTTCAAATGACCGCTCTATTACAGACCTGCAGCTTGACAACTTGTAATTATTATGTAATTATTATTAATGCATGCCCTGGCGGGGGATGAGGCAGGGTTACGAGGGCAGACTTTTAAAGTACCTTTTCTTTTTTAAAATCTTGGCACTCGATTTTGAAAGGCGGCTATATTTCTCAAGATCAGTTTGTCTTGTAAAATATATTGACGCCATATATTGATCAGGGGAAGGTTTTTTTTTCTATGCGTTTAAGTCTCCGAGAAGTTTTGAGAAATCCTGTTAAACCAGGAAACTGGAACAGTTAGGAAATTTTAAACGTCTTATTTGGGCGTAGCGTGAAAAGTTCATGATGCCACCTAAGTTGGTTTCCTGGTAAGGCAAAGATTGGATTCTTTGAAATAGTAAAGGAAGTCTACGAGTTGTTACCCGACTTCATAGGGCTATTCACACTATATTGCTGATATATAAAGAGCAATGTATGAAATTTATATATTTTCCATATATTTCTTATATCGAAAAAGTATCTTCCTAATTATCTTTTCCACATATTTCACCAATGCATGTTGCGCAATATTTTTTGTCAATATAGTGACCATATATTTTTTTTACAAGGGGAAAAAAAAACAAACAAAAAAAAACCCTAAGTGATAAATGTAAGTTAAACGGTGCGTTGCCGCTTGTTGTGATTTGCCGACCCACTTCCTCAAGGTATCGCAAACTGCTCTTGCAATGCAAGCAACTTCACTTGCAGCTTTTCTCTGCAGTTGCAGTGGAGCATCAGAAGGTCGTCAAGCTAATCCATTTCAAGGCTTTTTCTCTGGGAGTTGAGGACCCAGCCAGCGTCACTAAAAGTGCGCTCGGTTTCAGCGCTTGTTGCCGGTATGATAAGGAACTTTCGCACCAGGCGAAACAGACGCGGAAACTTGGATGCCTAAAAGATCGGGGAAACTACATTAGCAAAATTGTAAAATTATATCAGATTTGTTTGGCTTATGCATCGGTACACTATTAAAAAGAAAAATCTTGGAAATTCGCAAAGAACTCTTTTGTAAAAACGTTTTCGTCCGACCTCCGAAAGTTCCAAAAACTCCCGTTTCTATTTTGTATGAGTTTCCGGCACGTAAAACGAAAATGATCTTTCTGGAAAAAGTTTCCTCCTGAATTTTCTGTCGGAGCTTCGGAACGCACTTTCCAAGATTTTCAAATTTATTTTTGACAGTGCGTTCCAACTTACTCGGGCTGACCACTTTGCTAGGGGGTTGCCTTGGTACACCCCAAGGGGCTCCTCCAGGTACGCCTGGACTTCGTCGCCCAAGGCACTACTACTGACATCGGCATGAAAGTCCGCGTAATTGTCGTGCTGCTGAGTGGAGGTGGTGGGGATCTCGGCTTGCGCTGCAGGTGCAGGATCATCCTCGTCTGTCTGGATCATGCGGCGAACCATGCCATACACCTGAACAAAATTTTATGGGTTATGAACACTGGCTCGAAAAAAAAGCTAGCTAAAGCGTCAACTCCGACTAATTGAATCTTTTTAGGTTGTACTGAAGGGATGTCGGTAAAATTATTACTTTTTAAAAAACAGTCTTCTTTTTGTGTTATAGCTCTGGAAATTAAACACTTTACGATTTTTGGTATTTAAGGAATTAGTCCTAAGAATATTTTCACCAGCATTCACCTCGTCTCTTTTCTCGGCAGAGAGCATGTATTTGAAGGTCCTAAACCTAGGATCAAGGAACGTTGCTATGGAGTGAGTGTCGGTTAGCTGCACAGCCCGTGGCAATTCCTCATAGAACCTCGCCCTTAGGACTTCGATGGAAGGGGAGTCGAGGGCTTTGGGAGAAAAAGCTTTCCTTAGGATGTGGAAGCTGGGTAGAACAAGAGAGCTAGTCACCGATTTTTGGTTGCACTGCCTCCGTCTTGTCCTTTAGTGGCTTCAGTAAGGCCACTATCTCCTCCAGCATTGGCTTAGGGATGTCTTCAAGCCGCTTCATTCCCAATAGCGCTTCAAGCTGAAATAAGAGAACAGTTCGTTAGGACACCGATCGACAAAGATCCTAATTTACTGGATCACACGAATAAATGCTGTAAATTATTGGAGAGCGACGCATAGTAGGCCAGACAACCTGCAAGGTGTCCAAGATCCTAGACGCGTTTTGAGCGAGCTCCAGAGTCGCTATTTGGGATCCGAGTCGAATCGAACGTGTCACACGTCGTGTTACCCCACCAATGGATTCCTCGTTTGGAGAGCAATCTATTGGTGGGGTCACACGTTCGATTCGAGTCCAATTTAGCGACTCTGGAGCTTGAAACTTGTCCAGGATTTTGGCCGCCTCAACGGTCTTCTGCTGTCCCACTGTGCGACGGGCACGGAATCGGCCGGCAGAGAACCTACACAGAGAGATTGCAACCCCCCCCCCATTTTCTCACGCTTTACACAGTGGGCCAGAAGAACGGCGCAAGCGGCTAAACTCAAGACGCGTTTTGAGCTCCAGAGTCGCTAAATGGGACTAGAACCGAACGTGTGACCCCACCAAGGATTCCTCCTTTGGAGAGCAATCAATTGGTGGGGTCACGCGTTCGGTTCGAGTCCCATTTCGCGACTCTGGAGCTCAAAACGCCTCTTGGTTTTTGGCCGCCTGCGCGGGTCTTCTGGCTCACTGTGCCCCAACCCCTAACCCCTCCCCGCGGAACTCACCTCGTCGTATACATCCCAGGATAGACTGGAGCATAGTGAAGCAGAGTTCTGTTCTATCGCACTTCCATGAATTGCTTGACTGACTTGGAGAGCCCTCCCATGCGTCCAGAGGTCTTCAGGTAGGTAACAGTGGAACTGCACGCCTCTTTTAGTTTTATGAATTTTAAGACCTCTATGCACCTGTTAGCACGGAGATGGGCGCACGGAGGGCGCGCATGAACTCCGAGTCATTTTCGGCGTCCTGACACAACTTGTTGACGCCGTCCAGAGCCGCGCCACTCAAGTGCCCAGTCCGACCGACCGCACCTACTAAATCTCTGAGGTATTGTGCGAGAGTTGTCAAATGATCCTAGTTCAGGGGTGTTCCATGCAGTCGAGCCTTATCTGAGAGGGAATAAAAATGAAGCAATTAACAATAATGATGAAAGAAAAACGAAGAGTATTTCCACAGTAAAAGACACAGCAGTTTAAGTTTGTGTAAGTTTTAGGGAACTTCAAGTTTTCTTTGACTATTTGTGCCTTTCCTTTCTTAGAATTGCGCAGTATTTTTTGCAGTTTTCTACGATTAAATTGACCGTATCCATCAAGTTAAGGGCACATTGAGGAAGGGGTGCGAAGTCCTTTGGAGTCGAGGTTACAACATGAGTGTAGACAATGTTGTACTATCAGTCTCTAAAGTTTTGTCTAGGCGATACCCCATGCACGAGAGATTCTCAACGGTCTCCTTATGAGCAGTCTCTCGCGCATGGGGTATCGCCCAGACAAAACTTTAGAGACTGATAGTACGCATGGGCCAGACAATATTCTCTTAGGCACTCTTCGAGAGCTTTTTTTAAAGCGGCTTCCCCATCCGTAACAAACACAATCGTCTTGACCTTCTCCTCCGGGACACCCCGCTCCACAAAACTATCAAAAATAAACTTCCTCAAACTGTCGGAATTCTTAGACAGTTCAACAGGAAACGTCGTTGTAAAGAAAACTTTTGACTCAATCTCCTACAACTTGGTTTTTGGGTTAAAAGTTGGAAACACAACATTGGCACATACTACACAGCGCTTTTTAGATTCTTCTGTCAAAGGTGTCAAGAGTGCAAGCGAGCTTACGCGCACAAGCTGCAGCTAGAACTCGCGGGTAGAGAATCGCCCGCTCTTCTGCCGACAACTCACGTATATGGCGTCCAACAGTCTTAGGATCGCTGAGTGTCATCTTGCCCATACTGTGCCCACTGTGCCCCAATCAAGACCAGTTTTTGTGACAGTGCTTTGAATCCAGCACCAGTCACAACGTTCAGAGGCCGGAGGTCCACGCCCACAAACAAAGCGCAGGCAAGCGCCACAGCGTCTTTGGCTTGAGGCGGGCCACGAATAAGAGCTACATTGACGTCCTTATTCACGCGGCACACGTGCCGATTCAGCATTGAAGTCCCTGTAAGAGTAAAAACATTAAACACGGCGAAAATAGGGCTAGCGAGTTTCAATTCCATAATAGTTTCAGTTCCCTTCCCCTGGCCAAAGACTCCAGAGATTGGAGATCGCAGCGTGCAGATTTCCCAGCCCCCCAGCTTCCCCTCCATGCGCGGCGAAGGTATGGCTATGGCATGGCGTGTCCACCGAAACCGACACAACAGCAACCGCAACGCCCGACCCGACCCCACACCGATGCCGCCCGCCGCCACCACCGCGCCGAGCAGCGCGTCGTAGTCTGGACTTCCCTCCCTGCGCGGCGCGCGAACGCGCTGACGGCGTCCTCGTCCGCAGTGACAGTGCGGCGGACTCGCGCTCGCGGCGACACGGGCAACGGCAACGGACCACGAGCCACTTTATCGCGCCGAACAGCTGGAACTTAAATCGTGTCCTCGATTTTGGCCGCCTCAACGGTCTTCGGGTCCACTGTGTGCAATCGAAGGGCAACTCTGTTCGCGCTGCGGCCGCGCGCGCGCTGCCGCTGCGCCCTGCATGCTGGCGACGTTGCTGCGTACGTTGCGTTGCGATACTATTCGATTGATCATCCCTCAACACAAGTCTCATTGCAAACGGAACAGATCCCCAAAAGTACCCTTATTGTTTGTGTCGTACCTGTCCATAGCATATAGTCGTCACACTTCGTGCAATGCGTCCAATCAACTTGAGCGTTGTCGGCCGCCTTGTTGACGCGTTCAAAAATTTGCCAGCAAGGGCTGGAGTAGTGGCCGCCGTTGGAGGGCGTATGCTTGACACCAAAATTGGTATGCTTATGTAGTAATGTGTGCTGAATCTGAATATAACTGGCTCAGATTTGTGCGACCAAACGTTCTATAGATATGCGGCTTTGGAGTTGAAAATAGGCGCGATATGTGCATGGAAATACGAAGAAGAAATGGAGCTCTTGCCCATTTTGGTGGAACTCGAAATAAGCGAAGCGACAACAGCCATATGGCTTGACCTAGAACTTTAGCGGTTTGGGATTTTCATTTTCAACAGATTACCTTTATCTGTAAGGAAGGCTTCTGAGCTAACTTCACTGTTATCCTGTGAGAGTCGATGTGTCCGGAATTACCCCGTGTCCGGAATAGCCCCACCCTCCCTTACACTCCAAACGATTTACTGTACTTGATTGGCTGAGCGATTAGCGAAGCCAGTTACTCCAGTGGGGTTGAAAAGTTTTGTCTGGCTGTTTGTTTGTTTGTTTGTTTGTTTGTCCGCACTACTCCTCCCAAACGGCTCGGCCGATCGGGACGAGATTTTGCAGGGCTGTTAGGTATATCCTTGGCTTGCCACACGCCGAAATTCAGCTCTCTATCTCAAATTATTCGGTCGTACCAACGAAAAAACACTAAAAAAAGCGGCAGAAAAAGTGCAATTATTTAGTGACTTTATATTTTAGAGACATTTTTACATGGTTTCGTATGTTTTTAAAGGTGCTGATGACGAAAATGAAATCAATTTCGACCCCTGACCAAAGTTTTAACTGCGAATTGGCTACCTCGGCCCGAATTTACTAACATAATCGACTTCGACCTCGACCCTTTGTACATTTGTACATTTGTACATAACATTTGATGTGTGCACACTGTTCACCGTCAGCACACTAGTGCGGGAAAGTCCCGTTAATTTTCTCAACGCCTCTCTCCGTGACCAAAATAACGGAGATCCCCGTCTTTATATGACGGAGACCCTCCGTTGTTTCTTCGTTCATATCGCCGTTGTCCGAGCGGCCAATGCCACATCGGGACGGTATCGTCTACCTCAGGTCCCTGATAGCGATGTTCGCATCCTGGACCTAGGTTCTGACCATTCGTTGAAAAGGTCTCATCAAGACCTACTCGAATCAGGAATTTAAAAAAAATCTTGGTCAACCCACTGTTTTCAAGATCCTGTCCAAGAGATTGTTCTTGTTTTGAAGTCTCGGGGGAAAAAAAAACTCGACTCTTGTTGTTCACTTTAATTGTTATATCGACCCCTTCAGAGAAATCCTTCCTTACTCGCCAGGCCACGAAAAGACCATTCTAGCACCATACCACTGGTGCTCCAGCGGTGAGTGATGATGATCTCCTGGCGCCCAGAAAAGATGGGAAGGTTGTCTTGGGGCGGTCGACATGATTTGGGCGTTGGAGCTGACTGCTCCAAAGAAACTACTACTTCGGCGGGCTCTTCGGCTTCTTAAAGCAGGAGACGGCCTTCCTGGCGTCGGAGATGCTGCTGAAGCCGGCGCAGGCAGCGAAACCGGGGGGGCCGGTCATGAAAGCCATCGGTGCGCAACTCACGGCCTTCATGAGCAGTCCCTGAGGGACGCCGTTCTGGGCCAGGCAGCTGGCCTTGTCTTCCATCTTGTGACCGACCCTTGACACGGCCTCCTTGATTTTTCCCGGCTTCGGGTCCGGAGCTGCGTGGCTCACCTTTCACAGAGGCATTCAGCAAAGAAAGGTCAAACGTGCCCAAAACAAGGGCACAAATTGTTTTGCGGTATCGATTCATGTAAGCTGATGTCAATTTCGATCAATTTGAAAAGTCGCTCTAGTTTAAAAATTCGCCCTGTGTCTTTTTGAAATGATCCCAATTGACATCTGAGTACGCAGGGTTACCATCAATTCACGCCGATCAGAATTGATAGGTTGAAATTCCTAATTGTAGGACTTCACGGTTACCTAGGCCACAGCTCAAAAGACGCGCAACAGACGGCCCAATAATTTGGAGCAGGTGACGGACCTCAATTATCCGAAACCGCTCTCCCGTGAGAAACGAATATTTGCGACATAAGTTTTGTCTCATGGGGATCCCATGCCATCGACAGAGCCACATTTGACAGATTCATCCGTATCGTTGGAATCGGCCGAATTTGATGTCACGGTTCGATCACGGGCAAACTGTTGCTGATAATTGAGTTTCGTGAGCTGCCTCAAACTGGTTAGTCTTCCGAGCTGTTGCCGAACCCTTCAGTCCAACAATTAGCAATTATAAAATCATCATTCTGATCAGCGTGAATTAATTGCCACCCTGTATTAGAATCAATTTTTCTCGACAAGACAAAAATAATTTTTCTTAGGGCAATGACGTCTGACTCAAAACCAAAATGTGATGGGTCATCAAAAGTCAAAATTCACGAAAATCATTTTTTATCCCCGCTGCTTTTCTAAGGCCAATTTTGTCAGGGATAGTAAACCTGTATAGAGACTCCCTTAAAAAAAAGTTACCAAAAATATTGATGTAATTTATGAATATTCACCAACTAGTGACTTTTCGGCACATTATGGCCCATATCTCACTTAATTGGTGCTGTTTCAACTCGTTCTGGGTATTTTCTTGTAAGGTTCAGTGATTTCAACGCTTGTAAAGATTTCCAACCGTTAAGGAGCCCACCCAAAAAATTTCAACCAGATGTCTGGCCAGTGTGTCCCAGCTAGGAGCTCAGAGAGTAATGGGCGGCAACAACCAACTGGACTAACCTGAGCCAGAGCCACAATAGAAATGGCGATGTAAAGCAGAAGGGTTTTCATGGTGCTATCCTGTGCAGGTGAGTCGACTGGGACGAAGAAGTGCAGAGAATTGCTTTATAAGGGACTTTGAGAAGCATGATGTTGCCGCGAATCGTCGTGAGGCTTCCATAAAGACCAACATGCTCACGGTCACGAAGAGCTAAACACGCCGTCAACTTACACATCACAAGTTCATCCGGCAAAACATCTTTTTTTTTTCTTTTCAAAATATGTTGTACTGCGCGAGGACAACCTCGCCTGTTCCCGTGCAGGCCCAGCCTCTTCATATGTACACTATGCACGTTATCTCATGTGTCGTGTTTTAAAAAACGCCAGCGCACTAAATGTCATGGACCTTCTTCTATAAACCAAGGATTATGCAAATTTAAGCAAATGGCACACCCAATGGTTATACAATGGTATACATCCGCCAGGCGGGACTTACTGTCTGATAAAGGTACAACTTGTGAGGGGCGCGGGAAATAACGTGTCGCGCACTCTCAGCCTCAAATGGAATTTTATATGTCTATTGCTTATGGAGCTTTTTGAGCAAACGTAAATTGTACTAGTTTCTCTTTAGCTATGCACAATTTTGATCGTTTTTAAGATAAAATTGTGAAAAGATCATGTAGAAATCAAAAAGTACGTTGCTAGCTATTGACAAAAAGTTAGGTTTAATAGACTAAATACCCTTTAGAATAGACAAAAAAGTGCAAAGCTATTGATAAATTAGTTCATATTACGTTTGCACAAAAAACGTTTTGGCAAGAGGTAAAAAGTCAATACGGTTCTGAGAGTGCGCCAGGCGAAAACATAATTGTATCACCGTCGGATGTGTTCAAAATGGCAAAAAATGTCCCATGACTGTTGGTGTGATGGTATAGGCACGGTGCGTTGAAAGCTGATCGACTGCCGCTGCTGCTAGGTGCTCGTGTCGTGTCTCTGCACAGTGGTTAAAAATCCTGTTTTAGGGGGAATAAATCGATTTTTTAAAACTGTCCCGGGGGCATCGTGGGTGTGTGTGTGAGAGAGAGAGAGAGGGGAAGAGAGGGAGAGAGAGAACGGACTATAATACTCCAGTCCAGTACAACATAAAATGACGTTTATAGATTTTATACGACGCTGGGAGTAGGGATCAAAGGGCCGGAAACTTTCCGGAAAATTTCCGGAAATTTTCCGGAAAATTTCGGAGAATTTCCGGACTCCTGAAAAAGTAGGAAATATTGGAAATTTTGATGTTTTTGACTCATAAATGCACACAAACCTGTCTTTACGTTTTCCTTCGTGTATTGTATGGTACATTTTACATAGTGCGAGCGACATTTCACCCTCGGGTGATTCCGTGCGTATGGGCGAATGCAGAGTGCCATAAATTTGAAAAATAAAACTTCCATTATGGGGTCAATTTTGGTCCTCATAGCATCTAGACACCCCAAGGTAACCCTCTAAGCTTGAGTGCGCGTGAAGTTCATTTTCACTTATCACCCCTATAAAATATATCGAAATAATGACGGATCTTACAAATTAGTGAGACGGAAAACGTCATATTTCGGTCCCTGTACAAAAACTACTCATCCTACTTCCCCCGTATTTTGGCCTCCACTTTGGGTCTGCAGTCCTCAAGTTTTCCTGAATAGCGCAACCTTTCATCATTTCTCGTTTGGTAGAAAGAGGGGATGACGGAACTTACATCAATAAAAATGCGCGCCTGTTTTTGTACCTATTTATCCCCGTGGCGCCACTCTGCTCTATTTCAAACTGCGATATCCACAGTTTCTCATCCTAGGGTAGTATCCGGCTCAGGAAGAATGGTTGATATCTCGACATATCACAGATAGGAACCAGCGTGTTTTTTAAATAGAAGACTGTTGCTGTGCAGTTTACGGTGGACATTTTCCGGACACTGATTAGCCGTACTAGAAGTTTGATAAGGGAAACCATATTCTGGTGAAATGATGTTCGGGTGACAAGGAACAAGTTCCAATACCGTTTATTGCAGGCAATGATCCCTGTCTTTCGCACCGGTGTTCAAAAGTTTACTATTACCCAGTAGGACAATGACGGATCTTACATTTGGACTACTTCTGCATCTGTTCCGAACAATCCACGTGACATATGGGGTTGGTTGAAGAGGGGCATCATCAATTTCAATGCGATTCTTCATTTTGCTGCGCAACTTCGACGATTATATGCACTCCAACGACCCAAGATGGCGAGAACACAGAATTCGCCCATACGCACGGAATCACCCGTCCAGAAAATGAAAATGCCAATTGCGAATGTGACTATTTTGACTGATTTTGAGTTAGTTTAAGTTACCATGAAATTAAATAATTAGTTCCTTTGAAGTGTTTCTCCGTTTTTGTTCTTTTTTAAATAAAATTTTTGTCCTTATATCACATACTAACGCAACAAAAGGCAAAAATTTCCAAAATTTCCAAAATTTCTAAAAAAAATGGAAATTTTCCACTTTTCCGGAAATTTTCCGGGAACTTTGAAGATTTCCGGGAAACTTCGATCCCTAGCTGGGAGCCTTTGGGAATGGTTTGATTGTAGTCTTTTGTATTTTGATTTACATTTAAGAGTGGTCACTTATTTTTGTGAAACGTTTTCGACCCCTATTTTTCCGAGGACGGCAATGCTACTGGTATGCTGACGTGTTTTTCTTTTCGTATCATCATTCGACAAAGGAAAGCAGCACACAGCGCAACATTTCGTTAGCGTTTTGGCCCGCACGGTTGCGAGTTTTTGCTACAGATGCGTTAAAACCCTCAAAAAACACTGTTTGAGTTTAGGACATCGATGGGGCCCGATGGGGCGGAGTTAATGGTGCGAGGCGCTTCCCTAACATGTATATTAAGATACCCTGATGATACCTTTTCCGCACGTCCGAAAAACTGAACGCAAGAGGATTACTTCGAACAAGGGTAAAATTGTCAAGTTTTGGCGCCGATCGCCTGCAGAGTGCACCGCTCGAAGTAATAAAAATAATTGCGTTTTTTTTTTTCTTTTTCATTTTTTCATCAAATCTATTTTCCTTGTTGGAAAAAATGGTTTTAGTAGCTCAGAAGTCGAAAATAGTGTATTTTGAGCATCGTTTTTAGTTGAGCGCAATTGTTCAAATCGGTCATTTTTCTTCTAATTTTGGTGTTTTTCGCTTTATTCTAGCGTTAACACTCTAATTTTCATCGGATCACATTTTCCTTTAAACGGACCTTCCCCTAGAGATGATGCCGTTAAATTTTGGTAGTGTTTGGTCGAACGAAACACCTTCTAGGACTTATTCCCCCGAAAATCGCGTTTTAAACCACTGTGCACTGCTACCTCTTAGAGCACCCCCCGCGCGCGGTGTATTGGCAGGCAGTTTCTTCTCCAACGACAGCATCCAGGAACATTGCGGCGCTCCAAGTCTGCTGTCGCGTTCTCGGCCGTGCGCGCGGGAAGCCCGCCATGGGTCCCTCGGGCGCGGGGTCTCGCCGGGCTCCACCCACCTGCGCGTCAGTACAGTACAGTGCAGTGTGTGCACAGTGTACTGTGCTAGACTCTGACCTTGAGTGACGTCAAACGAAAGTCATCATACCAACTCGGGCGCGCCCAGGCGCCGAAGGCTCGCGACTGCGGTCCGTGCGCTCTCCACTCGGCCGAGTCTGCGAAGCGTGGTCGCCAGTAGCAAGTCGTCAGTCGGTCGAGGAGGTTTGGGGCGAGTCAAGTTGCCCGACACCGTCGCCTCGCTTGTGCGTCGTGTCAAACTGGAGGCTTCGCATGGACGGTAAGAGAAGGGGAAAAAACTCCCACTGATCAGAAGAGACTACACGCACGTAATGTCAGAGGACTGATTTATTTTTGTCCCGTGAGTGATGCAATTTTAAGCACATCCGTCGATGATACCATTGCGTGTCTACTATGTGATACAAATCGCCCGACAAAATAGCAAATTGCAATATGCATTGGACAATCTTTATCTCCTTGCGGACACAAAATTGTATCACCGACGGCTGTGCTGAAAATTGCATCATTCATGGAACAAAAAGAAATCCCATGGACATTCGTGTGCAGGGCGGCCATACTAAGGGTCGAGTGGCTCCTTAAGTATCCTCAATTGTTAATGGGGTCGGCGGTATTTGGTCGGTTACTCTCCTAATCAAATCTATGGACATCGAACGTAACAATGCATGTCATACGGAAAACCCACAGTAGATATGCTGTTTTGACAGATAATCACACATTGCAAACCTGACTGTCTACTAAGCACACACTTTCAAATGTATGCTTGCAAGTACACACAGTTACAAAGGCATGCTTGGCCAACCACGCACTTACAAATGCATGCTCGGCAAGTACACTTACAACTGCATGCTTGGCGCCTTATAACTCCCAGCCACGCATATGCACACGGTAGCAAAAAACTGCGGAAAAGTCAGATAGCTTTTTGCCAGGATTCTCTGTAACCCTAAACCCAGTATTTCCTACACCTCTTCTCATATAGCCTTTCACAGTATTCTCCGCATGCCCGTCGCAGACCATTAAGGTGCACGGAGACGACAATAAGTCTTACAGCGAATACTTTGAGTCGCACAGTGAATACTGTAGAGAGGCTACAGGAAATACTGGATTTAGGGTTACAGAGAATTAGCACAAGTTGTGTACAGAATTCTCTGTATTTTTTTGCCACAGTGCATTTGTAAGTGCACACTAAATGTCATAGGACTTTTTTTTTGTCCCATGAATGATGCAATTTTAAGCACATCCGTCGCGGTGATACAATTTTGTGTCCTCCAGGGAATACGAATTTTCCTATGCTTATTACAAATTGCTATTTTCTTGTACAATTTGTATCACCTGGAGGACACAAAATAGTATCACGGACGGACGTGCTTAAAATAGCATCATTTATGGGACAAAAAAAGTTTCATGACATTTGTGTGTGTGTACTTGCCAAGCATGCATTTGTAAGTGAGTGCTCAGTTTTCGTTTACAGTGCAAATCTATCTTATTTTCGGCCTCTTTCAACAGAGTGTGCAGGCTGTACAAAGGCAGAAGAGAAGCGAGCCGCACTCAACATCGCCACGTCCTATAGCCCGGGGAGCGGTGAAGGCGGTCGCCATGCTTCGCGCCGTCGTGGTCCTGCTGCTGGCCGTCGGCTCGTGCGCGGGCCAGCCTCCGGACGGGCAACCTGAAGTGATGAATCTGTTCGGGGTAAACTACTCCGTGAACCGCGCCATGTGCATTGGGGCTGTAGCCGTCGGCGTCGGCACGGTGTCCGTCGCACTGCCGTCCATCCTGGGGGCGATCGGCTTCGGCCCCATCGGTATCGTCGGCGGTTCTCTGGCCGCGATGTGGCAAGCCTACTTCGGCAATGTGGCCGCGGGGAGCACGTTCGCTACGCTGCAGAGCTTCGCCATGACGGGTGCCGCACCAAGTCTTGCTGCTCAAGCTTTGATAACTTCAGCGTTAGCTTCCGGCTGCTTAGTGCGAGTAGACTGATCTGCGATAATATGCGCAGAACTTGTACTGTTATTCAACGAATGTGAGGTCATTCTGCAAGATATGAATGTTCACATAAGATGTCATGGAACTTTTTTGGTCTCACGAATGATGCAATTTTTAGCACAGCCGTCGGCAGTACAATTTTGTGTCTATCAGGTGACACAAATTGTCGCGTGCCTATTGCGCTTTGCTATTTTAGTGAACAATTTTTATCACCTTGTGGGCACAAAATCGTATCATCGACGGATGGGCTTAAAATTGCATCATTCATGTGACGAAAAAAGGTCCCATGACATTTAGTGTGTATGTCACATTTGTTTGGACGTGACACGGCTGTCTAAGTAGGTCGCAACATTCGTTTGAAAGTTCATCAACATTCAAACGAATGTGACATATGTAAATGATGTAACGAAATTCACATTTCAACGAATATGACGTTCGTGCGTGGAATATCAGTTTGAGCCACACTTAATGTCAAAGGACATTTTTGTGTCCCATGAATGGTGCAACTTTGAGCACATCCGTCGCTCTAAAAACTAAAGAAAGTGCATGCCATGCCCCACCGAGGAGTAAACCTCAAAGCACGCTCCAGCGTGGAGAGTCCTTGCAAGCATGCTCCAGGGTCAGGGTGGAGAGTGCTTGCAAGCACTTAGGATGCAGGATGCTTTTTCGTTGATGTGAAGCTTTTTCGCAGCACACTCAATCCTAGGTAGGGAGTGCTTGTAAGCATGCTCCACCCTAGACCATGCTTCTCAAATGTCATGCATGCTTCAGGGTAGAGCATGCTTGAAAGCACTCTCCACGCTGGAGCGTGCATTGAGGTTTACTCCTAGGTGGAGCATAGAATGCACTCTCTTAAGTTTCTGAAGTGGTGACAAATTTTTTTCCACGAAGCGTGGAAGCGACGGATGTCCTTCAAATTGCATGATTCACACAAACGCAAGACACAACCAAAGAAAAACTAGAAACCTGTTTGAGCCTACTGAGTTAATTTTGTACTTTTGTATACTGAGTTAATTTTGTACTTTTGTATAAGCACACGACCGAATCATTCCAGAACGACATTCGTCGCCTTGAAAATTGGCCACAGATGCGTCGTTAATTTACGACATTAAAATTGTTTAAGTATGATATGGTGGAAAATTATTTTGCCAGCCAAGTCGATTAGAGATAAACGTTGCGAATTTTTAGGTCGTTACTTTACAACCAAGCAATGAAAGACCAAATAAAAAATACTTCCGGTCAAGCGTTTATTCAGTTAACAACACCATGATTTCTTCCCTCCACCTCGCGTCTTTAAGTCCTCATGATTCTCGAACAAAATCACCTGCGTTTCAGAACCATCCCTCCCAAGTTCGTAAAGGTTGGCAAACCAACCGTCGCACTTTTCTATTGTAAGAACTATATCACACAATTAAGGAAATCGTGATGGCTAAACTTCCAACAATAAGGAACGGAATTGTAGGACTTGTTTTAGCATCACCCAGCTTGTTTGTCGTTCCTGTCACGCGCCTCGTGTTGTCAGTCGGGTTCCATCATCTATTCGAAAGCCGAGAGACTTAGCCCATAGAAGCTCGTCGAAGGGTGGCGGGAAGGTCGGACGGTGTGGCCAGTGCTGAGGGGTTAAGTTGGTCAAGCAGCTCGTCTTATTTCAAGCTTCAGGAATTTTTTCATATTTACGATAAACCACCGCCATCATTGTTGTACCGTACACTTCTAAACGTCTCAAGGTGAAAGGCTGCACTAATATGTTATGGTAGAATTCCATTGAACAAAAGAACATTGCCATTGAATATTTAAGGTACTATAAATTTTCAAAAGTAAGTTATAAAGTCAGCTGTACCACCATAAGATGAAAAATAATCGCCAGAATATGGATTATCTTTTCCACAGAACATCTAGCGTGTTGGAAAAACACAGCGCAGTAATAAGAGATGTGACTACATTTTCTACATGAATACATATTCAGCGTGTACACTTTCAGTGCGACACTGGTTCAGCATAAACGTATGTTGCAAAGCGCAATACGGTTTATAGTTTATCAACTTAATTTGTCGTTGAAAATGGTATTGTTGCATTTGTAGAACGTGATGATCGGTGGGTGATGGTCGTGCGTACGGGGTTATTTGAGTCACTCAATTTTCTGAACACATTTTGATGTCGGGACTGTATGAGCTGGACAGGCAGTTTTCATATGTTAGGTTAGGTGCAAAGGTACAGTGAGGCATGGACCGACGACGGTTTTTCGGCTTTAGGTCCTAAAGCGTTCAAATTAGAGGGGTAGAGTAAGCGTCGCAATTGTCGACGGCCCCTAACATCAATTAATAGGTTGCAAAGAATCCAGAACACCTGTCTGAGGTTTGTTTACAATATTTCTACAAGAGATCCTGTTACTCCATTCTATTATCAATATAAGTGGCTTAAAATTAACGATATGATTGAATTAAGGGTAGCAATATTGTGTTGCAAACTGCTCAAGTAGAGTTACAAATTTTCCCGAAAAGTATAACGGCTCGGAAATAAACCGGAAAAATTGGAAAAAAAAAACGGAAAAAATGGAAAAATTGGGAAAATTTAGAAATTTACTATTTATGCGATCAAAACAGTGTTCTGAGTGTTTTTATAGTGTAGGTCAGGTTAGAGAGGGTGCTCAGGGTAAGGAAAAAAACGGGTGGTAGTGAACAATTTTCCTTTAAATCCATGCAAGCATTATCATTAATGACAAGATTCAAAAAATCACATAGGGTTTTTAATTAAAACTAACATTTCGAGTAGTCCAAGTCTCGCCGTTTTCCGTTGTCCTGATCCGTTAGTAAAAATCAAAGGCACTACCGCCTGCTCCGTCCTGATCGACGGCCACCACGAGCAGATGCAGCAGCAGTAGCGCGGGTGTTCCGCACCGCTTCTCGCTCACGAGGTTGGGGCTGGGGCTCTTCATCTCGTGGTGGCGGCTCCACAGCTTCCTGCTCATCTTCACTGAGCTCATCCCTCTCAGACCAGTCACTCCCCGCGTCTATGTCTGAGAGAGTTGTGTCTGAATCAGACTCCAGATCGCTGTCAGACTCGTCTTCGGCCTCGTTATCTGAATCATCATCCGTAGGGCCTAATCTGGTTTCACCAGGTAGATAAGCCTCGAAGTAGTTCTTTATGTCAGCGACGGTGAAAAAGGGCTCGGTGACTGGCCCTCGTTTTCCCCCGTTGAGCTATGCTTTAAGGGCTACTAACTTTTTGACCCTATCGTTAAGAAGCCTATTGCAGGGCTTGGAGTGGATGAACTTCATAATTTTCCAGTTCCGCTCACATTCTGCCGTGGTCGGTAGGAGTGAGAGGATTCTCCCTGCGATGGGGGCAAGTGGCTGGCTGCTGCAGACGCCATTCCACCAAATATTCGGCGCCACGCGCTCGTGAGCAGACCAGACACTGTCGCGCCCAAAAAAACCAGCTTTGGTGCGAAACTCACCTAGATTGCCAAGAACAGTGCCTACATTTAAATCTAAATGCTCACTCAATTTGGTTATGTAGTCAATAGCATCAACAATGTCACCATCACTTAACATACTTTCAACTCCCCTAAGTCTAGGATCCAACATAAAAGCAGCCTTATGAATAGGTTTGATAGTGAAATCCTCTTTATCAATCAAAACACTTTTCACGTTGCCTATCAGTGCGCTTAAAACGCAGATTCCTCAAGTTTGAAATTACAGCACTAGAAATTTTTTTCTGTAAATAAAACACATCAGAGAGAAGAGCCTTATTAGATTCAACTAAAGTGATACAGGCATGCAGAGGTTTGAGCATGTCAAGGGCAATTTTCACTTTGTCCCAAAACTTGTTATCTAGGGCCCATTGCCTTACATTTTCTTTAAATTGTAAGCCCTCATTTATCACTGTTTCCTGAATAGCACCTTTGTTTCTCATAAGAGAATTAAGAGTAATAGCACTCCCAGCCCATCTGGTTTTAGATGCAAGTTTTAAACTCATTGTCTGGTTTCCATACTTTGCCTTCTGTTTTTCTCTAAAAACAGCAAGGTTTCTGTAACTCCGTTTGATTGCCTTTACAATTGAATTTGCAATTACGATTAAGTTTGACAGTTTACGAATAGCTACAAGGTCCTGAAATAATAAATTAAGACAGTGAGCAGCACACCCAACAGCAGTAATGTGTGGAAATTCTGTCTCAATAATTTTCCAAGCTGCCTTCATCACAGCAGCATTGTCTGTCACTTAAAGAAATACAGTACTTTCGTTTGCTTCACGAACAACTTTCTTTATCTCAGTGGCTACATACTCATGGTTTTCAATTGAATCACCAACTACTTTGTAAGTGTAAAATATTGGCTCAGGAGTACAGACTATAAAATTAATGACATGTTCAGTCCTTGTGTTAGCACAGCCATCTAACATAACAGATTTACAATTAGAAGATTGAATCTTTTCCATATTTAGGGATTCTAGCTTTGCGTACTCTTTGTCTAAAAGAGGACCACTTAATTTATATCTTGACGGAGGCTTTACATATGATGGACGCATTAGAGTGAACGCTTTTTGGAAATGTTCCCCTTCAAATACACTCAAAGGCAGCCCCTTGGCGTAGACAGCTCTCGCCAGGGATTCGTCTATCTTCTCCCTTTCTTCGGTGGTGATCGTGTCGACGAACTTCCCCATTGCGGCCGTCCTCGGCCTCTTGGGTGGAGACGGGCCGTCCCCCGACGCTCCCACGCCGATGCCAGACCCGGACGATGACGCAGAAGCGGCACCTGAAATAACATTTTTTATTAAAAAAAAAAAAAAGGTTTAATTTATCAGCTATTTAAAACACTAATGTCGTCCGGCCTCATCCCCGCGCGCGCCGCGCCGCGCCTCCCCCGCGCCCCACCCCTCCAGGCGTCACCAGTGCAGTGCCCGGCCCGCGAGGCCCCGACTGGTGACGCCATCCAGCAGCGACGGAAAGTACTACGTACCAGCCTAGGCTACGCGACCCTTACATTCGTTGCGAAACATAAGTGAAGACGAAACTAATGATCCCCGGGATGTAAAAACCGTGGAAACGCAACTACCCTTATTTTCTTACGAAATGGCTCGACGAATTGAAGCCGAAGCGGAAAGAATAAGGAATACTAACCTGAACCTGTTGCTTGCGAGACGTTGGCGGCTGGGTCATCTGCATCAAGTTCGCCGGTAAAAGACGATTCCATCCCATAACGCTCTTTGACGGACTCAGGACACTTCTTGCACTTTGGGAGATGATTTCCCAAACGAGTAGCATTTGGATATTTCCATTGTTTTCCGCAATGTTTGCAGGTAGCGGAGATCTTCTTTTCACCCTCTTTCACTACATTAAATTGTGGCCAAAAGGCCGCCTCTGGGCGAACCATCGGCAAGCAAAGGAACTGGCAAGGACAAAAGACGTAAATAATTAGCGTTTTGTCACTATGGTGAGTTGGATTTAAAAAAAAACTTGCGCCGAGTTTCTACGTGGGAACAGTCTACGGAGATCATAACCTACCTTTTTAGTCCGATCCAGCGAACTTGTTTATCATGTCACAACAGAGAAGTACATGCATACGCGTTAAAAAAGACAAACCGCTAGTAGTCCCGAGTACTAACACGGCGCAAGCAACCAGTTTCATGAAGTTTTTCCACTTACTTTTCACTGAAAATCCGACCCGGTGCTAAACGCTACAAAGCACTCAAAGCAGTACGGCATTCCCTGTGTTTCGAAGTCACAGCCTTGTCGAAATGTGTTGCCCAGGCCCGACACATGCGGTACTACCAACCTCTTGAATCACAAATAATGACCGAAAGTGCACGGAAACGAAGGAATCGCGGTAAAAACACATTTAAACCGACAAGCAGCTTAGAATAATAAAAAATAACGTTTATTTCCAAATTTTCCAAATTTTCCGAGGCCAGGGAATGAAACGAAAAAAAAAACACAGTGTTTTTTTCAATGTTTCCGGAAACTTTCCGGGCATTTTCAACCCTATGCTCAAGTATCATACCCCTGACTATTTGCGTAACCATTTCAAGTACTTGACTGAGTCAACAGGCGCACCATCGGAGTACTCCAGGTTCCGATTCATAGAACCACCAAGTATGGGGACTCGTTTAGGATTACCTTCTGTAAAGTTGGGAACAAATATGAATTACATCAATTTGTGAATAGATCACTGCAGTATGTCAAAGGACATTTAACAACCCTGTTCATAAGCAGGTATTACTAGTGTTATGAAGATAGCATTCCTTTTGTCCCCCTCAACTACCCGCGCATGCTCACTAGAATACCGGTATCCTAGAGACATTGTAGCAACCCAGAGCGCCCGGTTCCATCAGTATCAGTGTACCTCGAGACTCCTATCTGAATACACGTATTGACCTTCCCCCTCCCTCCTTAATTTCTCCCAACACCACTACACAAAAGTGGTGGCAGCGGTAATTCGGAAGGGAGGAAAAGGAAAGAGACACAATCCAGGAATCTCGCAATCCTGCTTTACGCTGCCCGAGGGAAGTCCGTCTGAGTCGTAAGTCCAGTGAATCAGAGTCAGTGATATTCTTAGCTCCTTTATTAATTGCTACCGATGACGATGCACAAGCGGCAAGCACATGGTTCTGGGGAGAAGCAAGGACACTCGACAAGTTCCCAAGGGAGTTCGGGTCAAGGGCCGGGTCACACGGAGAGTCAAGGACCCCCTCCGGCGAGTCAAGGGCTTACGCGTGATCAAGGCCCAGGCCAAGGCCGTCTCTCTTGCAGAAAACGTCGACGCTAGTCAAGGCACCCCGACACTAGTCAAGGCCCGGCTCTTCAACACCGTTGGGTTGTAACAGATATGCCGACGTTGCACTCAGAGATCTCCTCTGGTTCTCGTCCTCTGGCTGGTTCCAATCCACCTGAAATCACTGAAATTCCTCTGGTCATTGGCAGTAGTGATGCGAAGAAAGATCCGCTTACCCGTCATATGAGCATTCTTGCCCAACGAATGGAAACTCACATTGACAAGCGGTTTAAGGAGCTGGCTAGTCACATCAAAATGCTTGTCCCACTTCGTGTCTAACTGGTAAATAGCTTTTTGAAGGAACTGCCACATAACTTCAGGATAGTTAGCATGCAAAGCATGATACGATTTAAAAACAATGTCTTTAGCTTTCAGCGGTGACTCAAGTCCAGTATATTCAAAATCGTCGTACTTCAATAGGGATCAAAGGGCCGGAAACTTTCCGGAAAATTTCCGGAAATTTTCCGGAAAATTTCGGAGAATTTCCGGACTCCTGAAAAAGTAGGAAATATTGGAAATTTTGATGTTTTTGACTCATAAATGCACACAAACCTGTCTTTACGTTTTCCTTCGTGTATTGTATGGTACATTTTACATAGTGCGAGCGACATTTCACCCTCGGGTGATTCCGTGCGTATGGGCGAATGCAGAGTGCCATAAATTTGAAAAATAAAACTTCCATTATGGGGTCAATTTTGGTCCTCATAGCATCTAGACACCCCAAGGTAACCCTCTAAGCTTGAGTGCGCGTGAAGTTCATTTTCACTTATCACCCCTATAAAATATATCGAAATAATGACGGATCTTACAAATTAGTGAGACGGAAAACGTCATATTTCGGTCCCTGTACAAAAACTACTCATCCTACTTCCCCCGTATTTTGGCCTCCACTTTGGGTCTGCAGTCCTCAAGTTTTCCTGAATAGCGCAACCTTTCATCATTTCTCGTTTGGTAGAAAGAGGGGATGACGGAACTTACATCAATAAAAATGCGCGCCTGTTTTTGTACCTATTTATCCCCGTGGCGCCACTCTGCTCTATTTCAAACTGCGATATCCACAGTTTCTCATCCTAGGGTAGTATCCGGCTCAGGACCCTTACCAAAAACGGAAGGGAGATTTTAGTGTGTTCGGTCGCACTCTTTTCAACCTTGTTTCGCACTGGTTCCGGCAGTGCGAAGTTGATAGGAAAAGGTTTCATTTTTCGCACCGATTTCCGCCCTCCACCTGGTGCGACTTCAGTGCGAACTTAGTGCGACCGCCGCGAAAAAGGGTCGCCGAGACGGGCCTCGAACCGAGACTTAATGGCCACTGCCAATGTCCTTTATCCATTACACCACGAGTTCGCTCTGCGAGACGGTGAGGCGGGGAGCGGTGTCACTCTCCAGCCAGCGAGCTGGTGACTCGCCACGCTGCCGCTGATACGATGGCAAGGCAAGCGATTCAGCTGTCAAGTGATTTTCACGCCGCTTTCTATCATCGCATTGTCATTTCGACTCTTGCTGCCGAGGGCTCATATTCATCAAATATTCGTTTAATGCTAAATATGTTCTAACGTGTTCACCCCGAAATTCAAACAACAAAGTTTTCAAAAGATTCAGATTAGTTCATACTTGAATATTAAATTTATTATCAAACAAGAAATTTGAGGCAATCATCTCAAAGTTTCAAATGATTCGCAATCCTAAACAACTAAAAACTAATGGTCAGGTCAGCAACTTGACTGTTAAACTTCGCTCATTTTGAACTCGTATTGGTGTGCTTCCAACCCAACCAATGCGAATTGGTGAGAAGAAAGTGCGAACAGTGCGAAGTGCGATCTTAGGTGGACCGAATTCGCACCGGACGCACCAATTTCGCACAGTTCCTCCTGGGTCATACTTTTGGCACACTGGCTGTCGGAAGGAAAGTGCGAAGGTCGCACTGAAGTCTACTAAATCAGCACTGTGGCACACCGATGCACACTGATATCCTACTGGTTCCACACTCTTTTCGTACTTTCATTTTGGTAAGGGGATGATAAGAATGGTTGATATCTCGACATATCACAGATAGGAACCAGCGTGTTTTTTAAATAGAAGACTGTTGCTGTGCAGTTTACGGTGGACATTTTCCGGACACTGATTAGCCGTACTAGAAGTTTGATAAGGGAAACCATATTCTGGTGAAATGATGTTCGGGTGACAAGGAACAAGTTCCAATACCGTTTATTGCAGGCAATGATCCCTGTCTTTCGCACCGGTGTTCAAAAGTTTACTATTACCCAGTAGGACAATGACGGATCTTACATTTGGACTACTTCTGCATCTGTTCCGAACAATCCACGTGACATATGGGGTTGGTTGAAGAGGGGCATCATCAATTTCAATGCGATTCTTCATTTTGCTGCGCAACTTCGACGATTATATGCACTCCAACGACCCAAGATGGCGAGAACACAGAATTCGCCCATACGCACGGAATCACCCGTCCAGAAAATGAAAATGCCAATTGCGAATGTGACTATTTTGACTGATTTTGAGTTAGTTTAAGTTACCATGAAATTAAATAATTAGTTCCTTTGAAGTGTTTCTCCGTTTTTGTTCTTTTTTAAATAAAATTTTTGTCCTTATATCACATACTAACGCAACAAAAGGCAAAAATTTCCAAAATTTCCAAAATTTCTAAAAAAAATGGAAATTTTCCACTTTTCCGGAAATTTTCCGGGAACTTTGAAGATTTCCGGGAAACTTCGATCCCTATACTTCAATAGAGACTTGTGTTTCACCTTGTCCTTTTCTTTCTTCTTGATGACAACTGCTAGTGGCTGGGCAGTGGGGACTCGTTTCCTTGACCAATGGTATGATTGGATTACACCCTGTATTAAACATGATGTTTGTAGTTTGATTAACTGCTTAGTTGCTACTTCCACTAATTCTGTTCTTGAACATACAAGAGAAAGCATTTCCGCTCTGTCAGTGGTACACATTGTGGTACTCAACATCAGCTTCCAGGAGTTCCATTTTTTCCATTAGAGTTTCTTCCATACTTCTGGTTTTATCTGGAGGTAAAATGTTTGCCAACCTGTTTTCTGTAACAATTTCTTTTATACTAGCAGTTAGCAGTTGTAGGACAGTTACTGCCCCCAAAGGAGAAGCATGCATCCTCTATTATTAACATCACAAACACATTGTTAAATGACATTGTTACAATGTTCCGTCACACGTAGTGAATGAAAAATAAGCTTCATGTCCTCGTGTGTCTGGCACACACAAGCAGAGTGGATGCCCTTTGCTCCTGTAGTGACACACCGCTTTGGGCGAAGCGTGCAAAAGAATGACAGGCCAATATTACATTTCTGCTCTAACTGGAAAAGAGTGTTAAGTTTATTCAGATTAAATAAGATTTGTCTTTTCAGCTCATAAACTCCTCCTCCAAGACTGACGACATCCTTTCTTCCTGGGAGAAGTTTTGAATACTGGTCATCACAGTAAAATTTAACGACCAGGTCCCTGACTTCATTGGAAACAAGTGGAGTTCGTTTAAATGATGGAGCTAATAATATTCCTTCCTCTTCTCTTAATTTCATGGCAGCGGCAAAAAGGGTAGTGCTGACACCAAAGATATTGGCCCTTTCCCTAAGAGGCATTGATGGCCGTGACGGCCCGGCGAGTGATTCGCGCCAAATACTCGTCGCCGAGCATTCGGCAGCCGCGTTCGGGAAACCCCGCACTCCAAAAAAAGTGTCCTGTCAATGCCGTTAATTTATTACCAGTTTTCACTGTAGGTCAATTCACAGCGTTTAATGTGATCTGCTCACGCGATTCACTGTGATCTTGTTCGCGGTGTTTACTGTGATCTGGTTCACAGTAAACAATGTGAGTTTGACGCCGCTGAGCACCGAAGTACTGCAAATCAGGCTCCAATTCACGGCGTTTACTGTGGCCAGATCACAGTGAACACTGTGACCGAGATCACAGTGAACGCCGTGAACTAGTTCACAGCAAACGCCGTGAATTGCATAACAGCAAACATTGGTAATAAATTAACGGCATTTACAGGACCTTTTTCGTACAGTGCGCTGACCCCTCCCCTTATCGCCCCCTCGTCTCCGGCCGCTCTCCGCTCTGATTGGTGGAGCGCCGCGCTAAGGGTCCGGACCGGGTAGTGAGGAAAACTTGGGTCAGCCTAAACGGACCAGGAAACCCGCCCGTTACGGGCCCCTAGTCGCCGGTACTCCGACTCGGTCACACAAGACCATGCCGTCACACCGGCTTAACTTCAAACCGGCCTCTTCCACAGATGCAGTAGGCGTAGCCTGGAGGTAAATATGGAGGCTCATCAGGTGCAGGCCCATTGGCTTGAGGCTCTTTAGCTTGAGGCTCTTCGGCTTGAGGCTCAAGTTGCCGGGGGACAGCCACTGGCCTCTCATAAGGATGAGCCCGGCTGGTGCTTGGTGCAGAGGAGCTTGAAGCATTGAAAGCAGGCCAGGCTAAAGAACCAGCTCTTTATGTGGCAACAGCCGAAGAACTAGCTCTTGAACTGGCAGCAGCCGAAGAGCCACCTCTTGAAGTGGCAGCGGTCAAAGAGCCAGCTCTTAAAGTGGCAGCAGTCAAAGAACCAGCACTTGAATTGGCAGCAGCCGAACTACCACTGGAACGAGTTGCAGACCGAGCAGAGAGGGATGCCCTACTTGCCTCCCATGAAGCAGATACATTATCTACAAGGAAATAGAACAGGGATTACCGAAAAAGAACACATGTCAAAAACAAATTATTTACTGTAGCAGAACTCACTGTATTGATTTAGGAGGGCCCGTAAGTCCTGCTGGGTCGCCTTTGCATTGGCGCCACGTGGTGGCACAAAGTCGTCATCATCAGGGTCTTCATGGCTATCACTGCTTGATCCCAAGTCTGAGGCTGAAGGACAAAGCACCCAATAAAAAAAAATGTAAAGAAGTCTCTATTAAAAATAATATTTTGATAAACAGTAACTTACCACCTATGTTAAAGCAAGGAAGGTTTACGCCAGACCAGGTCTTGTCGTAACACGCTTCGCGATGCTGCACCAGTTTCGACAATCCACGCCTGGCGTTACACTTACCTTGGCCTGCGGCGCTTCCTGCTTGCCTTCGGCAAGCTGTTTTAAGGGTTCATTGAGGCAATGAGTAGTGCCCTACGTGATGAATGGTCGAAGTATACAAGCAAGGGTGCGCCCTTCCGTCGAACCGAGTAGGCAGCTTCGCTGCGCCGGCAATTCAGTTCGACAGGGGCCGATACCAGCTTGGCCTGCCGGCGGATTCTTCTCGGGCCTATTCTCTTGCGTCAAGGCTTGGGAGATTCAGGTGTGCTGAGTGCGGTCTGCGGTTCACGACTGCGAATTCGCTGCGGAATCACCTACAGTCCCACTTGGACGCTGCTGGCGTGAGTTATGTTGTTTTGAATCCTATTGATACATCTGGACGATAGACTATACCGAAAATGTATTGAATTTACAGACGTCTGCAAGAGATAGGCCTAAACCCCAACCTATGAGGGTGGCTCTTATGAAAAACCGAACTTCTGAGAATGACGGTCAGACGACTGGTCGATGCCTCTCTTGCAAAAAGAGACGGCTGGAGACGTTAAGGCCCAATCGCGACAGATGTGCTGCTGTGGATGCTGCCAGAAAGCTTGGTGTACGTATGTCGCATTATTCATAGTTTGTATGGTGTTTGTAGACGTTGATTGAAAATTGTACCTGTTACAGTTTGCCGTTGAGAACCGCCAGTGCGCCAAGGAGGCACAACCCCTGACTTTGTGCCCATTCTGCGGAGCACTGAATTCTGAGACCATGGCGGTGCATGCGAAGAGACATGTTGCCGATGGGGTTGATCCGGAGAGACTCTTGACATACTGCACTGCAATGTTCTCGCGAAATGCCCGGGGTCCCGTCTGCGTCCCTACTCTGAGAGAAAAGCTGAAGGAAGCAGCGGCGAAAGGTGACGCTGCTATTGATGCCATCTTGAATAATGCGTTTCGTACTGTTGGCGTTGCCACGTCTTCATCTGAGTGTGCTTCGTTACCCTTCTACGACATGTCATCTGTATTCCTTAGGGGTGCTGTACGTATTTCGGGTTTTGCATTACTTTGTCTTTATAAATCAGAAGTGTATCATTTTGTGATGTTTCCTTTTCAGCCGATCCCCCGGCATCACATGCAAAATGTTCTTGACCAAGCTGACGAGGAGTTGATGGAGACTGAGGAAGAAGACGATGAGTCGGACGACTCTGACTAGATTGTCTTCTAGTTTCTGTAAGAGAGTTCCGTGAGACGATGCCGACTATTGCGGCTTGATCTCTGACACTCAACTGTATTGATACTTTCCTTTGTTTCAGGCGCAGGGGAGGTGCACGCAGGCCCCGTACCTGAAGTGACGCGCAGGGGAGGTGCAGGTTGGCCCCAACACCTATTGCGACGCGCAGGGGAGAGGCATGTTGGCCCCACATCTACCGATCAGGAGGCGCAGGGGAGAAGCAAGTCGGCCCCATCACTACCAGACACGACGCGCAGGAGAGAAGCATGCCGGCTCCATCTAGAGATTGCCTCCTCCAGGAACCTGGAGGAGTTGAAGGCTCGCCCTCGATGACCGAAATGGGAGGGGGTAGCCCAACTGATTGTTTCTGATGTGTTTTAAAAAATCACAGTATTCATTCAGTTGAGGCTACCCTTGAACCTGCATTCATCATGTCGGCTGCATCGGGACGAGTATCATCACCCACATTGGTATTCCATCGACGTCTCGATGGTTTGTGCTTTGTGTCAACGACGTGCGTTCCTCTTTATGTTCTACGACGCGTGTGTATGTCTGTCCATAATGTAGTAACGTTGTATGAATAATCATATGGCATCTGAATATCACATACATCACTTCATGATGCCAACGAATATATGTGTTGCGCATTATGATGCTAACTGGGCATGGCGCTTATTTTTTGACGACTGGCATGGCTCTGCCTTCTCTATTGTTGTATGCGTGTGTGCTATCGAAAACTGATCAAAGTAAAAAATGTTACTCTTGACAATGCGAGCAATATTGTTCTTGACGAAAAATCTGTGCGAGTCGTGGTTTGAGTGGTGTTCAGGACTTTGTGTGGCGCGAAGTCCACTAACTTAGAAAAAATGTACATTTTAATTGGTGGGTGACATCCACTTGCGTATGTTAGTGGTGTTCCACTCTTCTACACGCTTGGGTGAGTCTCTGTCTGCTGACTGTATGTTGCATTCTAATCGCTGTCTTCATGCTTCATGTTACGTTTGATTACATCCCGTTTTTTCTGACTGTTGCAGGTTGTGTATGGCGGTGTCAACATGACTCATTCACCTGCCGATTATTTCTTTTATTTGGATAGTTATTTTTGATTGCTTTTTGCCTTGAGCTACTGAACTTCATCGTGCTCACTGTGTATTTGCTATGAGGGCTTTATATTCTGGCTCTATTCATGATTCGTTATCTTCTTGAATCTCCAAAAATGAGAAAATCTGTTAAAAGGTAGAGTGTGTTCTGTCTGCTTATGGTCGCGACTCTTTTGTGGTCCTCGTGCTGTATGAGTCCTTTGTTTTACGTCTTTCTTTGTCATTTCTGCATGTTTCAGATCGCGCGCAAGGGAGGAGCAGGCTGGCCCACAGTTAGAGATTGCCTCCTCCGTGATGATTACGGAGGAGTTGAAGGCTCGCCCCCAATATCAAGGGAAGAGGGGGTAGCCCAACAGATTGTGGTACGGTGTATTGTAGATCTCACGTATCCATTCTGTTGGTGCTCCCACCGAACCCGACGCCATCGGCCCTCACGATTGTTTTGGATAGAACGTCCTGTCATACATTCAACACCGCATCACTCGCTGGGTCCTGTGTCGTCATGGGTCCGAATGCGTTTGTCACCTTTGACCGACTGTTATTTCGACGAGTGTCGCACACTTACCTGAATGATTGACGGTCTGCTGTACATCCCGTGAGTAGGTCGTGTGATGGCTGGGTCGTCGTTTGCATCGTAGATTTGGCCGCACTGTTGAATGTCTGATCGGATGGGAGACACATGACACGGACACTGAGAATATAACTGACACTGCAGTGCGCCGTGACATGTGACTCCCCCCTCCCAGGCTTCGTCGGTTGTCTCTGATGGAAGGGGGGGCGCACTTGGGGCTGTATCTCTTCAGCGCTATGATGGTGTTCCTGCGGATTGACGCAAAACAGTATGGTGCTTAACCAACACTACATTAATAGGAGATGTGTGTAGCATATCACATAATTATGAAAAAAACGAAACGGGGTAATAGTTATATCGATTCTTTATTCACTGTGTACCATATCGTTGTCTGTTTGCAGTGTTACTTGTGCGTAAATGCAATCGACTGACTGACATATGTTATGATACAACAACAGTATATGGTTAGAGGTACATCGAAACAATCAAAGTAAACACAAAATAACGATATGCCGATCTGGACGCGGGATATAATTGAATCTTAATGTCCAGATCAACTGATGTACTAACATGAGTATAAGCAATGACTTATTATACATTTAACTATTCGGCCGATCAATTGTGCATTAGGCCATATACTACTGCCTATGCTCGTCGCAGTTCTTTTGATGCCGTAGCATAGAAGGTCTTGATTCGAAACGCCGGTCGCATTTGCTGCAGTAATGGTATTCCGTTTGTCCCATGTGGACCTTATTAAAATGTCTTGTCAACGTAGTGCCCCTTTTGAACGATTGTCCACATTCAATGCATTGCTGATGTAGCATCCCCAGGTGGTTCTTTAAATGACTATACAAGTCGTTCCGCCTTTTGAATGTGCTTCCGCACTCGGTGCATTTCCATGGTATGTCTGTGTGGTGCGATTCCTTGTGTAGTTGCAAGCCGCGGTAAGTGCACACTTCGTGACGGCATATGTTGCAACGGTACACACTACCTGCAACAAAATCATCGTATTAACCGTTGTCACTCTGCCTCTGTCATTACAAGATCGCTGGTTCTCACTCTCATGTGCGGATGATGACGAACCACTCGTAGACGCATCCATCTCTTCCATTACGTTAGATGGCTCTCTTTTCTGTGTTTCGTCGGTTTCTTCGTGCCGGGCGCTCTGTACCTCCTCTACTGTCTGTAATTTCACGTTTTCTGGAACGTTAGCCCCCATCAAAACGAATGGACCGCGGCTGGTGGATGGAGCGTTGAGATCAGCCGTAACGTACACCACCCGTCGACTCATAGGTTCGTTCGTGGGTATGGCTGGCGGGTGCTCGTATCGACGACTGGCAAGATATCCTGCACGTGACATATGGACGCGTTCCGTTAGGTGGTCATACCCTATCATCGTAACCCTTTCGTTATTCTTACACTTATCATGCCGTTACCTTCGTCGGACGAGTGTGATGACATGGAATCATTGAAGTTCTGAATCTCCCGTCTCGTGACCCCGAACACCACCTCAGCAGACGAGTCCTCGGATGTTCCTGTAACAAAAAAATTTCGTGTTGTCGCATGGTGCATGGGTGACTAAAGACAGTCCCGCACTCGCCAGAGGCTGAACACGACAATCACCTTTGGAGAACTCCAACGGGGAGTAATTAATGGAGCTCATCTGCGCGTCCGACGTTTCATGTTCCTGCGAACCCTTAGTCCTCTCATCGGATGATGCTTCTCTTGACAGATCCGGAGTGGGAGGGATGACTGCCACATTGAACATGATTATGAAGACAATCAATGGAAATGTAAAGATACTTGACGTCGGGTGTAATCTGTCCTAACTGTAATATGATGTCTGCTTACCAAGAGACGAAAGCACCTGATCAAAGCTCTCAATTGAATCCTCGCACAGTACTTCTCCTTCTGATGAAGAAACAGCCTCATAGAACAGTGCCGCCATTCGCTGTGTCGGCGGGATTACTGCGACAATCGTTTACAAGTTATAATGACACTCTGACTGCACGTCCTGCTTCGTAAGACTCATGTTTATTATAATTGTTACTTACTGATGCTACATGCAGAAGTGTCTGAAGTTTCCATCGTCTCATCCATTATCACCGTGCCTTCATCATCATGCGTTTCACCACCTTCTCCGATTAGGCGCAGGAGGTGAGCCCTGCGTGCTTTTCTGGTGACTGAAATTAGATAAAAGGGTTACGTGCGGTTCATGATACAATACATGCGCGTCGTAGCTCCGGACGTCTTAATGTTACCTCTCACGACCCAGTTTGTGCCGAAATTCGCCATCAGATGTTCTCTGTTGTCCATTAAGAGTTGGACAATTTTTGGCGGCAGCGATTCCAGCACTGCCATGTTTTCTGCCGTTGCATCAGGAGCCCTTCCGACTGTATGTACATCCGTCTGATTGGATATAGCTGTAATGAAAAAATATCGATATTATACGGACGCTCAATAATTTGTACTCATGATTAACGATGTCACCGTTGGTGTGTGTACCCTCGTTCATGTTCATGTCACGCAGTAACTTATCAGAGTCGGTCGTTTTATTATGCTCCAACATGTCGATGGGTGAATCTGCAACGACCTCTGCAGGAGCGGTAGAGGTGGCTGAAGCCTGCTGCTGCTGTTGCATCAATAGTCCATCTACGACAAAGGCGATTATGTTACATAGTACCGGCATTATCCCGACCCTTTACGATTCGGTTTGTTATACGAATACGGTATGGTTGATATACTCCGTACCATTCCACCAGTCATCACCAGTCCCCGATGGATAGAATGGGGTAAAGTCGAATTCTGCCATGTGGTCCAGTGCATCCTGCGGGCACCACCACTCTGGGTCGCAGCAGCAGACCCCCCTCCACGTGCATTTCCAACTGTGGGCCTGCATTGCCATTGTCGAGAGTACGGATGGATCTGCCTTCCTTTCAAAACTGTAAATTTTTCTAAGTATAGGCACTTAGCGCCACACCAAGTCACTATTTGTCACTAGTACATGCGTCGCACGACCAAGAGTGCTAAAAAAAGTTGTTTGTCAACACAAGATACGTACTTTTGTCTTTATTCATTTTTGTGAGTCTCGTCAGTCCGTGGGGCGAATGGCTGTTGAGTAAGCGCAAGATTCGGATGCAGTTCTGAGCTGACCATCGTCGCAGCAAATGTGACAGGCGTGACATGAACATCAATATAGACCGGATGCCGGCTGCCCCGGACCACTTATGCACTCGGGCCACACGTTAAGGGCATGCGGGAAACGGTCCCCGCATGGGGTCACCAGAAGACATCTAGCGGGCCACGGCCCCCGTAGGGGGGCTGCGAGGGCGGTAGTACGCCCAATCGGAGGCCGTCTCTCGGGCCTTCGGTCCTCGCACCTCACACTCCGTGGAGGTAAAGCGCAAACTAATTGATGTTACATCAGGACTGAGGCCCGCTCTTGTGTTCCCACTGTGCCAAAGTTAACGTGCCAAACATTGGCGTTGCACCAATTTTCACAATACATGAAGGCGGGCTCACAGACCCCTCTTCCGACCCCTCTTTGTAAAGGTCTTGCCGAGACGTACCGAACTCTGCAATAAAAAAATTTAGTCGGTCGATCCTCTTGTTTCAAGATAAAGCCTCGAAGTTGATAATGTTAGTAAATTCAAAGTTTAAAACTTTGGTCAGGGGTCGCAATTGATTTCATTTTCGTCATCAGCACCTTCAAAAACAAACGAGACCATGTAAACATGTCTCTAAAATATGAAGTCACTAAAAAGTTGCACTTTTTCTGCAGTTTTTTTAGTGTTTTATCGTTAGTACGACTGAATGGAATGAGATAGAAAGCTGAATTTTTGCGTGTGGCGAGCCAAGGACATACCTAATAACCCTGCAAAATGTCACACAGATCGGCTGAGCCGTTCAGGAGGAGTGATCAGTGATGTGCCGTATGACCGTGACAAATCATAGACAACATACTCTGTGACAAATTGACCACATTTAGCTGTGTCGGAGTCGTTTTGTTTCGTCCTTCGCAAGTGCCAACAACCTCTCCCCGATTGTTGTTTTGGAGTGGGTGTGCCCGGTAAGCAGCACGTGACTGCATCAACCAATAGAAACGCTAAGATCGTTTAAAAGTTCGAAAAGCTGAGCGCGAAAGCTTGCGAAAGGCGACTGTGGGCGACTTCCACGCGCTCTGGTGGCGACTTGGTGTACTCGCCCTGCCTGTAGACCTCACTGTGTAGACCCTCTAGACTCTCCACTAGTTTGTACTAGTTACGCCTCATTGCCGCGCGAACGTGCGTGTTTTTTCATGAGATTCTTTATCAGTCAAGGCAAGTTAGAACTTTCGGTTTTTAATAATTTGTTTACCGACCGTTTGGATTTGTTTTATTGCAAAGTTTTTCTAATATGTGGAGTCTAAATAAGTTTGTTTAGCATTAGGTTTTAGAATTTGATAGGCTAACTATAGCCTTCTTAGGCTCAGCCAAGCATAGCAAAACGGATCGGTATTAGTCGGAGTCAATATCGCGCTAACTCGCTTTAAATACGTCCGTGTGGATATCCCCTGTAAATTCTACAGTGTCAGCTATGCACACATTTTCCCCAAGTACTCTAAAAGTATATCTGCTTTCAGTCCAATTCAAGATTCATATCCCTTTTTTGTCACGGAATCATTCAGATTCCGCAAGAAACATGCTTACATGTGTAAATAATTTATTTTTACTCTTTCAGGATGAATATAAACATTGCTGAGGGAACTAAAGATGGTTCTTCAATTTATTACTGTGGTGATGGCTTTTACTATTACTTCAAAAAAGGAAACGGTTACAATGAGTTCAACAGCGGTACTTTCTATTTGCGATGTAGAAAATACAACAGAGGTTGTTGTGGAACAGCCAAGATGGAATCAAGTCCTCAAGGAATACAGTGGACTAACCTGAAGCGTCAAATTTGTGCCCTGAATCCCTCTCATCATCAGGTTCTAGATCTCAGACGAGAGATTCTGAATGAGAGTGTCAGGAAAGATAGTCCTTATGACACTCCTGCAGAAATTGTTCGACGGGTTAGAAACAGGTAAGGCAAATGAACTGCGACTCAATTATACGACTGAAACCATCTATCTTTCTAGCTTTAAGCCTTCTGCTTTTCCAGGTACCCAGTTAATGTAGCTGCACAGGTGACATCGGACAGAATGAGGTCAGCCATACTCAGAAAAAGGACTTAAATGTATCCTCGTATTCCTGCCTCTCAGTACAACCTGGGTGAAGTGCTGATGGATGACCTAACGGAACACTTAACGAGATGTCAAGATGGTGTTGATAACTTTTTTGGTGATCGGAGTGTTGGTCCACATGGAACCTGGTCCATCATTTTTGTTTCAAGGCGCATTAGAAGGTTCATGAAATTCCTCACTTCCTGTGTTTTGTGATGGAACTTTCGGCAGCAGGCCAACTGCACCAGACTCAGCTCAAGTACTGCAGATTGTTGCTGTGCACAAAACAGCTGTAAGTTAATTCAGAAAGAATTTAATTTATACCAAGGAGGAAGGTTCTAATTATGAAATTCCTCACTGAGAAAACCTTACAAACTATTTCGGGCCTTACAAAGAAAAGTAGTTTGTATAACAAAGTATTTTGAGCATACATAAGCTTACGAAGAAAATACTTCGTAATTTACAAACTATTTCTTCGTATAACAAAGTAGTTTTGTTTGTTATATGTATGCTCAAAATACTTCGTAAGGTTTTAAGAGTGCTCTTAAAAATTCGAAGTTTTTCTTGAAATTAATTTAAATAGCTGAATTAAAACACTTCATTACCTATGCTGTGTGCAGGTAGATGGAGAAAATTTGTTGACATCTTAAAGTGCGTGGACCATACCATATGATTTTGTCTGCGTCATAGAGACCTTTGTAAAATTGTGTCAGCAGACCATCAATGCCTTCTGATTTCAAAGATTTTTCACTGTGAAGAAGACAAATATGATAATCCAGCAATACAAGTGTATCTGTGCAACAGACATGGAGAAGAAAAATTCAAGATAAAAATGATTGATAAATCTAATTACAGCTCAGTTTCAGCCAGGTTAAAGTAGTCACATTGGCTTAGTTCGTCAATCAGGGCCCTTCTCCCGTCACAATAGGGTCTCCCTTTCTGCTCTTGAGGTACGATGTTCACAGTTCACAGAGCCATATTCATGCCATAGTACTTGCCTTATCTGGACCGCAGGCATGAATTTACGGTCATTGCCAGTGCGATTTCTGTCTTCCAGCAGCGCATCTTTCACAGCATTAACCTGCAGCTGGAGTGTGACCTTCCTGGCCACCTAACCTACCCTGTAGATAAGACACGGACAGGGATGCTCAGACAACACGTTTTCGGAAAGGTGAACATGAAGGAATCACAGGAAAAAGATGTGACCTGGAAGTGAAATTCACTTACAATGAAGACAGGTGTCAATGTTTTCGGTCATGAGATCAAACAGAAGGCAAGGTTTATTTTCAAAATTTTCAGATTTTAGCTGATACCTATTCACACCAAATTCAACGCTCGACAGAGTTGGAGGAATCATTTCAGCAGTTATTCAATTTTAAGAAGTATGCACACACAAAATATATGTGTGTACTCAGTACACACTTCTAGGTGCGTGCTTACAAGCATGCACTTCGAGGTGTGTACTTGCCTAAGCACGCACTAAGAAGTATGTACTCGAATGAGTACACACTTTAAAGTGTGTATTCAGTGAGTATACACTTGTGAGGTGCATGCGCGGCATAGGGAAAAAGCATGCACTTCTATGTGTGTACTCACTGAGTACACACTTTAAAGTGTATACTCATTCAAGTACACACTTCTAGGTGCGTGCTTAGGCAAGTACACACCTCGAAGTGCATGCTTGTAAGCACGCACCTAGAAGTGTGTACTGAGTACACATATAGATTTTGTGTGCACTATAAAATCCGGAGCGATCAGCAAGTAGAGGAAACATCAACAAACATCTATTGGGGCGGTACACGGCCTGCGCATGGGTGCCAACGACCTTACCTCAACGGTAACCATTTGAACAGTGGTACAGTCATTCCGCACGCATGCACTTACTTCTTTGTGTGTTTTGTGTTCTATTCTTGTTGTATTAGTGACCGATAAAATAAGATCTCCTTCCTTTGAATTACAAAGTAATATATGCTTTTTCACATTTTGAGCAAGAGTTGGCAGTCCAGGTGGTTACCGTGTTTTGTTATCAGTCGCTGACTGTACATTCACATTGCAATCCAAGGAGCCCTGCGGCCTTCAACTCTTTGTTTGGCTGCTTCACCAAATAGGCATTCTGTTCCCTTATCAGATATTTCAGAGAACTCGAAGAGAACATGGAGAATATGCAGCAGTTGGAAGGCAGAAGCATTGCCGAATGTTTCATGACAAGGTATGGTAACATATTTTTATCTCCACATATGCACCGTGGAGTCTTTTCAATATCGTACCTAACCTCATGTTATGTGTACATTGTCTTCCAGAGACGAATCTGTTGTTCATATGCCTCAGATGACTTGGGAAGAGCTGAAGATTTACATTAGACTCGCGGCGGACAGAGTTTGTGATGCTGATAATAATGCAAGCTGTGTGCAGAAGGTATTGCTGAGTCTTCTTCAAGTTATCAGGATTGCAAAGAAGCCTTCAGAGAACGACACAAAGCCTATGGCAATTACTTATGATCAGGTAAGTAATGACATTTAGCATTACTGTCAGGTGATAATAGAGAAATACTAAAACATGTTTTTTTTTTTGTTGTTGTTGTTGACAGTCAGAGGAAATTGAAACTGTAGATACAGATTTGAAAGTAGAGGCAGCTGCCAGTACCTCGGATGTTGAAAATTGGAGGAAAGGTTGCCCTGTCATGGAGTCACATGCCCCAAGATTTCGAAAAGACGTCCCACGAAATGCTGTTTATCGCATGAGAGGAGTACGTTGCAGACTCCGCTGGATGGCATTCAAAGGTGATAATTGTATATCAGAGTTAATTCAGCACACTAAGGAGAGACATTCTAACAAAGCAACCCCGAAATTTCTGCAAAAGGTCATGAGAGACAATTCATTTGATAAAATTCTTGGTAAGGGAATAAGATACTGCACGTGCGTGACTTGCATTCACGTTGGACTAAGTAGATGGGACAAGAGATTTGATAAGGCACGTCGCACGGTCACACGGTCATTCTAAAACAACTTACTTGTTGGAAGACAACTTTTCCGTCGTTTCAGTTTTAAACAAAGATGTTGTAGGAAAACGACCATGTTGTTGACAGTTTTGTTGTTTTCGAACAATCGTTTCTGACAGTGCACTTTAATCCTCCATGCAAAGCCTGTTCCCTCCCACTTTAATGATTTTTATCTCTGTTCAGAAATATTACTTTTGAATTTACTGCACTCGATTAAATTTGATCTCTTTTGAACATGCACTACCTTGACAGATTTAAAGTTTTTGATTTTTGTAATGTTAAAAAAACTAATGATATTGTAACCAATTTTTTTTAACAAATTTAATTTTGTTTATTACTGTTTGGTTTTATTTATTTCCTTACAATATAGATTTATTGAAGAATTATGTAAGTGTTATGGTTATAGCTAGGTGTCTGGCTTAGGTTTGGCCGGTTGACACTAGTATTATCCTGAGCACTTCGGTATTCCTATGTGTAGCCTCTTTTACTGCAGGCTTCTCCAAGGTTCATCCAGATCAGTTTTTAGACGGAAAACAAGATTGTAAGAGTCAGATTGACTATTTAGCCAGTCACCTAGCTCTAACCATTACATTATCACATTTACAATGTACATGAAAGTGATGTTACATTAAAATTTTCAGTGTTGGGTTTAGAGGTAGGAGTAGGACCTTCGACCAAGTATGACTGTGAAACCCTCAATGAAGTTAAAGTCTCACCAACACATATGAAATAAGATTTATCAGCACATTTAGTTGTAATAATAGTAGTGTTATGTGAGTAATGATTTGTAGTAACTTAATGTATTGTTTTGTAGTTGGCTAAATATCAGCAATGACTATTGTAATACATTATTGAAATTTAATAAAAAGGACTATTTTATTTATTTTCTTTTTACAGATTTTAAAAATCTGTATTGACCATAGTAAATGAGACGCAGCGTTTAGAGTGTGTGCTCTGACAGGATTTCAGCCCACAAGCTTATGCCTCAAAGCTTAGGTATATTCAGAGATGAAAATGAGCAGCAATTGGAATCTCCACCAGATTCAGCCGCTAAGAGATGTTTCCATGGTAATTGTTATTCTTCTGGAGCCAATTATATTTTTCACTGAAATGCAAATATTAAAAGCATCTCTCTTTACTGTTTAAGAAAAGGTTTTGTGAACAGAGTACATGGGCGGCATGCTAGACAATGTGGATTTCAGTACTTTGCTGATTGGAATCCTTTGTTTTAATATGATGCTAATGGGCTACCCTATTGATAAATTAAAACTATATAACTTGAGACATACCCTTTGCATTGGGCACTTTCACGAACTCACTTTTACAGGAATGTGAACCAGCACAGGGCTCGTATGTGGCTGCGTGAACTGTGACTTCACAAACTAGCTGTCACAAGAATGTGAACATGTGATCTTCCAGAAGTAATATGTGTCAGAATGCAACCGGCAGGTGGGACCGGCAGGTGGGACCGGTAGGTGAGACCGGTAGGTGGGACCGGACTGGTGTTGAGTTGTTGGAGACCTGCCACCACAGCTGAAGGGTTCCCTTCCTTCTTCGATGCTTTGGAGAGACCATGTACAAACCACAGCAAGGCACCTGCAGAATGGACCAGACCGACTAAAAGTGAGCGACTAGGTAAGTCTCTTTAACAGTGTAACTCTCAGTGTTTCACTGGATCGTTTAAAACACCTGTTCCCTTTCTCGATGCTGAACTTTGCTCTTGTGTGCTCAGCCATCAGTGGACAAAAGAAGAGAGCGATCCTGAATCTGAAACTGACTTCGCGCAGTCAGCTTTTTCATCCCTCATCCGTGCGAGAACAAAGGAAGTTCTAGAGCGCTCAAAGATTCCCCCCAGTTCTAGAGCGTTTGTGAAAGGTGATCATGGTAAGGAAGCTGCTAAATAGAATGTAGTTAGTGGACATTGATCTTAAAAGCGTGTCTGTAGTATGCATACATGTGTGTATTCTTCTATATTTCGTTACGATACCGAAGTTGGTTGACAACGTTTTTTACTGGGAGGGTTAAAGGAACCCTGTTCCAGAGAAAAATAGATCTTCGTACCTTGAAGATATACAAAATTAGGATTTTGACTCCGGCCCATTGATGCATGCATTTCAGGGGTCCTGCCGGTGAAAACTGTACACTAAGTGTTGGAGTCGTTGGTCATGACGCTTGCTTTAGATCGCTGTATTTTCTACCCTATCATCAGATTAACAAGGTTGAGAGACAATTACTTCCTCTTAATACAAAGTTCGACCCCATTTAGTATCTGTGCCCTGCAAAACCGTAAAGGGAATGGTTTCGATCGATACCGACCGAAACCCAACCTCAAAACATAAGAAGCGCCTCTTCAAAATGGTTGCATCATGATTGTTTTGCCAAATAAATTTGCAAAACTCTTTTTTTTTTTTTTTTTCAGAGCAATAGCAGAATGGGTACGTTGAAGAGTGGCAAATCTGAGACGTCTAGTGATGAGGAACCTGGCTTACACCACACCGAGGCAAGGCATCCAAGGCAGCCTAACCCGCATGGTAGCCGTGGCAGAAGTGGGCGACCGCCTGGTAGCGTTCCAGAAAACTACAGCAATGCGGAATGCGTTTTAGCATTCCATACCTTAATGAAAGAATGCCCTGCAAAGGCATCAGGAACAGAATTTTTGACTACGTTGCAGAAGGTGAAGGAAAAAGTTTAAGTGGAATAAAATATCCATGTTTTTTGAGATTTGAATGGTTGTTGAAATAACCTTTGCTCTTTTGTTCATCTGCAGGCTCTCCCAAACAGATCGATTAAAGCCCTCCAGACTTTCATGAGTACCAAATTGAGGACGAGGATTCCAGGGCTGTTCGCACAGGTCTATAAAAACGACTGGTCAAGACTGACAAAGCAGCAGCGAATGTTTCTGAGGTAAAATTCACTGCCCTTTATTTTCATGGTGGGTCGTGATTTTTCTTTATCAAATTGTGTTTTGAATTATTTATTTCCGCTCCACAGGAAATACATGCAGTACGACAGGGATTTCCTGACAAATAGTAACCGCAGCAGACAATTGGCAATCGACTTCGGGGCCGCCTCTTCATCGTCGGCCTCGTACGGGAATTACCCTGGTGGACTTATGCAACCATATTTTTCCACACCGAAGAGGATGAAGAAAGATGCAGCAGATTCCTTTGGCGTATTTGGAAACCTGTCCCCAGTTGATAACTCATCTTCAGTCTTGAAGGGATTCGCTGAGTCATTGGCTAAGTCAATCCTCTCTCAAATGCAACAGACACAGGGACACGAGATCAAGATCAAGAAAAGGGTCACTTCGCCTGACGACGACATACACTGCAAGAAAAAGTGTATATAGTACAACAAAAGTACAACAAAAACTGTACAATAAAAGTACGACAGAGATTGTAGAAAGTACAACGAGAATTGTACAAACCACAACGAGGCCTGGACTGCACAGCACTTGTCATGCCGGTTCCATTGTACTTTGTACAACAATTGTTGTACTTTGAAAGTACAATAAATTACTGATAAAAAATTTGCCAGTAATTTGTGTACTTTCGTTGTGGTCTTTTCTTGCAGTGTAGAGTACATCAGCAGCGGTGATGATGCGGCAGGTGACCATGATGAGAAAGGAATGTACAACGAAGCGAGAGTCACTGAAGTGGAAAATGACGACTACGATCCACATATCCATGGTGAAAAAAGTCATTCGATGAAGAGGAGGCATCATTGATAGATGCATTGATGACACTGCAGGAAGATAACCCAAAGAAGATAGGAGACGCTGTTGCTCCGTTTACTGGAACAATGAACAGTGAGACTGAGACGATGGAAGAGGAACCGCAATGGAGGGCCCGAATTTCAACAGTCACTGCTATGGGTAGGTTGGGAAAGAAAAGTACACTCCGGACTAGGGTAAAAAACGAACACCTGCTGTGCCTCCGCACTGAGACTTTACTGAACCATTTCAAGTGTGCTTTAAGAAAAAGTGGTCATTCCGCTGAAAAAAAATAAGTTTTGCCCAGTTCTTCATTCAATATTTGGAGCCAAAACGCATGGTTGATTAAAACACTAAAAAGGACCATGGAAAACTTTTTTAAAACTGCTCGTACTTTGAAGTATAGCTTCGAATAGAATCACCCGCCAGTCAAATGTGTGGTACCAACTTATGGCTTAGACCATCACCTTTGAAAATCAGTATCGTTTGATGCTCTTAGGCTTGAATAAAAAATGTTATAAGTGGAAAAATGAAACGGCTAAAAAAAGTACAGGCCCCTTGGGAAGAAAAGTACAGGCCCCTTGTGAAGAAAAGTACAGGCATTGGGGAAGAAAAGTACGCCCTGTAAAATTACTGAAGTGGGGTAAATATGAAATTGGTCACGGAAAAATATTTTATTTGGCGAGACAAACTAAAAATGTTAACACTTTATAGAATGAAATTAGAAATGAAGAAGTTATTGGACATTTACGAGGCGAGGGGAAGAAAAGTACATAAAAGCTGTACCCTCGTATCACTAAGAAAAGGCTTCTTGGACTTCCCATTATAAATCCATGTAGAATCAGAACCAATAGACCGATTTTGACGAAACTTGAACAAATGGCAAGTCCTTACCTCCCACTTTAGGCTAAAACCTGATATGAACCAAGATTGGACCTAGTATGGTTCCACATTGCAATTCTTTTCACTGTACTTTTCTTTCCCGGTGGTGTACTTTTCTTACCCTTTTCGAGAGGTACCGAAATCACATCTATTCTGGCATGTTGTCCGTCCTATGATGAACTGGAACCGATAAAAAGTGAACCATTTCATCGGGAAGGGACTACATTTCAAGTTCCACAGAGCAGACTAGTTGAAGCCTTATTTGTAACTTCTGTACAGTGCAAATTAGCCGTCTTGTACTTTTCTTCCCCAACCTACCCCTATAGAAATCTTTGTGAAGGGTCTTAAGGGGAGGGACTCCCCCTTCACCATCAGGAAGAAAGATGGATTTTTGTACATTCACCACTCGTCGGAGGACAGGACTGACTGCTCATCAGAGGCAAACGCCGACTTTGGACGCTCGCTCCAGGACACGTCTGCCATAGAAAGCGTCCTGCAACAGGATGTGGTTGCTCAATCGGAAAGGGACAAGCCCTTGACCCCCCTGAAGGTCAAGATGAGTGACAAGGAGGCAACACATTACAAGATGATGACTCTGTGCCTCCCCGGTGAAGATCTTCCTGTTCTGGTCAAGTCCAGGGGTGGGCTAGATCTATCTGGTGGAAATTGAAGTGGGTGTTTTAATGTGTCATTCTGGAAGGGTAATTCAGTTTTTTATTTTGTTCTTATATTTTTTTTATTGTGACTTTCGTCTTTATTATCAGTTTGTTTTTAGACGTGTCATTTTTATTCCATTTGAAGGCACGTCATCTTTTGTTAACCAAAGGGTGATGATGCAGAGTTTTTTAGAAGATAAGCTTATCGTTTTGTATGATTACTTTTAAGATAAAAACTTCTTGAGGAAGGCAGGGCGAAGACTTCACCATTTTAAAGCCAAAGTGAAATGTAAAGTCATGGGACTGCTCGATTGTAGTGCAAGAGTGCCCAATGTTTGTATCGTGTTAAATCAATGGTTCTTTAGAGTTGATTATGTCGTTCACCAATAAAAATAGGTAAGGCGTTTTAAACATGCATTCTTTTTACACAAAAAAAACCAACCTCATGGTCATTCTTAAACAACACTGTTTCGAACTATAAAGTTAGCTCCATTTGACAGCCATTCAATGAAGGCCAGATGTCGAAATTATTTAGTATCCTTGATTCAATTATTGCATTTGTAAAAGAAGAACAAGAATCCACTTTATCTCTGCTAGAGCCCAGAGCGGTGTTACAAACCTAACATAGAGCTAAAACCTAACGAAGAGAATAATGATGGTTAAAATTGAGGAACTTTTGTTTTTCTTTTACAAATGAAATATTTTTAATGAAAAACTATCCGTCATACTATCATGAAACGTACTTGTGTGGCATGTTATTTGCCAGCAGCTGTTCAAAGAAATAAATTTTACCATGGTTTTTGGTTATTATGGATTGGAGGAAAACTTTCGAACAGCATCCTTGACACCCCGTGGCCTGTCACACAGGACTGCCTTCTCCTCTCTTTCTTCTTCCGATGGTGGTGGTTCATTAAGTGGAAGTGAGGAATTGTCTTGAACAACAAGCTGCATATGTCCCTGTAGAATTAAGTTCTGCAAAGCGACATAAAAAGGGCAATTTCACTACATTCATGTATGAAAATTGAAAAGCACAGGCTTACAGAGACAACTGACCTTGACCTCTAACATAAGTGGTTCGACAGTCATTGGAGCATCAGGCAGCTGGTCATCATTTTCGTCGCCACCAGCCTGGAACAGGAGCGTCATGCGAAAGGCTCGCACAAGGTCACAGAGAGGCATGATCTTGGCAATGTCCACCATGCCTAGGACGATGCGCGTGACGCCGGTGAAGCTGCCAGCCCCGCTGCCGCTTGCACATCCTCTGTCAAACGAACTGGCCTGTCTCCTATAGAATGCCTCATCAACGAGAAGTTGGCTCCTGACATTCTCCACTGGCTTCTCCATCAGGTGCTGAACATTTCCGACATCACGAGGCGTCACAAGGATGAAGGAATCAGCAGAGGCGTTGACAGAGGATGTCCTTCCTGCCCTGCCAACCATTTGCAGATACCTTGTGCATGTGTGGTGAACGATCCGGTGACCGAATTATGACTCGGTCTGCGGGGACCCGAGACAAGACGCCCATCGGGGAAAAGGGCGATGCAAACTTCTTTGGTGGCCGAAACAAACACTTTGTCATTTGTTTAACTACCTCGCATTCGCTCAAAATCATCGGTACAGCCACTTAGATTCTAATCTTGCCATATTTTAATGGCGACATTGTAACCAAAGTGTATTTTTTTTTAAGTCGCGACTCCCGAATTCTTTTTTCCAACTTTGTTTTGTTTGGTTCCTGTCTGCGCCTTGTCCCCTGCCTTCTCTCCCCCGTACCCCTTGATGCCCGACGCCTGTAGCGCTCCTGGTGGGCGTTAGTGTAACTACTAGTGCTGCTTGTTGTTGTATTTATGACTTGTGTACGACTTGACTCGGTTCAATCAACGTAAAGCTTCTAATTGTGTGAACCTAGATGATCACTAGCTACTAATCAAGTCATTCTTTTCAGTAAATCCATGTGGACTTTCGTTTAGGATTTTATTTGAAGAAAGTTTCATCGTTTGGTTTGGCGCTGCTGACACCGTGGTTCCATGGTTGCTGAGCGCCGTTCTCACTGAGATAGTTTTTACTAGAAAAGATCTTTGAATTTTTATCGCCATGGTCAACAAGCGGCAGGACTCGAATCAAAGTGGCGGAAACAACAATCTTCCATGCATGCAAGATGCTGGAACTTATGACAAAGTGTTTATTTTGGCCATCAAATGTGAATGCCATTGGGCCCCTCCTAACCTAAACACAATGGTTGGATTGATGGCTGGTTGGAAGAAGAAGATAAAAAAACATAGGAATTACAAATTACCTTATCACTGTTGGCCCCATTCCATGTAAGTAAATAGAGTTTTGTGTTTTATTGTTAACCAAGCCTCAGTGGGAGCAAAGGTCTTCGAAAATAACGTAAATCTGTGCAGAATGTCACCACCGTAGAAATGTATGCCAAGATGTGATCCGGGTACTTATTGAACATGGTTTGCATGGACGAAAGAGTGAAGAGAAAATGATTTGTGTCATGTATTATATTTTGATGAGTAAATCTTATAAGGGTAAGCAAATTTTTATAAATAAAAATTAACATGGTTTACGAATGGCTTCCATTTCTACGGGGAGCAAGCAGATTCATAATTGGGATTCGTAAAGTACTGTTAGCATTTCTTTACGGAGAAGGTTCACCGTAACATATGAGACCCTTCATTCGTATTATGTTTGCGCAGCAAGTACCGTAAGATACCATAATGTTTATTCGTATTACGAATAGATTTCACCGTAGAACATTTAGTGTGTATGCGTCTTCCGCTGCGGAAATGACCAGGGGAGTGCGCCTGACCGGTCCTTGGTGATGCGGACGGTTGCGAAGCACTTCATGGTGGACGGATAGATTGCCCAGCCATCCATTTTTGACTTCTCGGGCCGGCACTGAGGGTGCATAGTGGGCCAGAGGACGGCCTAGGCAGCCAAAATTCTAGACGCGTTTTGAGCTCCAGAGTCCTCGTTCGGGTGGGGTCACACGTTCGGTTCGAGTCCCATTTAGCGACTCTGGTGCTCAAAACGCGTCAAGAGTTTATGCCGCCTGCGCCGTCTTCTTACCCACTGTGCGTAACTCATGCCATTCTTTCTCGGCAAAGCCCGTCAGCCCCTGCGCTGGCTTGGGTAGGCCACCCGGTCGACACACGCGTCGGCCGGGCATGCCTACCATAATCAGCGAAGGGGCTCGGGCTAAAGCCACCGCGTCGCGCCCGTCGGTGGGAGTTGGGTTGCCGTCTTATGGTGTAACTGCCTTTAAAAGGTACGAAAAACAACTGATTTGTTTCGTTTGCTTAGCCTCGCCTGCCCCCCATCTCACATGATTTGGGCTGAATTAGCCCTGCACCACTGCACGCGTGCTTCTGCTTGTCGTTCGAAAAATTTGCTTTTGCTTTAAACTATTGATTTATTGTTTTTTTTTTCTGTCTGCAGGTTATTGAATTTTAGTAAGAAGTTCCTCAGTCAAGGGCCCCAAATTCACTTTCCACCCTTCCTCATGGCCACAACAGTTTATAAGTGAAGTGAGTTTGATGTTCGTTGTGTACAAAGTCTAACATTCCAAGTCTTATTTATTTCTTATCAACATTTCTTTGTGTTGCAGCTTTCGCCAACAGATCAGAATAGCGGTCTTGCCCTGTGACCAGGATCTCTTCGAGTGACCGACCAGTAAAAGCGAGCTCAGTCAACTGTCAATAAAAAATGGATTAATATCAAATTAAATATTTTTGTGATTGGGAGAGGAATTAGTACTAGAAAAAATAAAGAAAACGTGCTGGGTGTCAGAATAAATCCAAAATTAAAATTTATTGGACATTTCACTCCATTTCCTGGGTATTACAGGGTTTAGATAAATAGAGTTTTTCTGACCATTTCGTTACAGTACACACACTTTTCAGATTTGCAGTAGGCACAAGAAGTGTTTGGTACAAGAACATTTGTAATCAAAGCAGAGAATTGATTCACTTTTAAGGAAACTTATTTATGAGCTTGAGTTTTTAAATCATTATCAGTTGTTATATTTGCGTCTCAACCCTCTTATGTAATCAGATATGTATTCATGGTAGTCCGCTGTAAGCAATTTGTGGGATTTGGGTAGTCTCAAGTTAATGTAGCCTGTGCAAACAAAGCATGTATTAGAATATTGCACGCAGAAAAATAAATTAGCTGGGTTTGCTAATGTACCTTAGCAAGAGAGACTTAGCACAAGAAACTAATATCCTTAGCTACATGGTTCAGATTTAGCAGCTGCACCTAACACAAGTTAGCAAGACTTGACAAAATTCTTAGCAGAGAGGCTTAGGGGCTGTTGCTAAGAAATTAGCTGCTAAGGCTAAGGCGCCTGTTGACCTGCATCGTGGGCTCAGCATAAGATATCAGGCCTTCCGTATCCCTCTCCGGGTAAGGAACGGCAGTAGCCGAGGGGACAAAGGTTACAGATCGGCGTGTGGAAGTTAGAGGTTCAAATATCCAATATTTTCTGACTTAGTTTTGCCTACTAAGACCTTAGCTGTCTAGCTAATTCGTGTCTGCTCAGAATATTAGCTACTGGTGCTAAGTAATGAGCTGTCCATATACAGCTAAGATAATTAGCAAGGGCAGCTAAGTGTTAGCAGCCGACGCTAAGTATTTCTCTGCGTGTGGCCTCATGATCTGCTGACTGTACTTAAATTATGTAATTCAGCAAATTTTTTAAAATAGTCTTACCTATTATTGCAAGATAAATAGGTTCAGGAAGGGCCTCCCTTGAGTTCCATACAAATTTGTCATCAGGGATCAACAGTTTCAACAAATAATTAGTCAAATGCCTCGGAAAGAGGCAGTTTTCAAACCCCAAGATTTTGCATCTCTTCTGCTTTTTTTGAAAGTCTGGAGGCTTGGGAACAACTCCAGGAATGGACATATGTTCCCTTTTTGTCACATAGACTGGCAGACGTTCAACTAAAGCATACTAGAACAAGACGCTGTGATTATTTAAATGTTTTCAATTTTGAAATAACATTATTTTTTCCTAGTACATACCTTGTTTGGATTGGGTATGAGACATTCTAGAACCTGAAGAGCATCCCCTGGAGGCCTGATCTCATTCTCATCTGGCACATATATTACCTCCTCGGTACAATTCTTACTTGCTCTCTCGACTTTAACATGGCCACTGGTTGTATGTTTTGCTGGGGCGTTAGCTATGTGCCGCTGGGCATGCTCTAAGAACGCGCCAAGAAATTCCAGGTTGGAAGGAGATGCTGCAAAGTATATCATGAAAGATTTCCTAGAATGTTTGAAATAAACGAAGTACAGAATTGACAAGTAGAACAAAGTAACTACCATTTTCTAAGAAATTGTTTAATGGACAGGTCCCACTACGATTGTCACGCACAGTTAACAAATTACTTCCACTGTTTCTAATGACAGTTTTGGCTTTTGTTGCCAAAGTATTAGCTGTTATCTCCTGTGGAGAACAACAAACATTATTGTCTAAAAAATAGCACAAATATATTTTTTAATTTGATTAATTAAAAAAAATAATTTAATACTTGTATAATTGTCATGTCTTCACAGGTGATGCTATTACTGAAAGGCTGACTGTTAGAAGATTCTGGGTGAGGCAAAGAAAATGCATCGTCTGTGCTACCATTAGGGTCATGACTGCCATCATTTAAAGAAACGTGTGATGAATTCTGTGAGACGAACAAACTTGTCTACTTATACAAATGTACAACTCAAAAACACAATTATTTGTGATTAGTTAATAAAAAGGTTACAGCATAGAAATACTTACAGCAGTTGCAGGGAGTCTCATGATGCTATTACTGAAAGGAGGGTCATGACTACTTGAAGATTCTGGGTGAGTCAAAGACAATTCACTGTCTGTGCCACCATTAGTGTCATGAGTGGTGTCTTTTAAAGAAACGTGTGATGATATCTGTGAGACACAACAAACATCAGATGCTTACTTAGACAAAAGTACAACTCAAAAACACAATTAATATTGAATAATTAATTAAAAGGTTACAGCATAGAAATACTTACAGTAGTTACAGGTATGAGTCTTGAGGCAGAAAATGACAAAATGTTTGTACTGCACGGAAAAAAAGAAATTCGCTAATCCAGCGAACATGTGACTGCTAAATTAATATTCGCTGCAACAGCAAACGAATTCGCTAGCTTAGCGAATCTATTTGTCAGAATAGCAAGTCTGTAGCTGCTATCTTACTGAACTATTTCTTGCTGTTTTAGCACAGCAGTTTTCGCTTAAGCAAAGAACAATATTGCTGTTGTAGGTGATCAATTTATGTCTTTTCTCAAATGTTACGAGTGTCACTTGGAGTGAGCGCTGGGTCGCTGTGCGCCCATCTCCCGACAGCACCGCAGCAGTGCACGAGAGGTTGCCTACCTTGAAAGGGGCCCTACGCCAAATAAAACAAGAAATAGTCGGTCATAAACTTTTCATGTCACATTCAACTTGTTGGACGGACTTGTTGGTCTTATGGTTACGCTCTGTAGTCAAAATGCGATACAATGTTGTAGAGAACATTATTCCTCATGCTATAAGACTATTTTCAATCTTATCATCACCACACACATGATTGTATTGCAAAAATGAAAGTATCTGATTTAACTTATTCAAATTAACAATTTTATTTTTGCTATACAATCATATGTGTGGTGATGATAAGATCGAAAATAGTCTTATAGAATGAGGAATAATGTTCTCTACAATATTGCATCACATTTTGTCTACTTAGAGTAACCATATGGCCGACAAGTCCGTCCAACAAGATAAATGTGAATTTCAAAGTTGATGGCCGATCAGTTCTTGCCTTCATTGTAGTAGCACCCTTAGAGTGAGAGTAAGTAACGTTATCTTCTTTTATTCCTTTAGTGTCTGCTCGCATTGATTTGTTAAACAAGCGTTATGTTAAGACTTTTAATGCATTTATTTATTGATCTCATGAGTACTCTTTCCATGCAAGGGAAGAGGTAATATTTTAAGTATCAAACATATTCAATGAAGATTTAGAGATCTCTTGAATCGTGATATTTCAAGCATTAACGCATCAGTTGAGCAGCAAGGGCAACGTGTCTCTTTCTGGTCATTTTTGTTGCTGCTTGACTATAAGAAAAGATAAAGAATTAGGGACACTAAGAGCCAATACTTTTAACTGCATATTTTTTAGAAATATTTACCTGCTGTGTTTCTTTCTGAAGCTGACTCAGTGTGTTATTTAATTCTTCATATTCACAGCAAGTGCAGGAATGGTATCATTCTGAGTTTTCTTCAAAGTCCTGGAGCGTCTTCCTCAAAGCTTCTGATCCACCTTCCATTTCTTGTAATGCCTTCCGATACATCATGCAATGCCACATAAGGTGGTTTTTTTCAGATTTCAAAACCTTGAGCTCTTCTTCTAATTCATTAATCTGAAAGAAAACATAAATATTTAAAAAATCTCATCCTGTTAATATAAAACAATTAAAAGAAAACAAAAAAACAAAAAAAAACAATCTGAATTGACAAAAATAATACAAAGAAATAACGCGTTAAACTCTAACGAGTTAAAAGAGGGATCCGCCTTCGTTTCACTCAGCCTAATTTGGCCAGGCTACAACCTGACCACAACAAGCTCTACAGTAAAAACCCATCTTATTTTAGTCTAACATTGAACATGAGGTGTTCTTTGAAAAGGCTATGAATTTCAGTGATCCAAGACAGCCAATTAGGATTGAAAAATAGTAGCGATGGGAAATTATTTGTTGTATTTTTGTTTGTACTAACCTTGTACTTATTTATTAGGTCCATGTCAAATGGTTCATGACTTCCCTTGTCCATCTCTTCACTTTCACTTTCGCTTAAAGTCTTTATATTTTGGTTCCCAAAATTCATTGGATTGAAAAGTGGAAAATGGGAGTCTATTGACTGTTTAACCACTTTTCGCGAGATATTTTCTCCGCCGAATCACCGACTTCTTAAAAAACCTTCTTCTGCTGATTTTCGTTCTTATTTGCAGCAAAGAAATTCGCTGCTGCAGGAGTCGTGTTCGAATCCTTCCCGCTCGTCGAAAGTTCTCGAACGTCCCCCCTCCCCTCCACCTTCGTTTCGTTTCCCGTCCCGCCCCGCTTCCCGCTCGAGCCGGCGTCTTTGTTCGCGTTTTGTGTGTGTAGGCCTAGGGCCTAGGAAGAAGTGTATGCGGTTTTTCAGTTTGGTAGGCTCTTCCAGTAATAATCAACATGGGTGATGTGATCAAATTTCTGAAAGAACTTAATATCAGTGAAGATATCATTAACGAGTTTCTGGGTGAGTCTGTCTGTTCGTACGTTTAGGTTGCGGCTGCAGGTTAAAGGGGCACTCACAAGCATAAGCTTGCGCTTTTAGTTTCCTTAAATATATTGTCACTTTGAAGGATTTCCAAAATCTTGGCGTTCTCAATTTGATTGCCGAGGCAACTTCCGACTTCGGTTAGTTTGGTTCTAACGGGTTCTTTGCAAGGTAACGTTCCTTTTGGTTTAGAGCATTCTCGCGCCATGTGAGAATATTAGACATTTTCGTCCTTTCCTCCGTTTATTGATATCAGGATAACACGGAATTATCTGGCTAGTGATTCTCTGAACGAAATACATTTGGTTACACCTGTGTTTGTTGCTGTAGGTTATGTTGCTATCAATTGGGTCTTATTTTGGTTGTGACTAGGTTGCGATGTAAGGGGCTGTGATTGTCTGAATGAACTTTGTTTTTGTGATGCTTGTGTTGTATTGCTCATGTTTCTACTGGTTTCAGAAAACTTGATTTCAACTGTTGAGGATTTGAAACTTCTTAATGACGATGACTTGGCTGGACTCGTTCCTCTCATTGGGCCCAGGAATCGTATCAAAGCGGCCATCTCCAAATTGCAAACAAGTGGTGAAAAGTCTGAAGAGAATGGTAAGTTAGATTCATCCCTCGTGTATTCTTTGTGCCTCTGTTTGTCTCTAATTAACGTCTTCTTCTCTGTAGGAGGAATCGCACTCACTGCTGCACAGGAAAAGGCTCTCAGTGAAATCGTGACTGAAGCTGAGGAGTCTTTGACTGGCGACAACGGTGGAGAGAATCATGGGAGTGACCAGTCGGATGACACAATGGATTCTGACAATGCAAGTGAATCGTCCCATGTTGTCAGAACCAATACCCGCTCCAAAAGTGCTCAGTCCAAATCTTTTAAGACGAGAACTAAAGCATCATCTGGACCATCCAGTTGTTATGTAAGTTATGTTCTCAGGTTTACATTTTCTTTTCTTTGCACGAAACATTCTACAGATATCAGAGTAGCTTTTGACATTGTTCACACTGTGACTCTTCTTGTTCTGTGCGTTTACATTTTTGGTGTCCTGGCTGTAAGCATGACATTTCATTTATATCTAATAAGCATCAGTTAACTGTCTACTCTTAGTTCTGTGTTTGGTGTGATTGGTTTTCAACTGTGCATTTGCACTCACTCAACCAGTCTTCATGAGATATATTTTTATCTTGTTATCATAGTATGCATTCCGATTTTAGGTGTAGGTTCTACTTTCAATGTTAGATATATGTGCCTTGATTTCCATGTTTTCCTAAGATCACCAATTTTTTGTTTGAAAATATTTAGCATCCATTTTGCATATCCAGTACTATTACTGATGTCATGATTAGTTTACCTTAAACTCATGCTCAATGATAGGCAGTTATTACAATTTCTGTGCTTTGGTGTACATTTTTTTTTATGGATTATTAGGATTTGGAGGAAGTTTTAAAGTCAGCCGGTGGAGCAGGAGAGCTGATATTGGATGTTTACAAAAAGAATCGTGTCCTGACCGACTCCCACAGGGGAAGCCTTGCCAAATTAATCATAAATCATGAAACAGCGGGAGACTTTGGCAGACGGTATTTTCATTTGTAGTTATGTTGTGATTATAATGTTGTGTTATTCAAGCATGTTTTGGGTCTTGAAACTATGGTGATGGCTAGTGTTTGCTCCCCTGGAATGAGTTTGTAGTGTATCTAGTAGTGTTTTTTTTTTTTGTGTAGGAAGAATGTTTAAAACTTTGTATTGCTTACCTGTTTTTTTTTTTTTTTTACAGTGTCACCAAAGAACGAGCTCAATTTCTTGCCTCAAAAGTAACTGAGCTCTTTGAGAGTGAGCTGTTGGTTAGTAATTCAGTCTATTTTACTCATCTTTTTACTCCTTCGGTCTTTTTTCTCATGGATTACATTTATTTGCAGTCTACATGGTACCGAACTGAAACCAAATCTTCCGGCAAAGGCAAAGTGGTGAAAGGTAGAATAATAAGAAGGTATTACACTCAAAGACGAGCTTTCAAAACTCTTGGTGTTCTTACTTCGACCAGTGACAGTGAAGATGAAGAATCAGAAATTGATGCAGACTTAGAAAATAGTAAGTTTTTTCGGCAACATGCCACTTTTAAAGGCAGCTGTACAATTGTAGTTGGTTTTCTTTCTCCCTCTCTAATTCGTCTTGCCTTCTTTCAGGTGATGCTGAAGAAGGCACATCTGCATCATTGACTTGGTTGGCAAATAAAAATGTGACACCTTGGCCTAGAGTGCTTTCTTCATGGAAAGAGACTAGCAAGAGGCGCATGAAGGAATTGCAGAAACCTGTTGTGGAACCTGAATCGGAGGCAACATCTAGTAAACAGAAAACCATTAAGAAGAAAAAGAAGTCAAGTGATGTTAAAGTTGTGTCTTACACTGAAACTTTTCCTCAGATAACAGAGCCGCTAGGCTGGACTTTGGTAAGTTGTTTTCTCCTTTTTGTTCTTTGGTCTTAGAGATTTTTTTCAACATTTATAAAATATTGTCACTTAATTTTTAGTAAATCTGGTTAGACTTTTGTTTGATTCTGTTATGTTTAATTTCTTTTTCAGTTGGAGATTGACTTTGAATGTATTCAGAAGAATGCACTTATGAAAATGGATCTTGGGTACCAGAAACTCGAGAAATTTGTTCTTCAGAAATTGCGATCAATCAACAAGGATTTCCATTTTGATGATTTTGATCAAAAACCTCAATGTAAGCATGTCTTTGGTTAAAGCTTATTTCTTTGTGCTGTTTCATTTTACTTGGGCTCACAACATTTACAAAAATTGTTTTTCTTTTCAGGTGAAAGAAGTCTGTTTGTTTTTCTGTCCCTCAGCCAACTATTCCCAGTTATCACAGTGGTCAATTACAAGAAGTCTAACTGGCGTCCTTCACGGCAAGAAATGAAGGACTCTTTCTTGCTCAAAGTTAAGGTGAATAGTCCGAGCTTATCTTATTGTTGACTATAATCAGTGCTATGTTCTGTTCCATTATTACTTACTTCTGTTCATTTTTGTTTTGTAGAGCCATGGTGATTTAAAAACTGTCCTAGAGGCCCGTCAAACCAAGTTGACCAAGTTCAATCTCACCTGCCAACCGTTACCTGTTGTCATCAAGGAAAAGGAGAAGAAGCAAACCAAGTACAAGTGTCTTGTGAAGTATGACAACTTTGAATATGTGAATCTGGAAAGTCCCATCAAGGCTGTTGATGTGGCATTCAAATCGTACCACGCGCTGCATGCATTCTACCCACCAGAGTCAGAGCAACTTTGGCTTTTCCTGCAGCGTGCAGTGTATGGGTTCGACTCCAAATGGGACAAAAAGTTTGATTCTGTTGATAGGTTGGTTTATGAATACTCCAAGTTTACAGTGTAAGTTAATTCTTATTTTGTTTTCTTGTAATGTTTGAAACATTGTTTCAGTGCAATTTTTTAGAGTTTGATGAATATTTGTTTGTGAATACTCCAACTTTTTAATGATGTAAAATTGTTTGTATTTTGTTTTCTTGTCATGCATTAAACATTTTTTCAGTGCAATTTATGTTCCTATTTAGAGTTTAAGAGACTAAAATGTACCTTTCTCTTTATTTCTTGAATTATTTTACATGGTAAAATTTCTTATTGTAATATTTTTGTTTTGTTATTAAGTGTGTGCTGGCTGGTCACATCCCTTTTAGTGCTTAGGTGACTTCTCAAGTTAATTGTTTTGTACTGTGTTATAATGGTTAAGTGTGGAACGTGCAGTGCTTATTGTAGTGTTAGAGCCAGTAGCCACCACTGTGGCTATGCGCAGTCAGCACTGTTATTGGCAGCCATGCTGCTATTGGCAGTCTAGCGGGCGCGCATGCGCAGAGTGTCGAACAAAGCCTTGACGACGGTTGTTAACGCGGGCGCTTCGGTGCCAGTTGTACCCGAGCTCTGTGTGAATAAACACGTCCTGGTCTCCTCCTGGTTTTCCCTCAGTCTAGACACCAGAAACCACCTCCCCAACGTTACAATTGGCGCAGTCGGTACTGGTGTCTACTGAGCGGTTGCTTTACGGCTGTTTCTTCGCAGTTCTGGCGATTCCCTGGCGACTTTTCCGGTGACGGTGTGACGAGGCGCGCCGATCTTAGTCGATCCCCGCTTGGCCCGGCCGCTCCGTTCCTGTCCCGGCCCCCGGCTCGCGGACCCTGGTCCCTGTGTTCCTGAGTTCCTGGGTTCCTGGTTCCTGGTCCCCGACGCCCCATTCCTGATCGGTGTTCCCAGTCCTGCTCCGCCGGCCCCCTTCCCGAATTTGCTGAGGTGATTCCCTGTCTTTCTTTGTGAAGGGCGAGTGCTTCGTGCTTTTTAGTTTGTTGGCTGTGTCCTTTTTGGACCGGCGTTCGCGATGACGGAACCCACTCCGTCGGGTGTCGAACCGCCGCCACCGGGTGCCGAACCCCCGCCCGCGCCCACCGAGGTGCAGCGACTCGAGGCGCGCATTGTTGAGCTGCAGCGCGCCCTCAACGCTTCTAGAGCCGCCACTACCGCTGGGCCTGCTTCGGCTGGGCCTACTGCCTCTTTGCCTCTGCCTGGACCTTCTCGGTCCTTGCCACGCTTCTCGTTCGGGTCGTCCCCGGATCCTTCATTCGGATCCAGCCTCTTTCCGGTTCCGCCGTCCGGTGGCGTTGAACCCAGCGTCATTTTGACGTTGCGCAAGGCAGTGCCGAAGTACAATGGCAAAATAGGCTATGATGTCTATCGTCATTCGTTTGCGGATGTTATTCGCTATTATCAGCTTACTGACCGGCAGAAATTTGAGCTGCTGTCATCGGCTCTTGTTGACGAGCCTTTGACCCTTCTAGAGGACCTAGGTGCCAACCGCACCTACCGGGCCCTAGATGAGGCCCTTTCGGCGGCTTACAGCAAGCCCATCCATGCGTGGACCGAGATGCGTTCGCTGCACACCCTGAAGCAGGGCGCAGACGAGACCCTCGAGGCCTGGAGCACCCGCGTGGTTCGCGCCACGCGGCGGGCTTTCCCTGACACGCCCGCGCACCGTGTCGACGAGCACTGTGTCCAGTACTTCCTGAGTGGACTGTACGACACCGAAGTTCGCGCCGGCCTGGCTGGCGTCGCCTGCCCCAACATCGGGTTTGCGCTAGATGTTTGCCGCCTTGCCCGTTCTCGTCTCGGCCAGCCCCCGGCGAAAAAGCCGCGCACCATGCCGGTACTCGAAGCCGCGGTAGCGCCCGCTCAGGACCAGCAGCCCGCTGCGTCCTCGAGCTCGGCGCACGGGCCCTTGCTGACCCGCCTCGACGCGTTGGCCACCCAACTCACGGCAGCTGTCGGCCAGGTAGCCGCCCGCGCTGCCGCTGGCACGCAGGCCCCGCGCACTGACGGGCGACCTGCGGACAAGCCTGACAAGGTCCAGGGTTCGAACCCCGCCCAAGGCCGTGGTGGCCAAGGAGGTTATCGGCGCGGTGGCAACACCAAGGGCAACAAACACGTTGTCTGTTGGCACTGCCAGAAGCCCGGCCACTACCAGTCTCAGTGCTGGCACAAGCAGCAGCAGCGGCCGCCCGTGCAGGCCGTCCAGGCCGTGCACGCCTTGCAGGCCGCGCCGACGGTGTACCAGGCCGCGCCCGCCTATCAGGCCCCGATGGCGCCTGTCGCGATGCAGCCCATTGCGCATCCCTTTGCGTGGCCGCCTGCTTCAGCCCCTGGCTCGTGGATGTTTAATCCGTCGGCGCCGTCGACGTCCCCGCCAACGTCTAGCACTAGACGTTCGGAAAACCGGCAGTAGCCTCCCTGACTACTGACACTGCGTTGTCAGTGGAGGCTGCCTCGGACGAAGTCGAGCCTTTGCCTATAGTCGGTTCGCCGGTAGCTGACTTGCACTTGAATGACAAGCTTGTCCCGTGTGTGCTGGACATGGGCGCCGTCATTTCGGTGGGTCGAACTGGCCTGTTCGACGGTCCCAAGCCTGCAGTAAGCCCTCTTAGACTCCGTAATGTTGACGGTGGCGTAAAGATGCTTTTCGGCCCCGTCCTACGCTGTCTCAAGATTTGTGGCCGACTGTACCGCTTCCCAGCGTACGAGGCTGACATAGTGGACCCGTGCATAGTCGGCACCGACTTTATAACGGCTCATGGTGGCGCCGTTGACACAAAGACGAAGGAGTTTCGTCTGGATCCCCCGACTGGATCGCAGCGTGCGGATGACAGTGTCACCTGTCCGTTCCGTTTCGCGCATTCAGTGGACATTGGCACTTTCGATGTGTGCTCAGTTTACGCAGTGGTTCGTTCTGCAGGCGTGGTTGAGTTGCAGCCATACGCCACGGTAAAGTTCCTTGCTAGATTTCACGGCCCAGAATTTGTGCCTTCGAATGTTTTGATGCGGGCACTCGGTAAAAACGGCAGTCAGAAGTGCAGTGAAGGCACAACCGCCGCCAGCACGCAGCACAGGGAAAGCTCTGTGTTTGGACCCAGGGATGCAGCATCCCAGAATGGCCAGGTTGCGGTGCGGGGCGAGGAGGGACTGAGTTTTGCCAGTGTGAGGCCTGCAGCAAACATTTCGCAGGTTTTTGAGCAGGCCGCCTCGGGTCGGACTGCTTCGGCTGCAGATAGCTCCGACGCCACCCCCACTTTTTCTAAAGTTCGGGGCTCTCTGTCGTCCGACAGTGGTCTGTTCACTGAGGCGGCTGACTCTGAAAATGTGCCATTAGGGCTTATAGGCCCGACAGAACTATTGAACGAACGCCAGTGTTCCATTGAATGTGCATTCGTGCCGTTTGCGTGGTCATTGCTGGAACTCACAATTACGAACAATAGCGGCAATCACGTGGTGCTGCCTGCAAATTCGGTTGTGGCATACGTGCACCCCACGAGTCTCCACGAACTCGCGGCGCTGTACGAGGAGTTGCCCGTTCCAGTACGGTCCGCTCGTGTGGACACGGTTCCGTACACGGCCCAGGCCGACATTGACACCACGCCGGCACTGCCACCGATTCCTGACGACCAGCCTCTCCCAGCTGACTTGCAGTCACTGGTGGACCGCTGTGAAGGTTTGACGCCGGACCAGAGTGCGCAAGTCGCTCTGTTAGTCCGCCGCAACCATGACATTTTCGTCAAACATAACGACGAGTTTGGCTGTTGTCCGTGGGTCAAATTTCGGATTGACACGGGCGACACGCCCCCAATCAAGCAGCAAGCCCGGCCGCTCCCCATTCACTTGCGTGAGGAGGTGAAGGCCTTGTATGAGAAATTGCTGGAGCAAGGGACAGTGCGCCCCAGTCAGTCTCCATGGGCTTCGCCGATCTTGATTGTGAAAAAGAAGACACTGGACGCGTCTGGCAAACCTGAGATTCGCGCTGTGGTGGACTACCGTGCACTCAATGCAGTCACGCGGATCCCCGCCACGCCCATTCCGCGCACTCAGGAGCTGCTCGAACGGCTCGGCGGCCGGAAGTGGTACTCACACGCAGACTTAGCCTCTGGGTATCATAACCTCGAGATTGCCGAGGAGGACATCCCCAAGACGGCCATCGTGCTACCCGACTCGCTGGGACTTCCCTCGCGTTTCCTGGAGTACACGCGCATGCCCTTCGGCCTCTCCGCCGCCCCTGGAGTTTTCCAGACCGTCACAGACAGACTGATGCGTCCGTCCAAGAATCCTACAGCCGAGTGTGACCTGGGCGATTCGTATGGCGTGTATCTGGATGACATTTGTGTGGCTGGAGACGAGTTCCAGTACATGCTCCAGAAGACTCATGCGCTATTCAATCGTATCAGAGCGTCCCAAATGAAACTGAAAGCAAAGAAGTGCTTTCTTTTCAAACGGCGTTTAGAGTTTCTTGGCTTTGTGCTCACCGAGGACGGTATTAGTGCGAACGAGGACAAAGTGGCACGCATTGTCCATTGGCCCGTTCCGCTTAACCGCACCGAGTTACGCTCGTGGCTTGGACTAGCTGGGTTTTACAGCAGGTTCATTGACCACATGGCTGACACAGCCGCCGTTCTCTATGACCTTCTTCGTGACTGTGTCCCTTTCGTCTGGTCTCCAGCTTGCCAGGAAGCTTTAGACCGACTAAAGACCGCGTTGACGACAGCCCCCGTTCTGGGCGTCGCGCGTGCTGACAAGGGCCCGTTCTCGGTTCATTGCGACGCTTCGCAACGCGCTGTGGCTTGCATCCTGTCACAGGAGCAAGATGGCCGCCAAGTGGTGCTGCACTACCACTCGCGGAAAATGCCCACGAACAAGCGTCCTCTGTGTGCCACACACGCAGAGCTCTACGCTTTGGTGGAGGCCACAAGAGTGTTCAGACTTTACTTATTGGCTCGCCCGTTCATTTTCTACACGGACCATTACGCTTTGCAGTGGCTTCGCTCCTTCAAGCATCCCGAAGGGAAGCTTGCCCGCTGGCTAATGCGTCTGGAGGAATTTCGGTTCGAAATCCGCCACATGAAGGGCAAGGACTTGACCAATGCAGATGCGTTGTCAAGGAGACCGGACCGCCCTTGCTCCCCGCACTGCAAAACATGTGAACGGATGGAACTGCGAGATGAACAAAGTGATAAAATCATCTCCTTCCTGATTCGCCAAGTCTCCATTGTGAACGGCGACGAGTGGAGACCCGAAAATTTGGTGAAGGCACAGGAATGTGACCCCGATTTGAAGCCCATTTATGATGCAGTCAAGGCTGAACGAAAACCGCGACTCCAGGAAATAGTTGGTTTTGGGCCAATTACAAGGAGTCTGTGGGTTCAGTTCAAGTCCTTGGTGCTGCAAAATGGTGTTTTGAAACGGTGCTTTGAACACAGTTCTGGTGACCCTAAACTGAGTGTCTATCAGATAGTGGTCCCGGAGAAGCAGAGAAAGGACCTGGTCTTGCAATACCACACGAGTCCGAGCTCTGGCTCACATTTCGGCGTGTCCAAATGTTACCATTTGCTAAAAGAGCGTTTCTATTGGCCTGACATGCACACGGCCATCCGTGATTGCGTAATTTCCTGCTTGAGGTGTGCTCAGGTGAAAGGCCCTGCTGTTGGCCGCTCTCGAGCCCCCATGAAAGTGTTTCGGGAAGGAACACTTTTCGGAAGGTTTCATGCTGATTTCCTTGGCCCCCTGCAGCCCTCTCACCCTGACGGCTACAGATATGTGCTTGTTCTTGTGGAAGCTTTCAGTGCTTGGCCTGAAGCGATCCCACTTAGAACTCTGAAAGCACCAGAGGTGGCCTCGGCGTTAGTGTCACAAGTTTTCAGTAGGCTAGGAGCGCCTTACAGTCTTGTGACCGATCACGGTAGCTCTTTTGAATCCGAACTTTTCCGTGCTGTTATGGACATCTATAAAGTCCGGAAGTGCCGCGTCTCGGTGGCCAAACCTTCCAGCAACGGGAAAGTCGAGAATTTCATCCGTAGTTTGACCCGGCAAGTGGCCGTCCTTGCTGAAGATGAGCCCAGCAATTGGCCTGACTTGTTGCCGCATGTGCTACATGCGTACAGAGCAACAGTCAGTAACGTCACAGGGTTTTCGCCGTACGAGGTTTTGTTTGGCCGCAAGATGCGCGTGCCACTGGACCTGGTTCATGGCGCACCCCCGACACTCCCTGACAGTGACACCTTGCGTGGGCGCAAGCTGTACCCGGTCAAATTACGCGAGAGGTTGGATAAGATCCACAACATTGTTCGCGAAAACACCAGGAGTGCTGTCAAACGCATGAAAGCGCATTATGACAAGCTGTCCTCTCTGATGTATTTCAAGGAAGGCGATGTTGTGCTGCTCTACCATCCTCGGAGGAAGAAGGGAAAGAGTCCCAAGCTGCACAGCTCATGGGAAGGACCCTTCATAATCATTAAGTTGATTAACGATTGCATTGCGCGTATCGAAGAGGTCCTTGTCCCGACGCGGTCTGTCAGAGGACGTAAACCGCGCAAACCGCGTCGTCACATTGTCCATGTTGACCGCTTGGCAGCTATAAACGGAAGCATGTTTGACCACCGTGGACAGTGGCTCACCTTCCACCGCTAACCCTTTCCCTTGTCCCCTTCTGCCCCGCAGTGATGATCAAGTCGCAGATCGTCAAGAGGTCTGACGCAATGTCCGAGTCCTCGTACTCGTCCCGGTCCCCCTCCCCCGAGTCCCGTTCGGAGAATCCCAAGCGCGATGTGCGCGAGCGGCTTGGCGAGGGCGAACGCAAGGCCCAGCGTCCCAACCCCCGGCGCCGACGCCAGCAACGCCGCCAAGGTGGCCAGTCTGGAGAGCGCTCCGGCCAGCGCTCCCATGATGAGCGCCGTGGCTATGACCAGCGACGACGTGGCCAACACCAGCAGCGCGGCCAACACCAGCAGCGCGGCCAGCACCAGCAACGCGGCCAACACCAGCATCGCGGCCAGCACCAGCAGCGCGGCCGGCAGCATGGCGACCAACCCCCTCAATGGTGCATGTCGTCCATGCCGCCGATGGCGCAGATGCAGCCGATGCCGCCCATGCCGCAGATGCACCCTATGGTCCACGGCCCGTGGTCCATGCCCCAAATGCCAATGATGTTCCCTCCGGGGTTCTTCATGCCTAACTTCTATTGGCGTTAAAGATTATGGAAACCTCTAATCATGCACCCCTCTAATCAAGCACCCTCTAATTACTGTTTAAGTTTAACTTGTATAGTTTGTGTTTTTCCCTGTGTTGCATTAAACACTACATTTTCAATCCCTTTCTCTTTCAGTTCGTTTTCCCTCTCATTACGACACACGGCTAGTCTCCCCCTTGTTTCGTGTTTCAGTTCCCGTGGTTTTCCGATGCAGCTTAGATTCTTTTTGTTTTTGGGTCTAGCCAACCACAGGGCATCACGGTGACGTCGAGCGTGTCAAGAGGGAGATCCTACCCTAAGTTATGCCGGGCAAGCCTCCTTACGCTTGCGTCCTGGCGGTAGCACTTCAAGAAGTACCAGAACTCCGAGTTATGACGAGACGCTCAGTACGGTGCTGCCCCCAGTCGAGACATCTCAAGACGGCTTTCATTTTCAAACATCATTTTATTTGTGAACGTTGGCTTGGCTTGTTCTGACGCTCCGCTTTTCTTGGGGTGGTTCATGTCCTTCTAAAGGAGAAGGAGGAGTAATTGTAGTGTTAGAGCCAGTAGCCACCACTGTGGCTATGCGCAGTCAGCACTGTTATTGGCAGCCATGCTGCTATTGGCAGTCTAGCGGGCGCGCATGCGCAGAGTGTCGAACAAAGCCTTGACGACGGTTGTTAACGCGGGCGCTTCGGTGCCAGTTGTACCCGAGCTCTGTGTGAATAAACACGTCCTGGTCTACTCCTGGTTTTCCCTCAGTCTAGACACCAGAAACCACCTCCCCAACGTTACATTATTTTGATTCAATTCGTCTTTTAAAAATGCACTTGCCTAGTCATGGAGGTTTACGATTCATTTGCGGTGAAGATGACTGTGGTAGATCATTTTCTTCATTGCCAGCATATTTGAAGCACTTAAAAAGTGCTCATTCCTGTGTCACTGATAGTAATATGAGAATAAATACCCAGCATGTCACATCATCTGTTGAGGACCATGAACATATACCAGAAATAAGTGACATTCTTAATAGTGATAGCAATATTGAAGGCATTGACAGTGTTCCTGATTTATCAGCAGCAGATTTCAAAGCCACGTATTCCAAAGGTGTTGAAATCTTAGTTGCCAAATTGTATACTAATCCGTCCATTCCTAGAAATTTTGTCCAGACATTAATCGATGATATTGATTTGTTCCTAAATGGTGGCTTCGTTGAGGTTCTCGAAGCTAAAGTGTTGCAAGCTCTTGAGGGATCTTCAGTACTCCCATCGACCATTGAAGATATAAGAAACATTTTCAGTTGTATTAAGAATCCATTTCAGGGCCTGACCTCTGACTACTTGCGTATGGAACATTTCAAAGCCAACAGCTTTTATGTTGCCCCTGTATCTTTTACTATAAGTGAATGCCGGCCCAAGAGTTTCAATACTGCTGGAGGTGTTGAAGTAAAATATGTAAAAACTACTGGGCAGTTCGTACCTTTCAGGCATGTTCTAAAAAATTTGTTTGAATTACCAGGAGCTCTATCTTCCACCCTTAAGTATGTAGAATACTTACATAATGCCTCCAATGATGCGGTCATCAGCAACGTTATTCAAGGTTGTCGGTGGAAGTTCATACTTTCTAAATTTAAGGTTACTGACATTGTTCTCCCTATCGACTTCTACTATGACGATGTTGAACCCAATGCAGCTTTGGGTCCTCACTCCGAAAAGTTAGGAGCTGGGTACATTATGCTGCCAGCACTACCTCCTGCTTGTCGGTCCAAGCTTGAAAATATTTTCATGGTTCTTTTGATTGATGCTGATGACCGTAAAAGCTGTACGCCAGGAAAAACTAGCCATAATTCAGAGGTGTTGAAACCTGTTATTAAAGAACTGAATTTTCTAGAACAGACAGGAATTTGGTGTCGAACAGATGACCTTGGAGAGAAACAAATTTTCTTCGTACTTAATCTTATAAGGGGTGATAACTTAGGTATGCATGGCATTTTAGGATTTGCTGAGGGTTTTACTGCCAATTACCCTTGTGTCATATGTAGGGCACCTAAAGAGCTGACTCGTTGTATGACAAGGCACGATGCCTCCCTTTAAAGAAATCTGACTAATTATAATAATGATGTTGTACGTGCAGATTGTTCTTTAACTGGCATCAAGGAAGGCTGTGTATTTAACAAAGTACGCTCTTACCATGTTGTTCAGAACCACTCAGTCGATAATATGCATGATGGGGCAGGAGGGCATGTGCCATTATGTACTCATACCAGTCATCAAACATTGTATCGATTCAAAGTATTTTTCTCTTTCAACTCTCAACTCTAGATTGTTCTTCTTTGACTATGGTCCTAGTGATTCTGATAATAAGCTTCAACCCATTGCTGATGATTTTGCTACAAAATCTAAACTTAAGGGAACAGCCAGTGAAATTTTCACTTTAGTACGTATTTTAGGTGTTCTTGTAGGAGATCTTGTTCCGGAAGATGATGAGTACTGGTGTTTGTATAAGCTTCACAAGGAAATTATGGAAATTTGTCAGGCTAATGAGTTGCCTCTTGTGATGAGTGAACAGTTAGATCTTCTGGTTCATGAACACCATTCCCTGTATCTTAAGTTAGTTGGACATTTACCTCCAAAGTTCCATCATTACTTGCACTATGGATTTTTTTTTGCGTGAAAATGGATCACCCAATCATGCTTCTTCAATGCGTGGTGAAGCTCAACATAGGCAAGTTGTTACCAAGTATGCTCGTGCAATTACATCACGCAGGAATTTACCTCTATCAGTTGCTATTAAGAATCAACTGTCTATGTGCTTCAGATTTCTGACTAAGCCCCCACTCATTCCTCAAATGATTTGTGGTCCTGGAGAAGTTATTGACTTGTGTGATCATTTATTGTACACCAGTATCAAGTCAAAATTAGCCAAGTGCATGAAAAAATCTGAAACTGTACAGAGAGTGAATTGGGTGGAAGTGTGTGGCACTGTATACAAACCCAGAATGGTTTTAGTTTGTGATGTCATTAATGAAGTAAAACTTAAATTTGCCAAAGTCATATATAGTCATATATAGTCAGATATATTTATTGTTGAAAAGAAAGCTTTGTTTATTTGTCAGAGTCTTACGAACTTGGGATTGAAAGAGCATGTTGGAGGGTATGAAGTAAAATACTCGAGTTCTCATTATTGTATTTTCCATGAAGATCTTTTAGATCATACCCCTCTGTATGACTTCCTAATGTGTTCAGGTGAAAGATTTGTTGTGCCAAAATATTATATTTAGTTATAATGTGTGTGTGCTCAACTGTGGGAAAATTGGGATGAACATTAAAGACTTTCCTTCTGATAAAACTTTTATTTATTCCATTTCGGCTACCTGTAGATCCTGGAGGCAGTTTGTGCTACAACAGCACATTGATCTGCTGTTGCAGCTGACTAGATTCTCTAGATCTGGTAAAAAAGCTACCTGAAAAGAAAAAAATTGTTCGCTGTTCCAGCGAAAACAAAGTAGCTAACACATTTCCAAGGCAATACCTCATGTCTACCCCAGCGTACACGAATCGCAATACCAGCAATATTTGTTTGCTATTTCAGCGAATATTTAATTAGCGAACAAAAATTCGCTGTTTCAGCAAATTAATCCCCCGTCTCAAATCTAGAAGGCCAAAATTCGCTGAAACAGTGATTTTCTCGCTGAATCAGCGAATTTCTTTTTTTCCGTGTGTGGTTGTCTTTGGTACCTTTTTGATAATTGGATTTTAAGCTGCATAATCCACTTGATGAAGGCTCCTGTGAACAATATTAAAAACGAGACAGTCTGAAAGAAGAAATTTAAATGACTTAGTTCAGATTTGGTTAGTAAGATAACATACAAGGATGTGTTCAGGCGCAGTAACAAAATTGTCCTTTACAGTAATTAATTTATCTGACTCATTAGTTTTCTGAAATAAATATGAAAGATTTATTATAATACTACAGCAGGTAATAGTGCGATGCCTTACCAAAGAAATATGTTGATTGCTTACCGAAGTACTAGGAGGCCGTTCTAAAATAGAAGCATCTACATCGGAAAGCTGTTGACTATGTTGATTGCTTACCATAGTACCAAGTTTTGTTCGAATTGAAAATCTGACTACACCACGTTGTTGGCCAGTCAATTCTGCGTGGGAGTTGTAAGTTTCATTCATATCGGTGAAGGAAATGGAAAGCAGCAAATAATTAGCCGAACGCATTCGCAGTCAAGCTGGCACAGCGATTTCTCATACTCACACCTGCGCCATCAAGATTGCCTCATGATGCTATTTAAAGAACTACATGCTGTTTTCCATTTCCTTCGCCGATATGAATGAAACTTACAATACCCACGTAGAATTGACTGGCCAACAACGTGGTGTAGTCAGATTTTCAATTCGAACAAAACTTTCTACACATAAGGCTTTACCAAATGACTGTACACTTCTGGTGGTTTTGCAGCGTTTTGGGAGATTCGCGAAATCGTAGAAGTTTTTCCTCCGTTTGAAAAACCGTTACCACAGGCTGATAGGGAATTAAATTCTACACCCCCTCGAGCTATCCAGAACGCCACAAAACCAATTACAAGGTGTGCATTTTACCTCCAAAGTCGCAATAACCATTTTTGAACAAAAAATGCAAATTAGTTTTTGGGCCGCCATTTTCGCTAAAGATGTCGTATCGGCGTTCCAGTGGCATTGAGGTGCAGGGTGAACAGTGGCCAACAATCGGCTCGCTGCATGTATGGACCTAAAACCAACGGAAATAACTTTTTTAGTGAAAGGGAAACTTCAAGTCGGAGTTCCGGTGCCGTTAAATTTGTTTGCAAATTGATTTTAAAACTGTTTTACGCATCAAAAGGTCCATTCCATTGTCACACGCAGATAGGAACTTTAGTGTAGAATCTAAAAATGACCTCGTTTACTCAATTTGATGCAGTTTTGACAAAGTTCTGTTTAATTTTGTCCGGCCGCGCGGCCCAGCCGCCCGCCCGCCCCGCCGGGCCCGTACGGGGAGCATCCGCTCACGCGCTCCCTAGGCCGTTTCTGCCCCCTGCCAATATGCAGCCACCCGCAGCGAGTGCAGCGTCTCTGGCTACACCTGCCAGCCACCGGAATGCCCCTTCGGCGCCCAATCAGTGCTGCCCCGGCCAGCCATGACGCTGTGACGCGCGACGCTAGGCTGCAACCACCTGCACTCCGCATCGTTTGGGCTGCCGTCGGCAGCCTCCCTTCACCTGTCTCTCACTGCCACTGGCAGATATGAAGCTGCGGCTTACAGCCACATCTCTGCTGCAACCTGCAGCTTCGGGGATGTCACCAGCAGCCTCCAGATCCCTACAGGCGTGACGCCCTAGTACATGAAGGTCCTCATGACGTTCCTTGAACAGGCCCGGACTGGCCAGGGCCGCGGGCCCTTTTGATCACGAGGCTGGGACAGTTTGTGCCACAAAAGTGATATTTTTGTCTGACAAGAGTTACTAGGGGTACGCGCCGTTTAGTTCGAGGCGCGTAATAGGCGAGCGATGCGAATAGGCATCAGCTGCCCTGCTATGCACCTCGGCGCCGCGGGCTTTACAACCCACGAGAGGGGCAAAATTTGTTCCCCAATTGATTTATATTGGGTATATTATAAGGGTGATTTTTCTCGCTTGGTACAAAAGAATAAGGTAGGTAGGGCATGCCAAGGGGATCATTTTGCTCCAAGGAAGTGGGGTAGCCCGAGGCATAACAACGGAGGTAATTACAATCGCGTAATTGGCTCCAGCTAGGCAACCCACGCGCGCGGGCGTGTGGTGAGCTGCCTACCTTCCGGCGCTGCCGTGCCGGCCGGCTGCCGACGCTCGGTGCTGCAGTGGCGGGCGGCAGCGGCGCTGCCGCGGCGAGCCGTCTCACTGTTATCCAAGTTGCGATACTTTCAACACAAAAACGTGCGATGATATGCAAAATGTGATTCCCTCGAATCATCGCTCTCCAGATGCGATGACTTTTGTATCACAAAAATTTGCAATGATCATCGCACATTTCTGCAATGATAAAAGGAATTATTGCACAAAAATGCGATGATGGCAACACAAAATCTGCAATCATTACAGTTTTTTTTTTGCAATGATCATAGCAAAATTCTGCGATACAGCAAATCATCGCACCTTTTTGCAATGATCATCACAGAAAGGAGCGATGAAATTTGTATTGCACTGAAAGTGCGGTCTGCATCGCAAGTAGAATAACAGTGAAGTCGGGGGGAGTAAGGTCGGGCGACCGCGGCGGCCACGCCACAGGACCTCCCCGGCCGATCCAGCGGCCTGGGAATCTGTGGTCCAGGTGGGCCCGGACGGCGAGCGCCCAGTGAGCAGGACACCCGTCTTGCTGATACCACAGGCGTCCTATCACATTTACGGGCAGCTCATCCAACATGTCCTCTAGGGTGGTACGCTGGTACGCAGAAAGTTCAGGTACATGGGGCCATTTAAATTGCCAGGTAAAATGTAGGGGCCCAACAGCCGATCTCCTACAATGCCGGCCCAAACATTGATGCTAAATTTCCGCTGATAGCCGCGTATGAATTTTCATGTGGATTTACGTCAGCCCAGACATGGTTATTCCGGCAATTGAATATCCCTTCCCGGGCAAACCCCTTTTCATTAGTGGTCAGCACGAAGCTCAAAAAATCTGGTGCATTCTGGGTTTGAGCACTGAGCCACTCACAGTACTGCAAACGGTGCGCGAAATCACCCGGGTCAAGGGACTGCACTTTCACTTGCTTGAAGGGGTGAAGTTCATGCAAGATGTTCCAGACGGTGCTTTGACTGCAGCCCACGTCGGCCGCGACCTGGCGCGTGCTAGTGGACTGGTTGTTCTCGACCTGGACGAGCACGTCCAGCTCCACCGCACCACGGACCGGCCGGGCGCGCGCAGGATCATGCATGCCCTAAAATTTACAAGTCAGTCAGTTTTTCTGTACGGAAGAGTAGCGCCCAAAACACAAACAAAGCACGTACCAGCAAAGTTCCAGACTCGCGCAAATTGCGGTGTAGCTTTGGGAAAATGCGGTGATCAGGATGCACTCGGTTTGGGAATGACTCAGCGTACATGCGCTGTGCCCTCCTTGCAGCACCGTTCGCCCGTCCATACACCAGATGCATATCCGCAAGCTCTTCGCGAGTGAACCTCTCCATTCCGTTGTTTTTGTTCCGTCACCGGCCGTCTCGGTCCATCTATCAGTCAGGGCATCGCTAGGCTGCGCCGCTGCGCTGGCCGAGACGGGGGCGAGGAGGTGGGTGTGTCGTCGGCTTCTGGACCGCAGCGTCTCAGCTGAGACGACATGGTGCGACCAAAACGGCGGGAAGCAGACGACACTTCAGCAGCGCAGCGCGCCGGCACGGCAGCGCCGGAAGCTGGGCAGCTCACCACACGCCCGCGCGCGTGGGTTGCCTTGCTGGAGCTAATTACGCGATTGTAATTATCTCCGTTGTTATGCCTCGGGCTCCTTCACTTCCTTCGAGCAAAATGATCCCCTTGGCATGCCCTACCTACCCTATTCTTTTGTACCAGGCGAGAAAAATCACCCTGTAGAACACCCTCGGGACAAATGTCTTTAAATCAACAACATGTTGATTAATTTTTATTAAGAAATGTATGGTCAAAATAACAGGCCGGCTCTTTTGTTGATTCAACCAACAACAAAATGTTGTTGATGAATTAATTGTACGTAAGGCTGAGAGAGCGTTATCTTCGCGGCCATCTGGTCATCCTCAGTATTATTCGGTGATATTTAACAAAATTTAAGTGTGATGTCAATGAGATATTTCATCGTCATACCTTCGCCCGACAGCAAAAGGTTGTTAGAGCTACAACAATATTTTGTTAACAATGTCGGTCGTTAAAAGAACGACAAGATATGTTTAAAAAGTAGGTTGTTCAAGTAACAATAACCTATTGTTAACATCAAGTAACAAGAATTTGACGTTTATTAAACGACATAGATTGTTGAGTTTCTTCGTCATAACAACATGTGTTGTCGAAATGACAGCAATATTTTGTTAACAACTCGTATCGATAGGAACCATGTCGTAGATTCAACAAGGAATTTTTTAGAGTTAATACTTCGTACACGGTTCAGGAGAGTCAGCCCCCCTTGGATTGAGTACAACTTAATTGAGTCAGAATTTTAATTCGACATACCTAATCGGTGGTCACAGAAAACTATAGCATCAACGTAACACTGAGACCTTCTGTGGGATCTTCGGAGTGCGATAACCTGTGTATGATGCATGACTCATAAGCCAAAGCCTCTCGCTCCAATTTAATTTTCCAGGCTCTTGAGAGCCGCTGAGACTGCCTGGTCGACCTCCCAGAACTTGGAGTTGCTGGCCCCTACAATGTCGTCGCTTCCATACAGCATCTTGGTCATGGCGTCGTTAACATCGTCTGGTTCGTAGTATAGCTGGATGTTGTCGATGACGTCAGCCGCAGTGCCAAACGCATCCTAAAACAAAAATTGTGGCTTGTCAAAACTAACACAAGGCCGACATTTTAAAGACCTTTTCCGAAGCCTTTCCCGAATTAAAAAAGAAGGCGAAGAGGAAGCAGAAGATGGTCAAACGAGTAATGAGTGGTGCAAAGTTAAAAAAATCTTAACAAACAAGGCAGTGACGGTTCCTTCGGCACGAACCGTTAGTAACTGCATTCGAAAAACAAATTGTTCATCACGTTATAACGACTGCACTCTTTTTGTCTTGTCCCATGAATGATTTCAGGCACACCTGTCGATAGTCGATGCGATACAATTTTGTAAACCCCATGTGATAGAAATTGCTCAAACTATTGCACCTTGCCGACGGCGTCGGACACTTTATGCCACTTGGCGGACACTTAGTCGTATCACCGACCGATGTTCTTCAAATGGGACGAAGAAAAATGGGGCTTCATTCATAGGACAAAAAAGTCCCCTGACATACAGAGTGTGGGTGTTTGTCCGTTTCTAAACTGGGGCAGATAGGGTTACTATTTTAAAAATTTCGCTCCGGGGATCCCTTAATGTGAAGATTTTGTTCTTATATCATAGTAATGTGATGGTATTCCCATAATACAAAACCAGTTTTTCTTTGAATTACGAAGGTTTTCCCTTGTACCTTACAATGAAAACCCAAGAAAGATTCTTATTATGCTTGCGCCGAACTCACTGTAAGGGAGGGTAGGGCGATTCGTGACATGAAATATTAAATTATTGAATAGAGAAAAATCTGAGAATCTGATAAAATCTTCAGAAGGAAATCTGAGTATGACCCATCTTTCGCTGCGAATAGAGGGTCCTTAAACAATCGAAACGGCTGTGATCGGTGCTCGGGTATAGTTTTGGACGGAGTCTGAAATATCAGGTACACTGAAAACAGGCTAATCGCAGATTTTGAGTCCTACGAAGTTCCCACCAAAGGCTCCCCAGGTACCTATCAACATCAAAGTATACCGTTGAGGGATTCCAGTACACGTTTCCTAAACCAATTTTCCTAATCCACTTTCTCTAACCTAAATATTTCCTACTGCCCTTTTTTACTTCGTGACCCCTTCACAATGGAACTACGTGGAATTTGTTGCCATAACTTCGTGCAGTAAAGGTTGGGGACGTGCTCTTTGCGTAGCACGCATCAAAGGTCATTTGTAAGAGACCACGTAACAGACTACGTTTTTTCCTAGTACTTCAGTAGTTTATCCAATGAAATGCTTAAATTATTTCTCGAATTACTCGTTGCCATTTTGTTAACACATTGACACAGCATGAAATGCTTTTCAAAGTTAGGTTAGGTTTCTAAGTAACTCTTATCCCGTCCTCCGAAATTGACAAAAGTGAGGTTATGGTTAAGTCAGTCGATCTGTGAATGCAATGGGGTGGTCAACGATAGCTTTCAGTGGAACATAGTCGATTCTAATACCACGGCAGGGCATTCGAAGAACAACAAATTAATGAGGTAAAGTTCCCTACGAAGTTTAAATATGAAGTAAGTTACGAAAAACCCCATGTCTGTTACAAATAACCCCATGCTTGGGAGATCCGTAACAAATGCAAGGGTTTTGAAAGCGTGCCACATTTGAAGCTTCTAGACTCTAGAGTGTCCTATGAAGCCGTGCGGTTTTAATAAAGAGCCAGACTACTTACCTGGCACAAGTTTGGCAACGATATGAAGAATAGACTTTAATTGTATACGAATTCCTAATCTGTTACAAATCGCCCTACCCTCCCTATCGTAGCTCACATGCCATTGAATGGTATGTAGAGTGTGTACGTGTATGGACGACTCTAAACGTAGCGTCACAAGCTTACCTTGGTGATGCTTTCTGCAAGTTCCTTTGCGTAACTTGCATAAGCACTATAATCCGTGTCGATTTCCGTTAAAACAAGCTTTGCTGCTTCAAAGGGGTCCACCTGTTGAAAAATACAAAGATGGGTATTCGAAGTTTCGTTATAATAAACATGTAAGGGACAAAGAAACACAACAGAGCCTGATACTTACATTAAATGATCGCTTTTTACGGATGTTATGAGAAGCATCCGTGGTAGCCTGGGAGGTGGGGGGTTCACTGGGAGCATTGGTCGGACTCTGGGAAGGTGCGTCAGTGGGAGCATTGGTCGGACTCTGGGAAGGTGCGTCAGTAGGAGCATTAGTCGGACTCTGGGAAGGTGTGTCAGTGGGAGCATTGGTCGGACTCTGGGAAGGTGCGTCAGTGGGAGCATTGGTCGGACTCTGGGAAGGTGCCTCAGTGGGAGCATTGGTCGGACTCTGGGAAGGTGCGTCAGTGGGAGCATTGGTCGGACTCTGGGAAGGTGCGTCAGTAGGAGCATTAGTCGGACTCTGGGAAGGTGTGTCAGTGGGAGCATTGGTCGGACTCTGGGAAGGTGCGTCAGTGGGAGCATTGGTCGGACTCTGGGAAGGTGCGTCAGTGGGAGCATTGGTCGGACTCTGGGAAGGTGCGTCAGTGGGAGCATTGGTCGGACTCTGGGAAGGTGCGTCAGTGGGAGCATTGGTCGGACTCTGGGAAGGTGCGTCAGTGGGAGCATTGGTCGGACTCTGGGAAGGTGCGTCAGTGGGAGCATTGGTCGGACTCTGGGAAGGTGCGTCAGTGGGAGCATTGGTCGGACTCTGGGAAGGTGCGTCAGTGGGAGCATTGGTCGGACTCTGGGAAGGTGCGTCAGTGGGAGCATTGGTCGGACTCTGGGAAGGTGCGTCAGTGGGAGCATTGGTCGGACTCTGGGAAGGTGCGTCAGTGGGAGCATTGGTCGGACTCTGGGAAGGTGCGTCAGTGGGAGCATTGGTCGGACTCTGGGAAGGTGCGTCAGTGGGAGCATTGGTCGGACTCTGGGAAGGTGCGTCAGTGGGAGCATTGGTCGGACTCTGGGAAGGTGCGTCAGTGGGAGCATTGGTCGGACTCTGGGAAGGTGCCTCAGTGGGAGCATTGGTCGGACTCTGGGAAGGTGCGTCAGTGGGAGCATTGGTCGGACTCTGGGAAGGTGCGTCAGTGGGAGCATTGGTCGGACTCTGGGAAGGTGCGTCAGTGGGAGCATTGGTCGGACTCTGGGAAGGTGCGTCAGTGGGAGCATTGGTCGGACTCTGGGAAGGTGCGTCAGTGGGAGCATTGGTCGGACTCTGGGAAGGTGCGTCAGTGGGAGCATTGGTCGGACTCTGGGAAGGTGCGTCAGTGGGAGCATTGGTCGGACTCTGGGAAGGTGCGTCAGTGGGAGCATTGGTCGGACTCTGGGAAGGTGCGTCAGTGGGAGCATTGGTCGGACTCTGGGAAGGTGCGTCAGTGGGAGCATTGGTCGGACTCTGGGTAGGGGCTTTAGTGGTAGCCGGCGTAGGCGCTGGAGTCGTGGCTTGAGCGCATGCTTCTTGGGCCGCTGCGGCGGCAACCAAAGCGGCGTGGGCTGCGTCGGATGCCTGATGAACCTCGACTTCCCAGAGCCAAATCTGCTTGTTGGCCTCAGCCATCTTGCGCTTCGAGGACACAATGAAGGAGTCTAGGATCCTGCTGAATTCCTGGTGCCCGAAAAGACATTATTTGAGACTCTGTAGTTCCGAAACTTGCGTTTGCCCATGAGTATGCATTTTCTCGCAGTTTAGCAATTTTTCAAAAATTGTGGGGGAAAAAAAAAACGAACTGACATATATTGACAAAAGAGATGTCAGCAATGGATTTATTTCCTTAAGTGAAAGGAAAACATTTGTCTTTTGCAGACGTAGAATTTAATTCGTTTATTCTGTTTGCGATACGTTTCTGACACAACTGAGAAATGTAAGTGAAACCGCGTCGTTTGAACTCGAAGTTTCGAGTGTATTCTAATTACACATGAAAATGCTTTCTATTCGTGTCGAGGAAATGAATCCATTTTTATCATCCCTTTTCAATTTTTGTCACTTCTTGTTTCGTTTAGTGTGAACGAGGCCGTTATTTACAAACTACGGCAGTACGTTTGAAAGTACAAATAGCAAAACGTCTCCGAAGCATCACTTCACAGTACGAAGAAAACGAAGGCATTGTAAAATCTATGAAGCAATGCTTCGTATTATGAAGCAAAATCCTTGCAATACGAAGCATTTCCTCGTAATACGAAACACTCCTACAATGCCTCCATTTTCTTCGTAGTTACGAAGCAGGTTATTCGGAGTTACGAAGCAGGTTCTTTGTAGGCTTTTTGAGTGCGGTATTTTGTAAACCCAAACTTGTTAAAACTTTACTTTGGGGAGTAGCAAATCGAAGCATAAAGTAACCGACGCAATTGTTAGTACTTTGTTCTGACTGTGTGAGGTGAGGTTGCATGTCCACGGAAACTTACTAAGACTGCCGAAACGCTTAAGCGGTTGAACTGTCCGATTTCAGAGTCCACCTCTTCACGGGGCAGGCGTCCTTGGGTTGCCCTCGCTCGCCACACAAAGTCCTCCAGCTCATCTGTGGCGCCCTTGAAGGCAGACACGATGCTCTTGTCGGCGGCGTCCCTGGCCAGGTACGCTGCAGTCGAAACGTCCACTCCTACGGCAATCACCTGGCCACCTAGCAGAGAAACAGTCAAAACTAATTGGTAGCCGCCTAACCCAACCGTTTCACCCCGAGTAAAAGTAGCAGGCTGCAGAAAGGCTGACGAATGGCTGACGTATGGCTATATCGACGGTTATGTGGCTGTATGCATGACTGCAGTGGCTGTCTTGCAGCCATGTCTCAGCCTCAGGGCCGTTGTGGACTTCCATCCATGCACGCTGTAGTGGCTGGCGTAGCTGTCTTACACAGTTTCGGCTGCAGAACGCTTCAGAAGCTGCTCACAGCATCATACTGGTTGCGGGAGGTAGCCTTGAATCACTGTCATGTACAGCCAGGTAAGCCGCGCACGCTCAGACTTTTTTCGAAAACCTCCTTCGTATTTGGAACGACATTTCGTCGTTACGACGAAAAACTGCATCCGCGAGTTGAAGCTCGACGAAATTTTCGTCGAAGTTCAATGGGGGTGGGACCAACAAAATTTTACTGACTACGTCCTTAGAACAACGACGGAGTTTCGTCGAAAGACACCTCGTCGTTCTACGAAGTATGCTCCAGGACGCTGGAACCATGATGCCGTCCCTTTAGAACGTCACTTCCGGGTCTCCAAGACGAGAGGAACCCGACGCCACAACCCGTTTTCTCCTCCGCCATGTAGTTCACGAGATACGAGGACTGCGTACCACGAAGTCGCCGTCAAACCCAGCCAGGAAGTCGTACTTCAGTTCGAAGCCAAGGCTGCACCTATCTGCACCCATCTGCACCCCGCATCGTTTGGGCTGCCGTTGGCAGCCTCCCTTCGTCCGGCTCTCACTGCCACTGGCAGCCATGAACCTGCGGCTCACAGCCACATCTCGGTTGCAACCTGCAGCTTCGGGAATGCATTCAGCAGCCCCTAGATCCCTACAGGCACAACGCCCTAGTACATGAAGGTCCTCATGACGTTCCTTGATGGGACCTGTTATGCCCTTTGAGGTCCTTGGGCGCCCCATATAGGTTAACGATGATACCGACAACGCTACTGACCCATATCTGCCAATTTTGTCTAGGACTTACCGGTCTTGAGATACCCTGTCAGTTGAACTGTATTTATTGTATGCATTAAATACTGCATACATGTTATGTCTACAGCAAATACTGTATACATGTCATGTTTACAGTACATGCTGCGTACATACCCATGTATACAGCTAGATCTGCCTTTAAACCCTATGCATTTTTTAGATGTATACATCCCACGTATCCTCCGTATGTTTCAAAATGCCTCCCAATACATTCTGCAACCTTCATATTTCGTTAAAAATAAGTTAAGCCATTCAGGAAATTAATATGGACCAGTAAAAATCCAATTTTGGTTAATAAAACCGAGTAAAAGTGGGAGTGTCTCAAGTTACCCCAAATTGTGGAGTAACTTGAGACAACTTTGGAGGCTTGTAGCTCCCATATTAGTCGACCCAAATAAAATTCATGGGTGTCAAACTAACGGTAGAAATGTCGAATTCAACATAGTTGGGAATAGGGTCGGTGAAAAAATTATCTTAGACACGGCCAAAAAATCGTAAAATTTTGTCTCAAGCTACACCGGTTTACGGTTCACCCAGTACCTCTGGTGCACCAACAACTTCTAAACTCACTTTTTATCCAGCTGATCGATCTTGGAATAAAGTCACTGGAAAACATCAGGTAATGTTTATAGATTAGTTATTACACTGTTAGAAATTTTTGTTAATCTACGAAATATTTAAACAAGACACTGCAATTCAAAGGGTGAGACGTCTCACCTATTTTCGGTGATACGAAAAGTCTCACCGAAAAAAAGTCATACACGAATGTATCACCGAAAAAAAGGTCGTACACAAATGTATCACCGAAAAATGGTCAGACATCAGCGAGATGAGCCCTTGTTTTCCTGAGGAAGTATCACTCTTTTTCGGTGATACATTTGAGTACGACCTTTTTTCGGTGATACATTCGTGTACGACCTTTTTACGGTGATACACTTTAGTATCACCCTTTTTCGGTGAGACAGTTCTGTCTCACCCCTCAGATGGTGAGATGTATCACCATTTGATTTACAGTGGATACATTTTGTAAAATATTCGTTGAAAGATATTTATTGAAATTTGGAGATTATTTCGTACATCCACATTATACATATTGTATTAGCAGCTTTACGATATTTTTGGTATTCCTAGCGAACATTTTGTTAAGAAATGAAACAGTTTTTAAATTTACATAATTCGTCGTAGAATTGCCATATCCAACCGGGTATCGGCCCTTGCTGGTCGAGTTCTATTATGAACCACCCTAGTAGAGCCGTGGTAGGAACGCTGCCAGCAGGCCAGAAAGTCCTGGTTTAGATTCTCCGACGAACAGTTTGTCCCGCTACTATTTGGTGCATGCGAGGGTGCATGTAACTTCCAATGATTAACGGAATATTTTGTAGATTTAGTAAGTATCTTGTAAATTGATGTTAACGATGCATTTTTGGACTACACGACATATTTCATGAACAGCATTTTACGAAGCTCTCGTTTATAAAAATTTCCAGTGAAATCTTCGTTAATTTACGACAAATTTTTTAACAGTGTATATGTATGATCTCCACACGCAATGTCTTTGATAATATTTCTTGATCATCTGACATATTACAGGTGGAGCTTGTTCCCCTATCTGGTGTCTGGCTGGATAAAAAAGAAAGGGACGCTATTGTCTCATTTCTGTCAAAAATTTTCGATTTTAGATCCATCTCTCCGGACCCTAGTGAGCAGCTTCTGAAGCGTTTCACAGCCGAAGTACTCTGTGAGACAGTCACGCGAGCCACTGCAGCGTGCATGGCTGCAAGGCCACGACGACCCTGTTGCTGTGACATGGCTGCCAGACAGCCACTGCAGCCATGCATACAGAATAAAACCGTCAATACAGCTTTACGTCAGCCAATTGTCAGACCTTTTGCAACCTTTGCTTTTTACTCGGGGAGGCGCCTTTTCTAAAAAATTCTGTACTTTTGTACGGAAAATGTACTGAAGAATATAGTACGGAAGTATGGACGAAAGTGCGGAACGTCCGTACCTGTTCCATGTCAGCTCATGCAAACGGGTACGGAAAAAAGTACAGAAAGTTCCGTACTTGGCAAGTACGGACGGTCCAGGCAAATTGTTGACCAGACATGTTCCGTACTTTTTTCTACCAGTGCGTTTTTATAAGGCTGTAACTCGAGCAGAATATTAGTGGAGGTGTGCCTTCTGGTATCTGAGTTATGCACGTCAATATACGCAAGCCAACAGAGTTCGATCCAAGCGCAGAGAGCCACCCGAGGAAGCCAACCTGCAGCCAATATTTTCCTCGGGACGTAATCACGTTTTTGGGATTTTCAGAAAAGTTGGAAATGTACACACTTGAGTTTTTGGAGGAACACTCTTAAAACCTTACGAAGTATTTTGAGCATACATATAACAAACAAAAATACTTTGTTATACGAAGAAATAGTTTGTAAATTAGGAAGTATTTTCTTCGTAAGCTTATGTATGCTCAAAATACTTTGTTATACAAACTACTTTTCTTTGTAAGGCCCGAAATAGTTTGTAAGGTTTTCTCAGTGAAGTTTGAATTCGTCGAACTCACCGTCATGCACCATGTTCTCTCTAGAGTCCTAGGTTTTCTCTTGCCACTTACCGGCTGCTCGCACGGCAACGGTCTCCGCAAGTTGTGCCTGCTCCAAAGCGGCTTGACCAGCCAGGGCGGCCCGGTCGGAGGCGGCTTGTGCTGCTGGCAGGTCCCCGATGGCCGCGGCCTGAAGAGTTTCATTCAATGCGCTTTCGGCCTCTGTCTTCGCGCGGTTGGCCTTTGCCAGGGCTTGGGCGATGACGTCACCGGCATCGCCGTCACGCTGTTCGGGTTTGTGGGCAGGATACGCCGCAGCCACCTGCACAGTTTTAGTTCCTTTAGGTCATAGAACATAGCGTCAAGTGAATTTTTAATGTCTCGGAAACCTTTGTGACTGATAGTCCAATATCGGGTCTTAATTTTATCACTCTTGGGTGAACTGTTTTTGATTAAAATGGGAGGGCCTAAATCCTTTTATAGTTGCTGAGGTGTACTAGTTAAGGAGACCTTCAGTCTCTTGTCCCAAATTCTTCTCACGACTCACGGAAAGGTTTTCACTCTTGAAACTTCAGAACCTTACTAGACATAGGTAATCGAGGGTGGGCGAGGCGATTTGTAACAGTGACCTATGGTATGCGCCAAAGTGGGTTCGGGGCCATTTCTTGGTCTTCCTTAGTGTTTAAGGCCCTACTGGAGTGCTAATTCAGAACGACGTCTGATGTTTTTCGACTTTTTTCATCCCACTCTGCGACCCACCATCAAAAAAAAAAGACAACATTCCCACATGATTCGTCATTGACTGGGACTCTGCAGGGTGAAGCGAGGAGTGGCCTCAGCCCCTCCTCGGTTGTCACGTGGTCAGGAACCAGCTCCTGAGGAAGGATGACTGCGATGCCCTCCCGCACTGGCGTGTTAAGGGGGACATCACTCCAAATGCAGGGTTTGCGTAAAACGGCAACCAAAAAGAGGCAAAATTCACGAACAATAATTGTACAAAGGACTTTAGTGTGTGGCCAGTTTGCAAGACCACGAGTAGTGCCTGCACTTGACGTGAATCCCTGAACCAGAGGTTCGAGGAGGCCGCAGCCTGCCTATCGGCAAACACCGCGATCATTTTATTTATCGACCGATTGCGATGAGAAGCAAAAATTACTCGCTTCATAGTTGGGTCACTGTGAAAAAGCCCCCTCAATGGTTGCGTAATAGCAAAAATTCCCCCAAGGTTGTCAGTACAGATAATTTCGAAGCGTAGTGGAGCGTGTCTCGTTGAGTCGCGTAGGAAGAGATGAAGTGTGAGCGATCTTTTTGGCTGGGCGCACAGAACATTGAGACCTTGATTGAGACTTCGCTTGTGATGTCTAACTATGTACTATCACTCGCGAAAAAATTGAGCCTTGGATACTCCATGCCCAAGAGATCTCCCATACATTAGAGGGGTTCGTTTTGCACGAAGGTTTGAAATGTCATGTGCCTCACTCGAATTCCGGTTCTACGTCCAATTATAAGATTTTTGACACCTTGGTCGACTCGATCCGACCACCGGAAGGGGTCGCACTGGGCCTCGGAAGTTCCGGTTTTTGGCCCACGCCGGTTGCCGACTTTTCAGGGGCTGCACACACATAAGGCTTTGGTTCTCAGAAAATTTCATAAAATGAAAGTTGTTGGAAATTAAAAAGTACATAGGAATCCATTTTTTTATTTTTCAAAAACTAAAAAAAATAATTTTTGGTTGCCTATTTATAAGGGTCTAATAATGTAAAACCGACATGAAACACGTTATTCAAAGTAACAGTTACATAAATGTATGTAGGTAAGTAAGAAAGCATAAAAAAGTAAGTACGCTCTGACTTAATGTAGTGGTTAACAATGGTATTGTACTAATAATCACAATTTTTGGTTACAGGCAACGAACGCTGCAAAACAAACTAGAGAAGTTTATTTCGCTTTCTATCTTCACTTACAACCAGAAGGAGTCGCTGCCTTTCCTCTTCGTCAGTGGTAAGTTTGTTACCCTTAATGTACCTCGTAACTAATTGTACCCCCCTCTCAGCTGAATCATTTACAATTTTGAAACTTGATACAATCTCTAAGCTCTTTTGGAAGTTTAGGTCTGTATCCCAGACTGAAGGATCTTTCCTCAAAAAGCTAGTATCTATCCCCGTAGCTTTGAAAAATCTCAGGGACTGCCTGCAAGAAAAGTTCTTCAAACGTAGATTACAAATCGAGTCATTAAGGGAAACTGAGGCACGAACTGGTGGTTCATCGTCGTTGCCCACGTCAAATGTAGCCACTATGTCTCTCTTGTCCTCTAAAGACACTTCTTTGTCAAAGAGAGACATAACAACAAGCTTTGGAGATAAGCACCAGAGGTGATCTGCAAATTTCTTGAGAGCTGCGTCCCAATGTTTTCCTAAATTCTTGTTGACATACAAGAATTTACAAGAATTTAGGAAAACATTGGGACGCAGCTCTCAAGAAATTTGCAGATCACCTCTGGTGCTTATCTCCAAAGCTTGTTGTTATGTCTCTCTTTGACAAAGAAGTGTCTTTAGAGGACAAGAGAGACATAGTGGCTACATTTGACGTGGGCAACGACGATGAACCACCAGTTCGTGCCTCAGTTTCCCTTAATGACTCGATTTGTAATGTACGTTTGAAGAACTTTTCTTGCAGGCAGTCCCTGAGATTTTTCAAAGCTACGGGGATAGATACTAGCTTTTTGAGGAAAGATCCTTCAGTCTGGGATACAGACCTAAACTTCCAAAAGAGCTTAGAGATTGTATCAAGTTTCAAAATTGTAAATGATTCAGCTGAGAGGGGGGTACAATTAGTTACGAGGTACATTAAGGGTAACAAACTTACCACTGACGAAGAGGAAAGGCAGCGACTCCTTCTGGTTGTAAGTGAAGATAGAAAGCGAAATAAACTTCTCTAGTTTGTTTTGCAGCGTTCGTTGCCTGTAACCAAAAATTGTGATTATTAGTACAATACCATTGTTAACCACTACATTAAGTCAGAGCGTACTTACTTTTTTATGCTTTCTTACTTACCTACATACATTTATGTAACTGTTACTTTGAATAACGTGTTTCATGTCGGTTTTACATTATTAGACCCTTATAAATAGGCAACCAAAAATTATTTTTTTTAGTTTTTGAAAAATAAAAAAATGGATTCCTATGTACTTTTTAATTTCCAACAACTTTCATTTTATGAAATTTTCTGAGAACCAAAGCCTTATGTGTGTGCAGCCCCTGAAAAGTCGGCAACCGGCGTGGGCCAAAAACCGGAACTTCCGAGGCCCAGTGCGACCCCTTCCGGTGGTCGGATCGAGTCGACCAAGGTGTCAAAAATCTTATAATTGGACGTAGAACCGGAATTCGAGTGAGGCACATGACATTTCAAACCTTCGTGCAAAACGAACCCCTCTACATACATCCAGCATTGAAAGTCTCTTGCGCATGGGGTATCTACGGCTCAATTCTTTTGCAAGTGATAGTACATGATTTAACCACATAAAGGGTGTGGTAACTACAACGCCCACTCCTACCTGCAAGGTGACAAGCGCCAATAACACCCAAGCAGCAGACTGGGCCATGATGTCTTCGAGAGTGGCCTGATCTAATCGGTGTCTCCTTTTATACCGACGCCGTGTGGGAGCGCAGCTCAAGTACTAAGAACGATTGTATGATGCACTCCAAATTACCGAAAGTGAAGAGATTCTGAAATACAACACTATCCGAAGGGTCCCTTACTCTGAATTTGCCTGGATACAAATTGTTTAATGGTGTCGGATTGCTTAGGATTCTGTATGATTTTGTCGCGCTTTTAGCATGCTTACAGGCGTTTTTGACGCATAGTTGTGCGATTGTCTCCTCCAGATTGTCTCTTCACAGATTGAGTGGGGGACCCCTTGACACTATCTCAAACGTCATAGTGACGAAAAAAGGCTTGGACTCGCTGAGAAACTTTAACAAAAAAAATTTAGTCCATAAGTACTAACAAATATGTAAATTATTATTATTACAAAAGCGAAAAGTACGTATTATTTTTGTACAAATTACTAGAGGTGCTTCCAACAAAATGTCAATACCATGTACTAAAAGTCAAATTCGAGTCTGAGGGTGCAACACAAACACCGTTACTCCACTTACGATACAGACCGCACTTTCAGCGCGGTACAAATTTCATCGAATTTTTCTGTGACGATAACCAGAGCCGTCGAACGGGGGGGGGGGGGGGGGGGAGAGAGAGCAAATAACTAAATGCAAACAATTAAGACACGAAAAACACGAATATGTGTCTCAAAACGCTCTACGTATTTTCAAAAGCTGCAAATTTTCTAAAATCGCATCGCTTGCAATCAATTTACGTGCACCCTTGGCCAACTGTACATTTCAGACCTAACCTCTCAGAGTCGTTAAAAGGACATCATTTGCTAACAATAATGCGTGGCTCTTTGCCCACCCGCAACAAGACTTAGAACTAACGTACAATACATCAGACTGAAGCTCTTGTCATGCAAACATAAGTACTACATTTGAGGCAATTTTTTAAAAATATTTTTCGTTTATTTTCTGAAAGCATTTGGAAGGTCGAAATAAGTCATCAAGTTTATAGCTTGCAGCTCGCTTCGCTCGCAAAATATGCAACTTGCTGGGATGGATTTAGAATAAATTGGAGCCTTGGTGTTAGCCTACTGTGTAACACCAAGAAACATGCCATGATGGCCGCCGGCCGCCTGTGTAGAGTGCTCCGCTACGATCAACGTGAAGAATAAGTATGAGAAATTTGTGAAGTGTGTCACTTGTAACAAGGTGGTACATGTAGAATGTACGGGCATCGCCCACCAGTTCATATCAAAGCATAGATCCTCGTACCAGTGTAAAAACTGTAAAGAGCCACATGCCAAGACCGCATGGAAGAACGTAACCCCCACCTGTGAATGTGTCAATCTCAAAGCGGAATTTGACAAGCTAACATCTGAGCAAGATCAACTCGCGGAATTAGTGTGCAGGGTGACTTGAATTGAAACAATCCTTAAGGATCTCACTGTGAAAGTAACTGAAGTACTTACGAAACAGGGGCGTATTTAGGGCCGAGACGAGGGGGGGGGGGGCATGTCGTACGGGTTGCCTAACTTTAGGGGTAAATAAGGACTTCTTCGTTTTTTGTTATTTTTATTAATACATATGGTAAGTATTAAATAGAAAAAGGTATGTCTGTACCACACAGGGTCAATTACACTTAAACGCCGCGATTGTTGGCCGCTGTTGACGTTGACGCGGGCGGCGGGGCGGAGTGAAGGCAGGGAGAGGAGGCGGCAGGCGGGGGGGACAGCGGGGCGGGCGGGCCGGGCGGCTATAGTCGTCCCAGCGTTACTTTGGACGCGAGTAGCAGCCTGCTCGCCGGTACCGCTCGGCTCGGGCCCGGCGAGCAGGCTGCAACTCGCGTCCAAAGTAACGCTGGGACGACTATAGAAGACGGGCCGGCCGGGACCGAACAAAGCGAGTATTTGCGAGAACTGCGCGCGCGTACGCCCTAAAGACGAGATTAATGGGAAAAATTCGGCCCCACCGGGGCCGAGGGGGGGGGGGGCGGTCGCCCCCGTGCCCCCCCCCTTAACTACGCCCTTGTTACGAAAACCTCACCTGGCGTGCCGGTCTCATCACCCTCAGCAAGTGACAGCCCCTCAAAAATTGGCCAACAAACCCCAAGGCCCAGTAAGAAGCTTTGCCAAAAACAATATCAAGCTGCGCAGCGGCGATAAACTAAAGATTCCTCCTGGAAATGCCATTGCCTACTGCGTGGGAGCCGGACTTCTCATGTCGGATGGCCTTGCGGATCATATAAGAAATGAATTCGACTTAAATAATGAAAAACTTAGATTGAAGACTAAACTTATTAAAGTGGGTGGCATAGTTGTTGCTGAAAAAGAAGGCAGATACTTTCTAAACCTTGCGACTAAGGAAAAGTCATACAAAAAAACCGACATGCAAGAACCTGAAGGAAACCATCAAGAATCTACCTAACAAATGCAAGGAACTAAAGCTAGATAGAATCTTAATGCCTAAGTTGAGCAGTGGTCTGGATAATATACCATGGGCTCAAACTATGAAGCTACTGAAAAACACCTTCTCTGACTCCAACATCAAGGTAGTGGTATTCACCCAGAGTGCCAAAGAAGATAAACGATTCGAGGCCAAAGTCAGGAACAGAAGAATGAAATCTACTCCCCCAAAACCTAGTAAACTTACCATCCTTGGGGACAGTCGAACCAAAGGACTACTTGAACCTATTTCAGATCTTGTGCCAGAAGATATGCAACTACAAATCTTCGCTGATGGAGGAGCTAACACAGCCCAAATTCTCAACAATCTCAACTCTCAACTTGATTTCTTCAGAACTTGAAGATGACGATTATCTGGTAGTAACGTCTGGATCCAATGACATGTCATTCACCATGACAGGATAGTGCATCGAAATGAAGACATTTGAAAGGGAAAGAAGAGACCTCTTCTCCCAAGCACTACATACAAATGTCCTGGTGGTAGCGGCACCTAGACGTTTTGACGTGCCCAAAGCCAACGACTCTACAAACTGAAGTGTGTACTCAGTATGCATCTACAGATGCATACCTACGAGTACACATCTACAGATGCATACTAGGTTGAGTACACATCTACAGATGCATACATGGCTGAGTACACATCTGCAGATGCATACTAAGCTGAGTACACACCTACAGATGCATACGTTTTAGGTGTGTATTCAGCTAAGTATGCATCTGTAGATGTGTACTCAACTAAGTATGCATCTGTAGATGTGTAGTCAGCTAAGTATGCATTTGTAAGTGTGTACTCAGCTGAGTATGCATCTGTAGATGTGTACTTGTAGGTATGCATCTGTAGATGCATACTGAGTACACACTTCAGTTTGTAGAGGAGTCACTAGATGTGTACAAAAAACTACAAGAGGAAGTGATGAAGTATCAAAATGAACTGAAATTCCCCCAGAGACTTCAGTTCATGGACACAAACACCCTTGCTGCAGAAGACTCCGGCAAGAAAGGATTCCATCTCAGCAGTAATGGAAAAACTAAATTGGCTCAACTAATTGCAGATGCCCTCAACAACTTTAGTGTGGGTGAAAGTGCTCCCACCTTCTTCAGTGCTGAGGAATTTTTAAAACCTGTGCAGAAATGCCGAGTAGCCTTATCTAATCAACCAAAAAATAATTCTCTTAGGATTCTCTATATTAATGCAAGATCAGTTAGAAACAAAAGAAATTCCATTAATAAATTAGCTAGCGAAACTAATAGTAACCTGCTTGCTATCACCGAGCATTGGCTAAGTATAAATGAAGTTGACCTTTTTGTACTGAATAAATTCATAAAAGTCTCATGGTATGCTAGAAGCTCCATAAAAGGTGGAGGAGTCTTAGTGATGATAAGACAAGATGTATTATGTGACGTATCGGATATTACTGAGATTAATAACCTCTCCATTGGAAGAGCAGGAGAGTTCGCTGCAGTTAAGTTGGTATTAAGTGATTTTGAATGTGATATAATAGGTATATATAGATCACCTGGGGATCAAATAAGTGATAACTGGTCTAAATTTCTGGACAACCTCCAAGAAGCCCTTTTGATAAGCAACCCTCTAGTCTCTAATCTTGGCTGGTGATTTTAATATAATTTTTTTAAGCTGTGATAGAAAGGCCCAGGAATTAAAGGACTTACTAGAAAGTGGAGATCCAAGTTTCGTTTTTACAGAATCCACCAGGTTCAATTACCGTTCGGCCAGGATATCATGCATTGACATTTGTCTGAACTACCCTGGTAGACTGTATAATAGTAAAGTTCTAGGAGGAAATGGACTCTCCGACCATGAAATGCTGTATGTAGAACTAAAATGCCCAGCTAACTCTTGGAATAGGTATGTAACTAAAAGGAAAGTCAATTTACACACTAAGAATAACCTAAGGAATGCTCTTGCCAATGAGAACTGGAGAGAGGTTTATGCTGATGAAGATGCCAATGCGGTTTATGACATGTTCTACTCTACACTAAAATTTCATTTTGATGAACATTGTCCTCTAGCTAGATCTAAGACTCGTGACTATAAAGTCCCTAAAATTAAATGGTCACCCACAATTAATGAACTTACTGAAAGAATAGCTTTATTAAGGGAGACTAGGAACTCTTATATAAATAGTGTCAATCTAGCTGAAATTAAAGATCAATTGGCTAAACGTAGCGTCCAGCTCAAAGTGGCCATAAATAAGTCAATCACTGACAGTTATGAATTGTCTATAGAACGAACTGAGAATATATGCAAAACCACCTGGGGCATAATCAACTCAATAAAGACCGAACAAGCGAGTTCAGGAGCAATGCTAAAACTAGAGGTGCAGGGGAAACTCTGTACCGATCCATACCTGATCGCAAATGAGTTTAATGACCTTTATAAATGTGCCCTCTGTGATTGCTAATAAGCTTCCTTGTCTAAACTTTGATGTGAACCAGATTGACCAAATAGCTAACTCAATCTTTATGTATGACTCGGATGTTAAAGAGGTAACAGAAATAATTAACTCACTGAAAAGTAACCGTTCCTGCGGTATGGATGAATTCTCTAATATGTTAGTCAAGACCATTAACAGCGAAATTGCCTCTCTGTTCACTCATGTTATCAACCTATGCATGTCTCAGGGAGTTTTTCCCACAAAATTGAAAAAAAAAAAACTACTATAGTCAAGCCGCTACTAAAGACCGGTAAGAGAACAGATTGCTCAAACTTTAGACCTATAGCCCTTCTATCACCCTTCTCGAAAATATCTGAGAAGATATTTCTGAAAAGAGTGCTGGGTTTTCTTGACAAGAATAACGTGTTTGCTGTGGATCAGTTTGGCTAATAGAAAGGCACTTCATGTATAAATGCAGTTATAAAACTAAATGATATTGCGTTTCAGTGTAAAACTGAAAAGTTAATAGCATTAACCATCTTCCTGGACTAAAGTAAAGCCTTTGATTGTGTTAGCTATGCTACACTCCTCTCCATTATCGAAAGATACACAATTAGAGGAGTAGCTTTTGATCTTCTTAAATCTTACCTTACTGACAGATCGCAGGCTGTAGCAGTACCCTCGAAATCCGGTGAACAGCTTTCTGACTTTAAACCCGTTAAATCTGGAGTGCCGCAAGGATCTGTATGGTCCCTCCGGACACCAACTCTAAGGAGGGCTCGATAGAAAGCGTAGGGTAAAGTGCCGAACATGGATCAGGGTACCAATCATGGATCATTTTTGTTAGCGAGCCCGTACCGCCAAACCAAGTGACCAATTTAGTTTTTGAAAATTTTTCCAAGTAGTCAGCACGTTTGCGTGCTAGAATCACGTGCGGGAGAGCTGATCAAGCTTACCGTAACCCTCACAATAATTAAATGAAAAAGTGTCTCTAAAAACGGGTCCAAAAACGGCCTGGTTTCAGGTTAGGTTAGGAGTCAAAGTTCTATGCCTTATTCTGAAGAATCTTTTCATCAAAAATGTCTCAAAATTTTTTTGTGGCAGCTTCAGACAGTACCCTTTTACAATTCAGGTGACCGGAAGTTATCGGGCGGTCCCTGGCAAAACGCGAGGGGGGGTGATCCATGTTTGGGTCAGACCCAAACATGGATCATTAAAATCAGTGAAATTTCAAATCCGTCTAAATTTCAAAGTATTTGTTCTCAAGTGTTCAATTCTTGAGAAAAGGTTGTCCTTGTGAGTATCTCGAAGTGTATCGAAAAAAATTTAGATCACCGCTCTGTTGAGTTGAAATACGGGGGATTTCTAAAAAGTGATCCATGTTTGGTAACCTTACCCTAGGCAAAACGGGTGCGTCAGGAGATCTCAATAATAAACAAAGCCCGTAAGCCCGCCCCTGATTTGGTAAATCAAACAGTTTGCATTGTTACAAGTGCATTTGCTTTAATAAATGTGCTTGCTTCAAACTTTGTGTTTACAATATGTAGTTCCTTTTATTTTCTTAAACTTGACGTCATGTACTAATTGATAGTACCCTGCATCCGATTTTCGACTGTAAAGATAAGACCACGTTTATACCGCGGGCGTCGTAGGTTACTTTGACGCGAAAATGTACAGAGAGGCTACTGCCACCGCGCCCCGGAACGTAGTGAAGTCCGTGGCTACGTCAATCACACTTGCGGAATATGCTGCGTTAGTTATCTCAGTGAAGGTGGACAAACAACCCGGGCATATTCAGTTCATCCGGCCACGTGCAGCCGTGCAGCTGGGCCGTCAAAGTGTGGAGAGGAAATGATCAGGTGAGGCACCCATGACGCAGGTCCTCCACTTCAACTGCTTTATCAGCAGTACCATCACTGTTATCCAAGTTGCGATACTTTCAACACACAAACGTGCGATGATACCCAAAATGTGATTCCCACGAATCATTGCTTCAGGCGCGATGATTTTTGTATCAAAAATTTTGCAATGATTATCACGAATTTCTGCCATGAAAATAGGAATAATGGCATAAAATGCGACGATGGCAACACAAAATCTGCAATCATTACACATTTTTGCGATGATAATTGCAAAATTCTACGTCACAGCAGCTCATCATACCTTTTTGCAATGATCATAACAGCAATGAAATTTGTACTGCGCTGAAAGTGCGGTCTGTATCGCAAGTGGACAAGCAGTGCTTGCTTACTAGCACAATTACAACTACAGGACCACAAAGGGCTGTCACTGCACAGAGGGTCAGAGCCCCAGTAAACTGTGCGTCACACGCTCTGTTCTTCACAGTCCAGATAGCACTGCGCATGCTTCAGACAGCGGGTGGCAACTGCTTTTCCAAAACGGGCGTGCGGACACTTTTAAATAAATATCTGCCAAACCAAGCAAGCTAGGTAAAAACTTCTTACGTTTTAGAAATCAGCACAAAATTTGACAGGGAATAGGGTAATTGTTGGACGACTGATCGATAATCATCATGGTTGCTCGACAGCCTAAAGTCAAATCTGTATAAGAAAAGGCCCAAAAATTCCATGTCTGAGACATCGTGATACATTCCGATCTTGCAAACGTTAATGCGAGCAAACGGAGAGTTGTGTCACAAATCTGAGACAGATTTGGAATCCTCAGATAATTTGCCTATGTATAGGCTGTACAGATGGAGTGGGTCTCCACTCTTTCTTGCGGCAACGGTCCCTTAATGATAAGGGTTCCTGAGGCGCGCAACTGTTTGCTGATAACGCGAAATTGACTGTAACGTGACGCCGGGTACCATGAATAAATCGTGATGTTAAAAGACGGCCATTGTGCCTTGACCATAGTAAAAGTCTTGAGGATTTTAAATCTGGCTTCGGATTTGTGATATGACGCTCCGTTTGCCTAACTTTACATTTCCAAATGAGTGATTTTGAGCAAACATGGGAGACCTGGGATCAGGGCCAAATTTAGCATCTAGTTTGCATTAAGGCTGCCAAACAACCATGGTGATTTTTTATCAGCCCGTCCAAAAAGGACCCTATTTCCTGGAAAATCTTATGCTGATTTTAAAAACTTACGCATGTTTTACCTAGCTTGCTTAGTTTGGCAGGAGTTGATGTAAAACGATATATCCGCAAACCCGTTTTGGAAGAGCAGTTGCTCCACACCCACAAAAATTAGTTCTCGGAACGAGAGCATTTTGCTCTCAATCGAAACAAGAGCAATTTATACATCAATACGAGAGCAATCTGCTCTCAGAAAATTCGATACCGAGTTGAACTCGGTTCTAGCGCAATGTTCTTGATTGCGAGATCCACATTCTTGGTATGAGACCAAAATGCACTGAATTGCTTCTCCGAAAGACGCATGCTCTGCAAACTCAAGTGTGTACATAGTACACTCTTATTAGAGCATGCTTCCAAGCACGCTCTTATTTACAGCATACTTGCTAGGTACACGCTAAATAAGAGTGTGCCTGGCATGTACACGCAAAACAAGAGTGTACCTGCAAGTACACGCTAAAGTACACTCGATTAGTCCTATCTTAAAGCATGGGTCAGTTTAAGTGTACTTGCAGGTACACTCTTATTTAGCGTGTACATGTCAGGCACACTCTTATTTAGCGTGTACGTAGCAAGTATGCTGTAAATAAGAGTGTGCTTGGAAGCATGCTCTAATAAGAGTGTACTATGTACACACTTGAGTTTGCAGAGTGTTGTACTCTCGCCTCGTTTTGTTCTCGTTTGCTGCAGAATAATCGCACCATATTTTTCAAGAACATGTTCTCGAGCTTCAGACGATGGGATTGGCTGGCTAAGTCACGTGACATATGGATCCAACTGTAAATTTTAGTGGACAAAACGGGACGTACCCCGACGGGCTTTGAACCCACGTATGCAGTGTTGAGACAGCGTCTTTGACCACGCGGCTATCACACCTTTTCTGTGAGGCACTCATTGCTGACCGCACATGAGAAGCCACTACCTGCCAGCCGGACTGGCTCCTCATGCGAACACGTTCCGGAAGCAGCCGCCGCTCGCGGGCCGGGGCTTACTTCTTCAACGCGCCCGAAGTGACAGAAATTCGCCGCACGCAGGTAGTATTTTTTTTTTTTTTTACCAAAATGTTAATTAAGTGTACGCAATGAGAGGTCATGGTCTCAGGATATCATTACTTCCGTGTTTTGGGGATATGTGTAGCCAGAGCGAGGAAGCCGCCAAAACGGCGAGGCTCTGCCTGGTGTCGTCCCAACGCTTGGCCGGCTCGGCCCGACTGACCAGCGTTGCGACATCTTCGAAACGGCAGCAAATCTGGTCCGTCAAATGTGCTCTTCTCCTCATGGCCTCGTCGCGCAGTCGATAGAGGCAGTGATCTCAGATTCAAAGGCGGAAGGTTCGATTCCTGGAGGAGTCATTTTTGGTGTTAACATGAATGTGTTTGATCATACATCAAGAACACATTAAAAGACGTAAGGGAGGTCGGGGTACTAAGTCCCAGGGGTACAAAGTCCCAAAGGCTCCCGCTTCGAAAGTTGGCGCCGCAGGTCGGATTTTTTTGTTCGACCAATGAGAGGTAAGGCCGCCGAACATATTTCGAGAATGCGCAGGCTCCTCCGACCGCATCAAAATGGAAGCCGTGTGAAATTTGGAAACACTGATTTGCAGGAAAAGTGAATATTTTCGCATGGTTAAGATTTTTTACTGTCGCTATGCTATAGGAATAAATCTCAATATCAATGCTGCGTACACTTAATACGTGTCTTGGGGTAGTTTTCCGATACATAAGTTTCAAATGACTTGCAGGATATGTCCTTGGGGCGCTGCTCTCTAGAACCATGTCCTATGGGGCACCAAGTCCCATTTTTTTTGGGGTACAAGGTCCCAAGCATATTTCTGTATTTTCATTGTTGTGGGCCTATGTGTGCTTATGCGCCTTCTCGAAATATGTTCGGCGGCCTAACCTCTCCTTTTCCGAACAAAAAAATCCGACCTGCGGCGCAAACTTTCGAAATGGGAGCCTTTGGGACTTTGTACCCCTGGGACCTTGTACCCCGACCTCCCTTACTTCTTTTTCCTTGTTAAATTAATTTGGGTCATCAAATTGTTACTTCAAAAGTGCAGAACCATCACTAACAATGATTGGTATGAAAGACATCATTTATCCTTGATAAAATACCTGCTTGGGTCCCTCTAAATGGAAAAAAAATAAGGTGGGACTTTGTACCCCGGGCCGGGGTACAAAGTCCCAAGTGCACGTTTCCATTTAAGTGGCCATATCTCTAGAACCAGTTGCCACAGAGCAATGAGCCTAAGAGGACATTAATCTACAGACTAGCGAAACCATTGACGTGTTTTCCATCAAAATCGGTTCATGCATTCACGAGTTACAGGGAAAAGAAAAAAACTGGGACTTTGTACCCTGACCTCCCTTACGCCGTTTAATTCTGAGATTTTCGATCCATCCAAGTAAAAGTAAGGTGAGCAGCGTTTCCTTGGTTTTTAAGGGCGGACATCACTTAACATCGGTCCAAAATTCCTTTTTTTAAAAAAAAAAAAAAAACAAAAAATTAATGCCATCTTTTCTGCGTTGAATTCTGAAAACCGCATGTTTAAAGAACAAAAATTGTGCCTTTAGGAGCCTGCTAGTATAACTTCTTTAAAGGGTAAAAGCGCCATTTAACGAACTTCAACCACGTTTTTCTCGTAACTTAAATTTACAACTTATCCTAAAGCTCCCGGACGCAATTTTTGAGCTACAGCGAGTCCGCGTGGATACGCTGACAAAGTGCCACTTTCCGAGATTTAAAATTTATTAACCAAAAAAATAGCTTTACTTTTTTTTGGTCTTAATTTCAACCTTTTCTTTTAGTTGAAAAACAATCCGCAGAAATTTTGTTTAGGTTCCGGCCATATCCACATATTTCAGGAATGCTGACACGAAATCTCGTTGTTGTAGCTGTAGCTCGAATGGTTCACCCGCTAGCCTTTGGTCAGTGACAAAGCGTCCTGCAGGACATTTCCAGGATAGGCTCGCTTGAATCATCCAGACGATGCGCTAATACGTTTCTTTTTTTTCTTTTAAATTCGCAAAATTTCATATTTTTATCTTAGGTTGTCTTTTTTTGGTGGCTGTTTTGATACCTGCATTTGGAATGATGTCCCCCTTAAAGTTTACCAGAGTTTGGTTCCCCTTCCATACGGACTTAGTCGAAATTTCGCTTCCTTGAGATTTGTTTATTTAGGCCCCATCAATAACAAACCCCAGAGAAGCGACATTTCGACTTGGTTCAAATGGAAACGAAACTCCGTTCCCTTGCTCACGAAGGAAAATTCATTCCCTTGGTTCTAGCTACTATAGTTGTCGAGTCTTAACCATAAATGAAAACAGTCGCCGCAATACCCTGAGTTTGTTTCGTTTTTTTGGGGCATCATTCCTGCTGAGGACAGCGTGCAGCGTGCATGCCCAGCACATTCTTTGGAACGGTGGGCGGATGGCGTGACCAATCAGTGCCGCTGGCGCCGGAGTGCGGTAAACGGTGGCTATGCATACTTGATGGCGCGGTGGCTTTGAGGACTCCACTTCTGGTTGTCGCACAACAGCACGCGGTGGCCGGGTGAGTACCAGCGCGACTGCGAGCGCCACCGTAAAACGTGGGGCATTGTTCAAGCAGCAGCGCTGGTAAAACAAAGGCACTCCGCAAACTAAAGTGTGTACATAGTACACTCTTATTAGAGCATGCTTCTAAGCACACTCTTATTTACAGCATATTTGCTAGGCACACGCTAAAATAGTGTGTGCCTGGCATGTACACGCTAAATAAGAGTGTGCCTACAAGTACACGCTAAAATACATTGGATAAGTCCTATTTAAAAGCATGGGCCAGTTTAAGTGTACTTGCAGGTACACTGTTATATTTAGCGTGTACATGCCAGGCACACTCTATTTTAGCGTGTGCGTAGCAAGTATGCTGTAAATGAGAGTGTGCTCGGAAGCATGCTCTAATAAGAGTGTACTATGTACACACTTCAGTTTGCAGAGCATTTGCACTACACTGAGAAACCAAACGAGGTCTACTTTGCACCACTAATGGGGTCAAATGATCGCCACTTTGTCCGCATCAGTTGGTGAGGAGAAGACGTTGTTTGGTGTTTGGTGTGTTCAAACGGGTGTCTATTTCATCATCATTACCCTTGGAGAAGGTAGTTTTAAACGTTGAACTACCCGAAAGAAATTACATTTACTGCAGTTTTTTTGTGGTTTTTGCTTGTGCCGTATGTTTGGACTAACTTTTGATCCAAGATGTTTCTCCTTACAACTCACTTTGAATACTTTACTTTTCGCTAAGTAAGTCGAAAGCACAAACTCAAAGATCAACCAGCCAACCAAACAGCTCAAAATTATTGAATGTCTGAATCTGTTGTGGTCTGGGAGCCCCAAATCGCAGAAATCGACATGTTAAGATCATTGTATGGTGGAAAAAGTGACTGTTCAAATAATTTTATATACTTTTGCAGTTGTCTAAATTTATGGCTAAAAGTTCCTTTCCATTGCATGAATTCATATGCCAAGAGTAGTGCCCCACATCATTTTAGTTTCTGAGTTTTAGATGTTTACGTAAACTTTCAGTCGTTTCTCTCAAATTCTCCTCACGACAAAGGAAAAGCTACCTAGCCTTCAGATTCTGGTAATTATATCTATTTTTACAGAGGAAAAAGATAGCGTTGCCCTTTTTTAAATATTTCCTTTTGTTTTCCTGAAAAAAAAAAAAGTCCAAAATGGGTTATAAATCTGTCAAATTTGAGGAAAAATAAAAATGGGCCCAGAAAAATAGCTCCTACAGCTTCTTCTACACTAATATTCTCAAATGTGCCGACGCTTTCTTTTTCTTATGTCTTTGAAGGTTCAATTGCCAGAATCTGAGGTTTCGGAAATTTTTCCTTCCTACGTAAACATCCATAACTCAGAAACTAATGGGAGTTGGGGTTCCCAACTTTGGGAATAAATTCATCTTTACGTGGTTGAATTTTGACCACAAAATGAACTTCCTGTGACATATATTTCTAGGACATGCAAGTTTCACTGTACAGTGCCCTTAATGGATCCGTTGTTGCTTTTCATCCCAGCCGCGGACGGCGAACCCATTCAGCACACGAGCAACTGGACGCCACAGAATCCGGACAACTCTCACTCTCATCCTAATGGACATTTCATCAATATTCATTTACGTTCGTGCACATGCATAGATTTCGTTAGGAAGAGTGACAGATTCGTCAAGACAAAGTTGGTAATATATTTCTTAAAACAAATAACAAGGTGGGTTTACGCCAGACCGTGTCTGGTCGTATCAGGCTTCGCGATGCTGCGCCAGTTTCGACAATCCACGCCTGGCGCGCGCGCGGCCGGCGCCAGCCAACCAGCAGCGAGCCAGCCGCGGCTGCTCGGCTCGCTCGCCCCCTCTAGCTCGGCCTGCGAGCTGGAACAGGTTGGATTGAGTTGAACCGAGTTCAGTCGAGTTCGAAGGTGTTTTCGGAGCCAGGCGGGTACGCCAAGCCCGTTTCATTCGACTCGACATCGGATCTCTTTGGGTCCCGACTGTTGCGGCGGTAGCAGCGATGGAAGTGTCACTCTCGGCCAGGCACCTCCTCTCCCACCTACCAAACGAGTTCGCGAACCCGCCCGTTGCGGGCCTCTAGCGGCGAGCGTGTGGACAGGCCGGACCTGTCAGGGGCTGTCGTAACCCTTTACCCAGTCAACAAGATATAGTCCGGTCCAGGGCGGACCATGTTGTGAGCATCCCTTCAGTGGTCCTTGCATGGTCACCTGGGGACGTCCCGCTCGTATCTCCCAGGGACGTCCGCTCGGACCACCCTACCGGTGCTATCGTCTGGTCATCCCGACAGCGGACGTCCGTCGGATGTACGTCGAAAATCCCATCAGGTCCCGTCAATGGTCCCGAAAGGCTAGTCACGGCGGACCTCCTTGGGTGAACCTGAGGACGTCCTCCAGGGACATGGCCCCTTGGTGCTTAGGCACTACGCCGATCTGCTTGTGCTCCTAGGACAGTCCTGCCGTGCTAGTCCCAGCGGATGTCCTCAGCAGACATCCCACTGAAACATGTCCCCGCCCGGCTGCCAATGATCCCAGGCTAGTCCCGGGGAATGTCTGATGAGGATGTTCCAGGGACACACGAGTTCGAACAGAACAATGCGATGACTACACCTTGGAAAATGTCCTAAGTTATATCCCACTGGGTAACATCAGACCCAGTGCATGTGGTCCCGGGAAGGTTCCGCGCGGGACATTCTTGGGCAAATTGATGTCAAGCTAGGCCGCCGGCTTAAAAAAATTTAACAAATATTTTGAACGCCTCACCTGGGCCGTCTCTCGGTAGTTCGACGGACGTCCGCCGGGACAACCCCAGCGGACGTCCGCCCGGGACGTTCGGGTTGGGACTCCCTCGGACCTCCGGAGGGACGCGAATTCTGTGACATCCGCACATCCCTCAGGACGTCCATGGGACTATGTTTTGTCAACTGGGTACCGGTTTCTGAAAGCTCATTCCAGCAGGCGGCTGCAACGACAATGGCCAAAGTGGAGGCAATGCGCGAGCCCACGCAAAAGATGGAAAAGGGGGGGCTCTAATGCTCAATGACGGTAGCTTTTCTTCAATCTCCCGTTATGCGGTCTTAGAAAAAAAAGGTCAATTCTGTGTATGAGGCCATATGGCACAAGGATTGGTTGCACCGTTTATCAATCAGGAGTGGTGAAAGTTGGTCATTTTCAGTAGTTTTCCCGCCATTTAAACATTTGAATTTTAGAGTTTTGGCCATGGCCTTTCTCTGAGACATTGAAAGTGTCATGATGAACTTACGTAGTCTAATAAACCGAAAAATGCATTTTCTTTGGGTTTGCTTTGAGAAATCGTAGTTACGTAACGGGTTGCGAGAATTTATCGGTCTCGCGCATAGCCCCCCGCTTGGCCGTTACCGTTGCTGCCCCCTGATTCCAGTTCCTAATTCACTAATTCGGTTATTGTGTGAGACTCGGTGCGACTCTAAATAACAATTTTACGAGGTGTCCATCTTTGGAGAGAGAGTCGCGGAAGTGTTATGAGTTTCTCTTCGCAGGCCGATCGGTGATATGAACTGGTTGCCTGTCCTCTTCGTTTTCGCCTCAGTGCGAGCGTCAGAGGTTGCGCATCTGGCAATGGACTTCTTTGCGGTTCGGGGTGTCGACGTCGTTGTCCTGGCCGTGACTGATCCTGCCGGTGAGTCAGAGAAGCGCATTATTTAAACAATTGCAGCAGAAACGTACGTTCCGCACGTGCGGAATAATTGATTTTCAGGCACTAAGTAGCCTTATAAGTTTGTCTGGGGATAGGGTTTTCGTTTTTTATTAGTCTGGCCCTTTATGGCATTTCTAAAATTTTCTGTACGATTTTGATTGGAGTGGACAAAGTTATAAAGAAAGTACCCTGATTTCACTGGTAAAATATGGTAAAGAAATCTACATTAAATTTTGAGAAATTTTGAATTAAAATCGCTCCCGGGTGGAAAAAATATGTTGTTAAAACCACATTGGATAAATACAGACCTTCTTTGTACTGGTAAACTTCATTTTGAAACATTTTTTTCGCACTTTCAAATGACTCTAATCTATTCTGCAATTGCAGTTTAAGTGAGTTAAACAAAAGTTGAAGTGTAGCAAACTATAGTTGAACTGCAGATAAAGTACCACTCATTTCGGACTACTATATATAGTTTCTGGCCCTTCTCGTCGCAGTCGTCAGGTCAGTTCACTATAAGTGAAAGTAGAGTTTTACTCTATTCAGGTTACACAGCAAGAGTTCGTTCAAAAAAGATCATAGACTGCAGTTTGAAATTTTGGTTCAAAATTCAAAATTTTACTTTGGACCTTTATTTTGAGGGAACACTTCTTCCCTCCCATCCCTTAGGTGACTAAATTTGTGTTACTTAAGTTTCTTGAGGGGACGTTGCCGGGAGTTGAACCTCGGACACGAGAGTTGTGAGGCAGAGGCTTTGACTACTGCGCCACTGAGCTTCCTTGTAGAGAGACTAATTTGTTTGCTCGTCTTAGAGAAGCTCAGCGTGTTTCGCATCCTTGCGGGGGACGGCCGCTTTCAGGTTTCCAATCCGGAAAACTATGCCAGTTCGTCTAACGTGCTTCACGTCAGACACCAGACGAACATCGGCGTGCTCCTTAAGGGCGCCCAACACAGGCAGCACTGGTTTCAGAAGGCAAGTACCATTATCGGATTCCTCTTACGGGAGCCCAGCGCGATTCAAACCTATCTTTGACGGCCTCGCCTACCCTTGGCTCGTCGACCCAATCGGAAAGAGACCATCTGCGTGGCAGAACGTAATACTCTACGAACGCTAGACTGAGCAAGGCATGCTTCATGTTGAAACCAGGAACGTGCCTGGCATGCATTCCGCGTGGTGCGTACCTGACCTGGTGCTAATGTTCTGTATGCTTTGCATGTCAAGCGAGGCGACAGAGAACGTGCAGTTATGCGCCATCTGGAGTACACATGTCAAGCGTTCTTCTGGTGGAGTGTATGTGGGCATGCTCCAACTAGAGGCATGCCATGTACTTAGTATCGAGTTTGCAGAGGTCGTAGCACACCACAATTCTGTTTTCCGGTTTTGAGTTAACCCTTACGGCATTTCCTTTCCATGTCAGGTCGAAGCAACCTGGTTAAACGACAGCTATCATTGGCTCAGTATTGAAGACGGTGAGAAGTCGCCGGTTGAAGAATGGCCTTTGCGCTTGGATAGTGAAGTTTACAGAGCAAGACGAACTGCTGCGGAAAATGGGTTCACGTAAGTAACACTGCAGCAAATCGGTCGACGTAAAGTAGCCCCAGTCGTTGGGAACGTTAGGACATTTTATGACCTCAAAGGAAAAGTGTCCGAATGTGCCCTACCGTTCCTTACTCATCCAAATGCGAGTTTGCTGGTTGCTGGCGGCACTTCTCTGCACTTACTGTCACAAGGAAATACGGTCGGAGGGGGAGCGTCTGCCCACGAAGAAGCAAATTTAGGCATTGTTCGCTCTTCTCGCTGCTGTAACAGATGACAGTAGATTCACCTTTTCCCCATGCAGGTGGGTATTTGACGAGATGTTACGCTCTAATGACGAACCAGTGGCGTCGTGGCCCTTCGCAGTGTGGACAGAAGCTGAGAGCCTCGTGTCCACTGACATCATTAATTTCAGTGGTGACCCCATGAGAGACCGCCGCTCCCAACTGCGGCGTGCCACGCACTACTGGCACCCAGTGGTTCGCACTGCTGTCTTCGTAAGATACTGAGACGTTTACCATTGGAAACGAATTAACTTACAGATGCACGTTTCCAGTGTTCTAGCTGTTACCTTGTCCTGTTTCATCTGTTTGCATTTACCCTTGGAATGTGCCTTTTTCCTGCTCAGGAGGAGCATTATGCTGATAAATCGACAATAAAGAAGATTTTTGATTTGCCTCCTGAGGTTGGGTTGGCGCATCTTAATTTTCCGAGCATTGTAAACTTGGCCATAACGCAGAACACCTTCGAGCTGTTCAACGCAACGTGAGTACAACACTGGACTGTTGGACACGGAACCGTACACTGAAAACGAAAGTGTGGCGAATTAACCACATATGGCTGCGGTGAGATCTAATATGTGGTTTCCTGATTCTACCTCACGAACACACTGTAATTCAAAAGGTGAGACATCGGACCAATTTTTAGCAATACAAAAAGTATGACCGATAAAAATGTCATACACAAATGTATGACCGAAGAAAGGTCATACACGAATGTATGACCGAAAAACGGTCAGACACAAATGTATGAAGGTCAGACATTAGCGAGGCTGGCCCTCCTTGGGGATATATCAACCTTCATCGGTGATACAAAAAAGTATCACCCTTTATCGGTCATACAATTTTGCATGACCTTCAAAACGGTCATACATTTGTGCATGACCTTTACAACGGTCATAGATTGGTGTATGACCTTTTCTTCGGTCATACATTTGTGTATGACCCTTTTTTCGGTCTAACATTTTAGTATCACCCCTTTAAGGGTCAGAAATCTGACCTTTCTATTTTCAGTGCAAATGTGGGAAAAATTGCACCCCTGCACAAAGGTGGTGCAGAGGCCCATTATTTAGCCGTTAACGGGGGGGGGGGACACTGGTAAAACTACATAGTAGTATTACCCTCTGTTTTCAAGCGTTATTAGTTTACGCTTGAAATCAAGCCTAACAGGCTCATCCGCCAAGATTTCCCCTATCTTAATACATGGGGGAATTTTCAGAGAATGCTTCATTTCAAGCGTAACGTCTTCAAGCGTAACTCTATGCTTTACTCAAGCATACGGTTACGCGTTAGTTTTACCAGTGTAGCGCTCCGTGCAAGTTTTTCTAACTTTTTCCGAACTTTCTGTTTGAACCGCAATAAAAAAATTTGGTAAAAATGCTACAGACAAACGGTAAGCACCATGTGAAAGTACAGACTTTTTACAACAATTTCAAAAAATAATGATACTGATATTGTGTTCTGGCATCAAATAAGGCAGGGCTAGCATGTAAAAAAGGTCTGCAAAGTCATACATGAAGTCACTGCGCGCACGGTTGCGGCAGAAGTTTTCAACTTTTTCCAATCGGTAAAGAGCATCCGAAAGGGCATAAAATTGCCCACAAAATGAACAACCGGCGTTAGTATCGGACGAAAAATACTGCTAGATATTTAATGTTGAACACAAAAAAAACCGTTGTGACGAAAATTCTATTAAAAAGTACATTTGTCTCGTATCGTTGAGTACACTGTCAGAAATTTCGTCGTAAAGTAGCGACAAAAAAGTCGCTTATTTCTATAGCGACGAAAGTTGTTCAACTATTTCGTCGTAACTGAACGACTGAAAACTCATTTCTTTACGACAATGTCGTAATACTTTTAAATCTGAAATTCCCGAAAAGCTCATAAGACGTAACAAATTTGCTCGCTTATGTACGATTTTTTCGTAAATTTTCGACAAAAGTCGTTACTGACCGAGCGAAGTCGTAAATGTCCGACTTAAGTCATAAATGTCCGACATATTAAAAAAACATTGCGATCGTTCGTAAACTGACGATTGAGTCGTAAATTTACGACGTGGTTTGTTTTAAAACGACACGTCTCGCCATAAAAATTAGCGACATATATGTCGTATATTTACGCTTTAGGCCGTAAGAAAATGTATCGTTAACAAACGACGTAATTGTTCTCCAAAATATCGTGAATTAACGATCATGTTAATCAGTGTAGATTCCAGGGCACGGGCTTGCGGCCGGTTCAAGACATGGTAGTTGTTAGTGCATAGGGCATTAAATGTAAAATATGGGGTGTTCACTTCTTCCCCTATCCAGTTTTTTCCCGCACAATGACCTTAGTGTTACCAGTGAACACTGAAGAGGGATTTCGAAGAGGAAGAGTTTCATCCTGCCTCCGCGTCTTCTTGTTGCTCCATTGCCCCGGTCTGATTTCAGAGTCATCGCCAGGGACTTCGTCAAATCAGGCGAGCTGGAGGTGCCGCCGTCCGGCTTTTTCTCCGGTGCGTCTGGAGCCGTGCAGCGCGGCAGCGTTCACTTGGTGGCGACCGGTTTCGTCATGTCCATGGACCGCTTGCGCCACTTCGCCTTCGCGGCCACAACCTTCGAACTCAGGTGTCGGCGCTGTGAGGTTTAAGTTACACGATGCGCAGATCATCCTTATTCGAATCGGTACGAATTGAAACGAAGGTGCAAACCGAAGGTAGCAAACGAAGGTAACAAAATAAAGTTTCTTGATAATTATTCTTTTCTCGGTTCTCATCTTGATACAAGATTATTTTTCTTTATGAGAGAGAAAAAAATGTTTGGCCAAAGAATCTTAGGCCAAGATAATTTTTCTTGATTAAACCAAGAAAGGTTAATTTTTACTTGATCCACGAAGTCATTTTCTGGGGTGCATAAAGGGCAATTCAAATTGCAGCTACATGCTCTGGTAGCCAACGCATGGGACATCACATTTGTTTGACCGTAACAAACAATGGAAATTCATACTCTAACGAATGTGTCATACTGCACCGCTTTGTCACATTTACTCCGGGTGTGACATGAAATCAGCTGGTGAACTGTCATATTACAACGAATGTGAAACGTGGTACCCATTGACAAATGTCGTGTCGTGACAAATGTCACATCCAAACTAATGTGACAACCATATTTTTGTTACGGTTGTTTGAATGTGACATTCTCCATACGTTCAATTCAAGTAACCTGAAACTCATCTCTTTAAATGTACGAAGAAATTTCTTATAATACGAAGAAAATGGCGCAAGCATAACATTAAGGTGGTTTTTCTTCGTATTACGAAGGTTTTTCTTTGTATCTTACAGTGAAAAAGCTCAAAAGATTCGTGATTCAAAGAAATATTGCTACGTATTATGCTTGCGCCGAATTCACTGTACCATACGAATAACAAAGGTCATATTGTAAGACATTTAGAGTGATGACATGTCCGAGGGCGTGTCACGTGCAATGAAACGTGACTGTACGTGGGTGTCACATATTCAAACGAATGTGACAGTAAATGGATGTCACATTATTTGGATTTGACACGACATGTCAATGGATACCAATCGTCACATTTGTATTAAAGTGACAGTTCACCTGCTGATTTCGTGTCACATCCCAAGCCATGTAACAAAGCGGTGCGGTGTGTCACATTTTCACTGTTTGATATGTTCAAGCTGACACCGCATTTTTCCCGCGCAAACGAATGTTATGTCTCTTTTTTTGGCCACCAGTGTGACTTAAAACCTGTCATGGATGACATAAATGCTAGTGAGATATCTGGTGTTTTTCTGGGTGTTTGACAGGATCGTCGGTCTGTTTCTGGCAGAGGGGACCCTTGGTTCCGTAGACGCACTCATCACGCCCTTCCACTGGTCCACATGGGTGTCACTCATCGCCCTGGCACTTTTTGGGTTGCTGCTGTATCGGCGTTTCCGTCAGGCCGAAGGACGAGAAATCGCGTGGAGCGAGAGCTTCATCAACAGTGTCGGTTCCCTCACTGGACAAGGTTACTTTTGTACGGTCCCATTCTGGGGTTTTCTAAAAGCAAGCGCCTGACTTTGTCAGTTGCGTCCACTTTCAAAGGCGCTTCCCACTGAAATGCCTTAGTCGGCGAACTCGCAGCGTTGCAGTTGGTGAATTTTATGAAACTGGTTAATGATGCATGACTTTTTTTAGCGGTCTTGCCACTGTTTCTACTTCTCCATCCGATCCAATCATGCAGTCTCAATCCCTCCATCCGATCTCACTCATCTGATCTTTACTTCATTAATCCATCTATGCCCCGCGCTGCGCTCAAAGGAGACTGCATGGCTGGTTTTTCGGTCACCGTCCTGGTCTCCCACCACGCCAGTTCCCACTCCGCACAGTGGAGTGGGAACTCCCTTCCCCCTGACCCCGGCCTGGCCGGCTGGTCCATCACAACACCGCTTGGCTAACAAGGAAAGTGTCCCACTGTTACATCCAAAAGATGTTGACCATATTTTGGGAATCTTTTGTACTATAAATAACATTCATTTTCCGCATGAAAGTTGCTACTCAAACCCTTGCAAATAAGTTCGAACTTCAAGAAAAACTATAAATGTAGTGTGTTTGTTGTTTTCTCGAAGTTCGAACTCATTTTGAATAGGTGCTCTGCAAACTCAAAAGTGTACGCAGTACACCCCCAGACAAGAAGATTTTGCGACCGTTACACTGCGAGAAAAAACTACAGCAAGTCCTGTTAATTCTCTCACAGCCTCTCTCCGTACCCAAAACGACAAAGATCTCCGTCTTTTGAATAACGGAGAGGCCAATACCACAACTGGACGGTATCGTCTGCTTCAGGTCCCCGAGGACGTCGACGGGGACCTTATCCAGGGTCCCCGATGACGATGTTCGCATCCTGACCTAGGTTCCGACCATTCGTTGGAAAGGTCTCATCAAGGTCTACTGGAATCAGGAATAAAAAAAAATCTTGGTAAACCCCTTTTTAAAGATCCTGTTCCAGAAACTAACCAAACCTACCTCGTTTACTGTGCAAGAGATTTCCATAATGTGGTCAACATCTGGATGTCGCACGGGGGACACTTCCCATGGAAGCCTTGCCTGAACTTTTTAAGCGGTCTTGCTAACGACATTGACCTGGCCCAGCACGGTACCAGTCTGCAACAGGGATATGTGCGGCGTGGGTACGAGCACTTGACATGCGTCTTGATTGCGCTGCAGGTTTTGGTTCGACAGGCGAATGGTTCTCCGGACGCGTGGTGCTTCTAGTTTTCGAGATTCTGTTCATGCTCATACAAGGTTACTACGGTTCAGCTATAGTGAAGTTCCTTCTTCGCCCACCGCCACCATCAGTGCGAAACGTCGAGGAGCTTGTTCATTCACATTATCCAGTCGCGCTGCACGAGTGGTGGCTCATCATTCGAGAGTTTGAGGTAAGATATCGCTGAAGCACAAGGGAGATTGGGGCTCAGGGTGACCAGAGGGAAGCAACGGTAATAACTAGGCGGGGAGCTGTGCGCGAGACCAGTACATTGTCAATTAGAAGGCCTTAATTCTCGCAACCCTTCACGTATGCTACTCCGATTTCTCAAAGCAAACCCAAAGCTCGACCCAAAGTAAAGCCTTTTTTTGGAGTATTTGGATACGTCAGTTCAAAATGAGACTTATGTCACAGTAAAAGCCCATTGACAAAACTTTACAAGGTAGGTGTACGCCAGACCTTTTCTTGTAACAGGCTTCGCGATTCTGCGCCAGCATCTTCAATCCACGCCTGGCGTCACACCTACCTTGGCCTGCGGCGCTCGTTGCTTGCCTTCGGCAAGCTGTTCAAAGAATCATTGGGACAATGAGAAGTGCACCATGTAATGAAGGGTCGAAGTAGATTATATTAGAAAATTCTAGTCGAGGTAGCCTCTTCGCGGTTTACACTTTGGTCAGAGAGTCGAAATTGATTTTATTTTCGTCATCAGCACCTTCCCAACTGTACGAAACCATGTTAAAATGTCTCTGATACCTGAATTTTGGTGTGTAGCGAGCTAAGGACCATACCTATCAACCCTGCAAAATGTCGTCCCGATCGCCCGAGCCGTTGGGGAGGAGTAGTCTGGACACACACACACACACACAGACAGACTATACTTTCCAACCCCACTGACGTAACTGGCTTCGCTAATCGCTCAGCCAAAAATCCAATCCAAATCCTACTCTCACTTCTAATTATTGATAAACAGTGCAACCAATCGATGTGTCATATGGCCTAATACACAATTGACCTTTTTTTCTAAGACCGCATGATGGGAGATTTGAAGAAAAGCTGCCGTCATTGAGCATTAGAGTCCCCCATTTCCATCTTTTTTGTGGTCTCGCACATTGCCTCCACTCTGGCCATTGGCGTTGCAGCCCCCTGGGGTGACACTTGTGATTTTACGACTTCCCTTTTTTATTTGACTTCCGGTCCAGGGATTCGTTACAATAGCCTACAATGCGGGGATCGAGAGAAACAATAAAGCATAGCACGGCCGAGCCAGGTCAGCCAGGTCGTAGGCTTACACTAGGGGGCGGAAACGACCTAGAGAGCGCGTGAAGCTATGCTCCCAGCTTCTGCGAGGTTAACTTCGAGATTATGAAAACACGGCCGTTGTTTGGCACACGCTTTGCACAGATGGTTAGAGGATGAAATTTAGAGTGCATTAGACTTATAAGCCTTCCCGAAACTTCCCAATTTAACTTCAACTACAGAGGATATGTAGACAGATTGACGGCGTCACCGGGGTTTTCAGCGTTTTTCAGGCTTTACTGCAGTTTTCGGCATTTTTACTTACATTTATTGTGGGTAAAATTCAGTGTTTGAAGAAGGCTAATAAGCCTAATGCACCCCAAATTTCATGCTCTTTCGATCTGTGCAAAGCATGTTTCAAACAACGGCCTAGTTTTAATGATCTCGAAGTTCTCCTGAACCCCTTTGCTGAAGCGGGGAGCATGGTTTCACCCGCTCCCTGGGTCGTTTCCGCCCCCTGCCTATACTCTGTCTCAGGTCGGAACGGGCCTGGAGACGGTCGCGGTAGCGCGGTGGTAGAGTCATCAAGTCGGACAGCACTGAAAACCAAACGTAGTCTTGACCACACCAACTGATGTGGTGTGGGCAAATGAGTGCCATTTTGACCGCATAGTTTGGTGTGGTCATTGCACTGTTATCCAAGGAATGTGACGTCACATTCATTAAAATGTGAATTTTGTCACGTTCGTTAGAATACGATGTCACATTCGTTCGAACGTGACACGGCCGTTAAATTAGGGTGTCACATTCGTTTGAACGTGGATCACCATTCAAACGAATGTGACTTCATATTCAAACGAACGTGACAAAATTCACATTCAAACGAATATGACGTCACATTCGTTGAATAACAGTGTTGCATGGAATGACCACACCACGTGGTTTAGAACTGATGCGGTCGAAATAGCACTACTTTGTTCATATTATTTGCATTTGGCGTGAATTGGACCACGTTTGGGTTTTCGATGAGCGGTGCAATTTTATCTCCGCTTGGCGACCCACTTTCAGTTGACGATTTGTGGCATAGGTTGTATCAACGGCAAGTGTGCTTAATATTGTACAACTCATTTAACTCTCAAAGCCCGTAACTTTTCTTTATATTTACATGTCAGCCGCATCAAGCACAAGCAGCACGTCCTGCGCCGTCGACAATTGGACTTTTCTAGTTCGACAACGTAATAGCAGCGGGTGAAAACTGCTTTTCCGAAACGGGCGTGGAGACGTTTTGTTATCCGCTTGCATCGGCCAAACGAGAAGAGCTATGTAAAAAACACGTGACTCATGTTGGCCACCCACAAAAATTTCCAGCCACACTTTTTGTTGCTCTGTTCCTATCGCAGTTTAAAGTCTGAAATTTTGCACACAAGTTGTATTAGGGGTAGGCCAAAAATTGTCAAAAGTTCAGATTTTGAAATGTGAATTCAAAGCAGCCACAGGCTTGTCAACTTATCCAAAAAGCTGAACAGGGGCTGTTACTGACCCTCCATTGCCCCGTTCCTATCGCAGTTCAAAGTCTGAAATTTTGCACACATATACTATTCAGTGCACGCAATATGTTGACAAAAGTTCGGATTTTGAACTGTGAATTAAAAGGAGCTACAGGCTTGCCAACTTAGCCGAAACGATAATCATTGGCAATTTGAAGCCTTCCTTGCTCCGTTCCTATCGCAGTTCAAAGTCGGAAATTTTTCACACATACACTATTAGGAGCACGCAGTAGGTTGACAAAAGTTCAGATTTTAAACTGTGAATTCAAAGGAGCCACAGGCTTGCCACTTAGCCGGAACGCTCAACATGGGCTGTTTTTGAGCCTCTGTTGCCACGTACCTATCGCAGTTTTAAGTCTCAGATTTTGCACACAAATACTATTTAGAGCACGGAATATGTTGACAAAGGTTCAGATTTTGAACTTTGAATTCGAAGGAGCCACAGGCCTGCCAACTTGGCCAAAACGCTGAACATGGGCTGTTTTTGACCCTCCATTGCCCCGTTCCTACCGCAGTTCAAAGTCTGAAATTTTTCACACAAGTAGTATTTAGGGTAGGCAACATATTGACAAAAGTTCAAATCATGCTACTGAAGACGATCCCACGGTCACGTTAGGGAGAGTGGGGCACCCAGTGGCACAGGGCTTCCCTATTGCACTTTCAGAAAATTTGTGACAGTGGATCGAAAGGTCGTGTGATGTAGAATCATGTCAAAGTGAGAGTGTGACGTTCAACAAAGTTTTTTTTAGAAACTAGAACAAAACTTAGAAAAAAGTTACCGATAATCGCAGTTTTTATGACTGTTTGACGTAACGTTATCACGCCATTCATCTACTAAACGGAACTGCCGGTGATACTGGCCCTTCTTATCAATGATAAGGACCTTTAGTAAGTGGTTTTCGCTTAAACAGCATAAAATGTCTGTTCATTTCTTTTTATTTTAACTCTTTAACCAACAAGGGACCTCGGGGCAGGTAGTGACAGACACCCCTAATTTACGATGTTTCCACATCTGAATTGTTCCAAAACATCAATTTCATAATCGGAATGTAAAATATTCCACCACAAAACATATATGAGTCTACATTGTACGACAATTTCGAAAAACTTCATATTTTATAAGAGTGACGGAGCAACACTGTAAAATGCATTTCATTGACAAAAATGCCTCAATTTACAGTGGTTTGACGAAAAGAAAGCTTAGAGGGCATAAAACGAAGAATTTTCAATAAGCTGGAGCGTTGCTGTAAGCTGGTAATGTGAATTAAATAAACTGCCACTAGGTGCCCCGGGCTGGGGCACCAAGTGACAAGTGCAGAGGTCTACGGTAAGCAATTTATCTAACAGAAATAAGTGTTTTAAAAAGACGACTCCAAGTTCATAGGGTCAAGGAAGGATCAAAGCAAGATTATAGCGTGTTAGCGGATTCATTTTTCGCGAAGTATCGGCCTGACCGTCAAAATCTTAAAAGTGTCACTGGGTGCCTCACCCTCCCTTACCTTGGCCGACGACGTAGAGGCTGTCCCGGACACTAAAAACTGCTAAATCAACAAAAACGCCGCCTTTTTTGGGAAGGGGGGGGGGAGAAAAAACGGCTGGTAGGGTCATCAAAGGTATGCCTGATCGCGAAAAGCTTGACGAATCTGAAATCAGCATTAAAAAACGCTACTTTTGAGTGCTATAACGTTGTCGAACTCGGAAAGTCGCAATTGTCGACAGACCCCAGCCTGTGCTCAATGCTCCATATGTTATGGGCACTGATGTTCATTCTCCGCCTTATCATGTTTGTTTCCCTAGACTGCAGCTTCTGGCATTGAACGTCAGCTTTATGAGAAGAAAATCGGTCCGCCACATGGACTGGGCTACATGTCATCTGAAGCGCTGGAAAACGTGTTGATAAAACCGTTGCATGTGATCGCAGGTGCTGAGGTGAGGCTTCCGACATCACATTTTGTTCCAAGTAGCTTCTCACTTGCTGAGAAAGCCTTGAAGTCGTAACGTGCGTCTCGGGACGGACACATTGACCACTTTTCTGTGGGGTACCATGACCTTCATCAGTTTTTGGGGGAACGCCAAGATAAGATGTTTTGAGTATGACCCGTCGACTTTGACATCTAGACGAAACCGGAAACCGGAACACTATTTCGAAGAGATAAAAATAATATTGCAATTTCTTTTAAAAAGTTCGTTTGATAATGATGTTAACACTTTGCCCTTTAGGAGACAGTGTACAAGAGCACAATGTTCCTCAACGAAGGGCAGGCATGCCGCCTGCACGAGATGGACGTGCTGTCGGCCAAGCACATTGCTCCCATCATTAACCGCCAGTGCCCCTTCAAGGAGACAATCTACGCTGGGTAAGATTGAAGCGACTAGGCGACTGACTTGAAGGTCTCTCTGTAGAATGTCTGGTCTAGGGGAAGAAAAATGAAAACGGCAGTCCAGAAAGACAGTTCATAAGATAAGCACTGATATTCAAAATGAGGTACTTTTAACCCAATTATCTGAGGTGAAGCTCAATCTGTGGTGTCTCAAAAGTAACGCACCTGCAGCCGCAGTGTTGACCTCACATTTTTGCGTTGTACTCAACTCAGATTTGACGAATATTGCCATATTGGCGACACTATCTGTGTTACATTCACCGGAGATAAAGAGCGGTAAGGTTACTTAAGACACATTTAGTTGGGGTCGGGACCCCCATACTGTAGTTTTCTGCGGTGTACAATACAGTTTTCATAGGGGTAAGGGATATCCTATGGTTATTTGGAGGTGCAACGCACTTATCATAGGTGTAAGGGATACACCGTGGTTATTTTGAGGTGTACAACACATTTCGAAACAGGGTCGGTTTTGAGGTCATTTTGCCACTCACACTCCCACTTTTCAATGACTGTTTACCCTACCCGGCGGAACAGGGAGGTTAGCCTCACCGTTTGTTCATGGCGGTTCTCTCCAGCATCCTTATTTGGGGATAGTCACTGTGATCGAAAGTGTGGTGAACTTACCACATTTGGCTGTGGTGAGAGCTGAAATGTGGTTACCTCATTCTACCCCACGTTCAAATGTGGTGAGATTTACACCCCTTCAAAAAGGGGGTGTATGAGCCTATTAATCAACCGTTACCTCATGAGTGGCGTGGTCAAGACCACACTTTGCTGAGGTATAAGGTACTGACCGCATATTTCCTGAGGTATTCACCACGATTTTTATGTGGTACGATGCTGACCACTGATTTTAGAGGGTATTGACCACATTTCCACGTGTGGTAAATTCGGGTAACCGCAGTTTTGGCCCTACCACACATTTTCTGGGGTTTATGCCACACTTTGAAGGGCAGTGTATACTTCATCCACCGCTCTTATTGCTCCTGACATTTTTATTTTACTTCCAATACTCGTCTCAGATTTATTGGATGAGCGATTAGCTAAGCCAGTTACTCCGCTGGGGTTGAAAAGTTTTGTCTGTCTGTCTGCGTGTCTGTCTTGTGTGTCAGCACTACTCCTCCTAAGCAGCCCGGCCGATCCGAGCGAGATTTTGCAGGGTTGTAAGGTATGTCCTTGGCTCGCCAAACGCAAAAATTCAGCTTTCTATCTCAATTCATTCAGTCGTAACAACGAAAAAACACTAAAACAAGCGGCAGAAAAAGTGGAACTTTTTAGTGACTTAATATTTTTAAGACATTTTTACATTTATTTGTATGTTTTGGAAGGTGCTGACGGAAATGAAATCCATTTCGACCCCAGACCAAAGTTTCAACCGCGAAGGGACCCGAATTTTCGAACATAATCTATTGTGACCCTTCATCACGTGGTGCCTCAACAAACCGTGAAACAGCTGGCCGAAGGCAAGCAGGGAGCGCCGGAGGTCAAGGGAGCTGTAACGCAAGGCGTGGATTGTCGCAACTGGCGCAGCATCGCGAAGCCTGTTACGTCAAGACACGGTGTGGCGTACACCTATCTTGTTGTTCCTTAAACGAACACCCGGGACCACACCTCTGCTACTTTCTTAGTAAGGCCCCCCCCCCCTCTTACGTAAGATTTTTCTAGTAAAATCCCTAAAATAGGCTTAAAACCCTGAATTCTTGATATTTCAGTAACCTTCCAGAAGCATAAATACAACTTGACATTAACCTGTGCAGCTTTAGATAAGTGGCACGGAGCAACGCTAAAAAATCGGCGCCCTCCAATCCATAGGCTGGGCTATGGCGACGGCTGACCATGGTGATCCACGAATCGCCATGGTCAGATGATCCTGACCATGGCGAAATGGCGCATGGCGATCTGCACCATAAGGCAGCGCACCACGGGGGTGGCTCCGTTATGGTGCGCTGCCCCATGGTGTGCTGCCCCATAGTTAACCGCTCAATGGTGGAGTGCCTCATGGTGATTTTAAATAGCTGGTCACAGTGATCAATAAATTAAGTGCTCTAACTGACCATGACCGTACCCCAGTGAAAATTCGATTTACGCACTATTGTGAAGTCATGGTCTATCTCCAGTAATTTAAATGTTACAGACTATTTCTGAATAAACCTCGGAGACTTCAACGCACGGGTAAGAGAACATTCACTGTGGTGCGAGCGCCACCATGGCGACAAACACCATGGTGCAGCTTCCACCATGGGCACGCCAGGCACCATGGTGACGAGCACTATGGAACGATCTCCACCATGGTGCAGACCGCCGAACCATGGTGGTACGACCTTCGCCATTGTGGACTGCCCTATGGTGATGGAAATTCACGATGGCGACGGTGGTTTTTTTAATCTGGGAATTGAACAAGTACATTAGTCATCTGTGGTGAAGGGGTTCTTCAACCACTCCTGCGGTAACAAGAGGGAGGCGGTCCTCCGCTGTAGCCATTGCCTCCTGGGGCAGATCAGGGTCGACCTCGGCCTCTTGCAGCCACTCCACATCTTCTCCGCCAGTGGCCTCGTGGACGGTGCGACGTGGACTTCCTTAGTGCGCTTCGACACTTGGGAGGCCATGCGCCGAGAGCGGCGTCTACCGTCGTGCACTGGGTCTGCAGGTGCAGCTTTAGATGCATCTGGAGGTGCATCTGGCTGGAGGTGCTTGGGGTTGGTCCTGAGAGCGCACACGTGGCTGCAGAGTGCGTGAGTGTATCCCTCGGTCGTGGTTTACAGTAGTGTCGGCTGCACTGAACCTGTCGCGTCCTGTCTACGCGGCGTATGTGTTCCGTTTTCGTACGGCGTGCAGCGATCTCAACGAAAAGCGATTTCATGAGCATTTTGGCGTATTTCAGATTCTTACGTAAGAAATCCCAGACCCATTCCCCCCCCCCACCCCCACGTAAGACTATGAATAGATTTTTGAAACCCCACCCCCTCCCCCCGACGCCATTTCGTAATTAATGAACGGCCCCTTATCTATGTTTACTGTACCTGGAAATCGTTGCTTTAGGCCCTGTTAGAGGTGTTTTTATACCATGGCCAAAAAATACAGAGAATTCTGTTACATTTTGTGCTAATTCTGCGTACCCTAAACCCTTTTTTTTCCGTATCGTCTTTACAGTATTTACTGTGCGACTCACAGTCTTCTCTGTAGGACTTACAGTCGTCTTCGTGGACCTCAGTAGTCTGCGACGAGCATGCAGAGAAGACTGTATGTCGCACAGTGAATATTGGAAAAAGGCTACAGGAAATACTGGGCTTAAGGGTATGGAGAATCCTGGCAAAAAAGTGAAGTGTCTTTTCCGCAATTTATTGCCAGTGTTGATGTCTGATGACTTATTCATCTCCGCAGGAACTTGCTGCAACGTGAGCGTGGCCTCTTGCAGCGCGTCTCCCGGAAGTGGGCACAGCCCCGAGCCCGCTGCAGTGGATACGGTGCTCACGGCGAAGGCGACCCCATCGGACTGGACCCAGTGATGCCCGTGGTCGGCGTCGTCGTTTTCGGCATTATTGTCGCCCCGTTCGTCGGCTGCATAGAGATATTGAAGGGCCGGCACAAGTAAAGATGCACTGCTGAGATTTTTTGGACATTTTCGTGGGGGCATCAATGTGCAGCAAAGTGCAAGTCATGTCCCGCTGTGAGTACACACTGCCGACGCGTCTGCCTGTCACGAGTCATGGGCGGTGCCTCAAGGCTGCCCTTGTAAAGAGCACACTAAGATGAAATACAAATTATTCACCCATCATTTTTCCTGATATTTCCGGTCTGGCAGTTCTTCCCTATTACTGTTCACCCACGGATCCTGCAAGAAAAAAAGCCGCCTATGTATTTCTCACATAATAATATCGCAAATGCCGAATATCTTTTTAATTCATCGTGAAAATTCTCGGAAACAGTTGATCCTAATGAAAAACGGTCTAAGTAAACAAGGTAGCTGCACGCCAGACCGCGTCTTGTAAAAGGCTTCGCGATGCTGCACCGGTTACGACATTGCACGCCTAGGGTTTAGACCAACTTTGGCCTGCGGTGCTCCCTGCTTGCCTCCAGCAAGTCGTTCCAAGGTTTGTTAAGGTAAAGAACAAGAAGGGGGTCGAAGTAGATTATGTTTGAAAAGTCGGGTCGAGGTAGCCCCTACGCGGTTCAAGCTTTGGTCGGGGGGTCGAAATTGATTTCATTTTCGTCATCAGCACCTCTCAAAACAAACGAAACTATGTAACAATGTCTTAATAGTGTCAAGTCACTAAAAAGTTGTACTTTCTCTGCCTTTTCTTTCGTGTTTCTTAGTTGGTACGACTGAATGAATTGAGATAGAAACCTGAATTTTCGCGAGGTGCGAGTTAGGGACATACATAACAACCCTGCAAAATCTCACTTCAATCGGTCAAGCGGTTTGGGGGGAGAAGTGCGGACACTCAGACAGACCGAAAGACAAATTTTTTTTAACCCCAGTGGAGTAACTGCACTTGCTACACTCTAAATGTCTTACGAAGAAAGTTCCCATAATACGAAGAAAATGGCGCAGGCATATACGAAGGTGGTTTTTCTTCGTATTACGAAGGTTTTTCTTTGTATCTTACAATTTAAAAAACTCAAAAGATTCGTATTACGAAGAAAAATGCTTCGTATTATGCTTGCGCCGAATTCACTGTAACATACGAATAACACAGGTCAAATTTCATTGGAAGGCATTAAGAGTGTAATCGCTCAGCCAAAACAAAAGGGTACCGCGCGGGACCTTTCTGGATCATACAAGTTTTGAACTATAATGGACTAGAACATTTACATTTCGATTCGGACGTCGTAGTTGTAATGGAACTTTTTCTTTGTCTTGCTAAGATGAATCGATTCATGTATGCAGAAGGTATTTTTCGTCAATTTTTTGAAAAAACTTTCTATCTCAGGTATTTTGGACGTAACTTTTAGACTTTAATGTCTCATAACTCCTTAACGGCTTGTAAGAAAAATCTGCGCGGGTGCTCATTCGACTTGTCTCGTTTTTTTCCACATGATTGAAACATTCGATGGCGCCAAAAAATGTTTTCCACAAAAGCCCCAAGCCAAACGTAAATTTTAGGCCATATTTTAGTGGTTCTCTGAGGCTGGTGCAGCCGGTATTCGTCCCACGTCACATCCGAGGTTATATTCTTGTTTATTATTCAATTTTACGTAAGGACGGCAAATTTGAACCACCTGTGATGAAAGTTGTCCATGTATCGCAAAATACCCAAATCCGTGTTTTTACTCCAAAAGTTGAACTAAAATTACCCGCAACTAAGCCGATAATTTTTTTCAGGATCTGGAATTTTCGCAAAAGACTTCCCTTTAGGTGTCTTACAAGCCCACAAAATTTTAGGAGAATCGGAGAAGGTCATGGAGAGGTGTGGCTTTTCTTACTTGATATTGCTCCTACTTCCGATTCAACTCTCGCGAATTGGCTATTGGCTAGGGTGTTTCGTCATATGGCATTTTCGTGGTCCGTCAGTGGTTTTTCTGAAAGGCCCTGGTACAAAACGAAGCTGTGCCAAGTTTGAGCCCGATCCGATTACGCCAAGTGGAGGCGCATCGAGCCTAAAGTTTTTGGGGTCAGCGGCGAGGGGGTGAACACTTTCGTAATGCCCTGTACAAAAAAAAGCCGTGTATTACGCGTAATACACGTACTTGTAATACCATTTTAGGGTCAAATGTGGCAAAATTTAACATTTCAATGCCGTAATACACGTGTAATACCACCGTAATATACAGCGTAATACCGAGTAGTCTGTACATGATTTCTTAGAGTGTTTACCCCCTCGGTCAGCGGCGATTTCGCGCCTACTGTCACACTAAAGCGCGCCCTGGCGCGGTGCATCCCTACAGGAACCGTACAGGTACGTTCACAAGGGTCCATGGTAAGCGTTTATCAACTCGGCAGATCGCCCGTGACCATCGCGCCGAATAGGTGAAGCAAAGTCGAGGCAGCAGCTTATTATACGTGTGTTGACTGGACCAGACCACAAACCGATTTATTAACTAGCGGTCACGGTAGCGCAACGCGTCTCTCACGGAAACGCGACGCAAATGTCGTGACGCGCCAACAAGCGCCGGCCGAGCGTTTGAACCCGGCCCGGCAGTGGCCGTGCTGTGCCGTGCCGCTCCCCTGGCCGAATCAGCGCGCTGTCTGGAGCTGGCTTGGCACGGCTCAAACCTATCCTGACTTTGCTGAACACGTGCTTCTCGTGCTGGAAAGTGCCTAAAGCTGACCTTTGATTTCTGATTTATAAAATTCATCATTCCGTGTCTCCTGAAACGGCAAGGAAAACAAAGGATGTAACCCAACTCACGTACCGGAGTTGATGTGGTTATTCAACTTTCAGTTGGTCACCGTTCTGCCAGGCAAGACTAAATATGCACTATATGAGGCACCTCTCCGTACAATGGTTACTTCCCTGACCATGATAACCACCGTGGCGCAGATGGCAGTGGCCTAGGTGTCACGCTGTGAGCTTCAGCTGAAAACGAACGGTCGCCATTCCAGTAGGGGTCCCTTTCCATGCTTTACCACAACGCACACTACCAAGAAATTCTCATCCCACACCATCCTAGCCTCGCAGCAGGGTTGCGCCGTTCAGACTGCAAGACTCCCATAGGTATAGCAATATAAATATAGCAATAGAACTTGACGTGGCTCAATTTGTGCAACTTTACGAGCACCAAAGGCACCTGTGGGAAGGTTTGTTACGGATACACTGAGAATGCAAGAGTTTTGATCAATACCCATTTTTGGGTGAGGAACACTTTATCACCCGAATTTGGGTGAGGAACACTTTATCACCCGAATTTGGGTGAGGAAGGGGTTTCGGCTACCTATATGGCTACATAGTATTCTCACCCAAATTTGGGTGAGGAAACCTTCCTCACCCAACTTTGGGCGAGAAAACCTTCCTCACCTAAATTTGGGTGATAAAGAATTCCTCACCCTAAATTTTAGTCATGATCATGACTCTTGATCATGTACATTTGGTCCAAGCTCCAAAAATGTCTCGAATGAAATCCAAAGCTGTTAGCCATGAGCAACATGATCGTCTGAATGAAGCAATGGAGTCTCCTCTTCATTCTGAAGATCCAGGTTTTCCATTGAATGATGGATTGGATCAATCTTAGGAAGGTCAGAGTTTTCAGAAGGTACTGCAGGAAGTACTTTCAAGATTCACTCTCCAGGAACTGCCATGAGTTAATTAGTGTCAAGTGATGAAACACATTTGTCATTTATAAGCTAGAAGGGGATAGAAAGGGATCGTATCCAGTTTGCTTTAAAAACAAAGCACGAAGTACGTCATAGAGGAAATATGTGTACCTCCCTCCACTTCCAAATGGCCCCAGGAGCAGAAAGGACGGAATCACTTCAGGCCCCAAAACTCCTGCTTCGGAAAGCAGGTCTTGAAGTCTAAACTTTAGATATTTCTGCAAGGGATTGTAAACTTGTTACAAAATCAAATAAACTGGTACCATAACGTTAGGTGCTCTCCAAACGTACCATTTCCTCTGGCCTCACACATTCCACATGGCATTGACGTTATTGTTCACCATTCGGTGGCTCACGTCAAAGTCAATTGAGTCGTCCAGTGTTGACATATATCTACATCATCTTCTTAAGGGTCATTCGGTAATACGGGTAACTCGAAGGGCAACGTCCTTCTCAAATAGGATGTTAGTTTCAACTGTGAGATGCTATGTCAGCTGATGGGAGTTTCATTAACAGGACATGCAGATGAAATACGAGTATTCATAGAGGTAATTGATAAATGATTAATGTTCTCACCTCGATAGTAGCCTAATTTTTTGTGGGATCATAAATGCAACTAAGAACAATGGTTTTTTTTTTTTAATGGTACAGTAGCTTTAAGAACTTTAAAATAAACTATTCCATACTCTCCAGAAACGACGATTTTCTTCTAAATTAACAGTTTTTCAATAAATGTTGTAAAACGGACCTGCCTCACGATCAACAGGTTAACAGGAGGCGATATACTTGAAATACTGTCACATCCCATAAACTAACAAGGTTACACTGTATAAACCAAACGTGGTCTAGACCACACCACTGGTGCGGTCAAATGAGAACAATGAGTAACCGCATCAAACGCAAGCTCGGAAAATCTACAATTTAGAAAAACGGCCTAAAAGATTGAACGTGCCTAACCTTACCTGTATAAATAAATTTATATAAACGACTCTGGAGCCTGAACGATAACGTATTTCGGCATAATCTTGTAAGATTCTTGAAGAGGGTTGCCAACAGATAAAATCTGGTTTAAAAACCAAAAATCGATTTTTTGAAAATTGATGGCGTTACTGCCCCCTTAAGAGACAGCTACTGCCACGCACGGATAAAATTGGGCTAAATGTTCAGGCTAGTCGGTTCGACTTTGTATGGAATTTGTACGAGGAAAAGAGCATGAAAGCCTTTTATTGAAAGGGGACGAGACAGTCGGAGTATCGGGGTGCGGAAACATACCATCTGAGAAAGGTACAGGTACGGGTTGACTCTGCTGTGAACACTTCGAGCAGTTGAGAAACACAACGGTGCAGATGCAGTTTCAAAAGTGTCGCAATTTCGACGGAATTGCCTCGTGGGACTGAAAAACTCTTCGCGTGTAACCCTCCTTTCAGTCCTGTTGCAGTGCACTGGTGCAACGGTTCGTGACCAACAAGTTTCTGTTCCTCCTCCTCTTCGATAAAATGAAGCGAACCTCACCAACTTCCGTTGGGCGGCGCCCAATCACAGCTACTGCTCGGCCTGCATAATACATCATACCTGGCCTGCATTGGGAATGTTTTAAGGCGGGTGTATGCTCGGACGGGTGGCCCAGTGTTCCCACATCATCGGCGACAATAACAGTAAGCGAGGTCCACTCAACTGCACTTAAGAAACTGTGCGCACTGATGTACTCTGGAAACTGAAGACATAGTGCTCTACGTGCACGCTCCAGGTTAAGGCATGCTTGCAAGCACTCTCGAGGATTAGGTGTGCTTTCAGGTTTACTCCTTTGTGGAGCACGCGAGGGGGTAAACACATCTCAGAATCGTGTTCAGGCTACTCCGTATTACACTGTACTACGGTGGGATTATACGCGTATTACGGCATTAAATACTACAATTTCGACGGATTTGACCCTTAAATGGTTTAACAATTATGTGTATTACTCGTAATGATGAGATTTATTCTGTGTACGGGGCATGTACGCGTGTGTACGCGCGTGTTTACCTATCGGGAGCATGCCATACTATCTCTTCAGTTTCAAGAGTACACTCTGTTCAAACCGTACGAGGGATTTTGTTAGTGTCAACAAACTTGGTTCGCAACACGAAAAACTTTATTTGCAACTTTAATTCAGCCATACTCTGAAAACTCGACATTGACCTTTCCCTCAGCGTGTTCTCACGAGTACAGTCCCATGAGCGCGTACTCAACTTCATAAATTGCCAGGCTTACTCTGAGCACACTCCCGTTGGAGTGTACTTATGAGTACACGCAGAACAGTGTTAAGAGCGCACTCTTGTTTGCAGAGTTTGCAGAGTTTTCTTCGCAATTTATGAACCAGTGCTTCGCACCGTGATACTAGTGCAAGAAGTCAAGTCGGTGCATCGTAAAATACACTCGCGTTAGTTTTATCGGTGTCAGAAACGTGTCTGAAATCACGATCTAAATTCGCGCTCCTCTGAAAGCTGCGATTCTGGAAATTTCTTCCAACATTGACGGCCTGAGGTCTGCAGAATGTCAGAAAAATTTTCCACCTTTCAGAGGTACGCGAATTTTCACCAGGATTTCAGACAGGTTTCTGACATTCAGACAAAATTTACACCAGTGAACCAATTTGTGCGCAAAAAATTCTTGATTGCACTTGTGCATTATGAACACGTCTGTTTAATTCGTGAACAGCTGTATCATAAAATCGTGCACTTGTAGTTGTTTAGCGCATGATTGTGCAAATCGACACCTCCCCGGAAGACTGGACTATCTTTTAGCGGCCGGGGAAGACTTGACCATCTAGTGCAGAAAAGCATAGGCGCTAGTCCGGTCTTCCTCGGCCGCTCAGAGATAGTCCCGTCTGCCGTGGAGGTGTCCAATTGGGCCGTGGCACAATGGGCCAGGGACCCTACACTGGTAGAAAAAAATACGGAACATGTCTGGTCAACAATCTGCCTGGACTGTCCGTACTTGCCAAGTACGGAACTTTCTGTACTTTTTTCCGTACCCATTTACATGAGCTTATATGGAGCAGGTACGGACGTTCGGTACTTTCGTCCGTACTTCCGTACTATATTCTTCTGTACATTTTCCGTACAAAAGTACAGAAATCTTTACAGTGTATTTTCTTGATCGCAGCCTCCACTGCTGGAAAAAAGTACGGAATTTTGTACGGAAAAAGTCTGGTCAATTATTTATCTGGACCATCCGTACCAGTTCCGTACCCAGTACAGAAAAAGTATGGTTTGTCCGTACCAATATTTTAATGGCTTAATTATGTACAGAAGACGGATAGTTAAGAAAAGCCAGCAGGCCATGTCGTAGACTCCTGAAGGGTACGGAGAGTGACTGTCTTGTTGATGGTACGGATGATATGCGTACATTTAACGGACAAATTATTATGGTCATAAACCACGTACTGAACCCCAGCAAAGTACAGAAGTAATTGGTACGGATGAGATACGTACATTTAACGGAAAAATTATTTGGTCCTAAATCATGCACTGAAACCCAGCAAAGGACGGAAGTACTTGGTATGGATGAGATGTGTACACTAATTGGACAAATTTATCTGGTCCTAAACCAGGTACCGAAAACTAGCAACATGCAGATGATTCCACTTTAAGGAAGTACAGAAAATAGTTATGACTTTCAGAGCACAATAGGCACACTTAGGAATACAAATATATGAAGTCACCATAAGAACAACATATTTTATTTCATACAGAACAAATTGTATGAAAAGTTCTTCCTTCAATAATGGCTAACAGATCCTCCAGTATGTAGACAAATCAGCTGATGGGTTATGCTTGAGTGTGTTGCATGTATGCTGCTACCAGTCAGCACAGCTCTGTCCTCAAAGAGCCTCTGATCAACTTCACTGCCTGCACCTTTCCTTGACTCTTGACTGCATCCAGACTTGGGATAACAGCTGTTGCTGCTGCCGATAAAAAGAAAAACACACACAACTGACAGTCTGTAAAAATATTTTAGAGAGAAAATGAAATGAAAAATGAGAAGTTTCAAACTGTAAAAAATAATAGCATTAATCTCACCTGAAAGGATAACTGTTATAATCATCTATTTACTTCCACCTATGACTTGAGTTCTGATTCCTCTTGATAATTGATTTCTAATGGCATTCGATTTAACAGTTCACCTACAAACAAATATAACAATAATAAACAAATTTAGTGAACTAATTTAAGTGATTAAGTGAAATGGCAAGTTACCTGAAAATTTTTGTCTTGAGTGTTGTTTTTTTTTTGGTGTGTTGCATGTGAGCTTTGCTACTACTAGTCATCTCTGCTGCACCTGCTGGCCCCGTTCACATCTCTGACTCCACTTGTTCTTCAATTATGACGGCACCAACCATGGGACATTGCTTCTGTAAATGCTATGGCAACAGCTGAAAGTAGAAAAAAAAGTTTGTACTATGTGTTTGAAAAATCTTAGCCAAAAAATACAGAATAAAAAGGAATGATGAATTATAATACTCACCTCAAAAATCAACTATGGCATGCTCATGTCATAACTTCCATCATTATGTAAATGAAGGAGACCTCTGTGAAACCTTGAAGATTAATACAATTAATTAGTTCAATCAAAGCACCATAGCTACAATTCAGAATGTTATTCAGCTAGAAGTAATTAACATGCAATACCTTATGAAGCCTGTTGCGATTTTACTTTTTTTGTATGTTTTGTAGTGTATGAGCTAATAATTGCTAGACTGTCGTCAACAGTGCTCGAATCCGTTTGCTTGTCTTGCTTTACTTTCTTTCTTTGCTTGCATGTCTGATGTAAGTCCACCTTAAATAAAAAATTAAAACAACCCATTCAGCTTGTCACCTTGTTTAAATTTAGAATATATGTATTTTATGAATAATTCAAGTTGAAAAATATTTCAGCAAATACCTGATAATGCTTGTACCATTTCTTCTTTGTTTGAATGTCTTGTGCCAGTTCATAGCAAATAAATGATCTCACTGTCCATTGCTAGTCTCCACATGATTGATTTTGCTCCTTTCTACTCCAGCTTACAATAACAAAAGTCTGTATAAAATTAAACTGAATACGAACTGTCATACCGTTCCAAAAGAATATTTAAAAATCCTTTGCAAATATTTTTTAAGATCTGGTTTCTCACTTTCTTGCAATTAAGATTGTGTCCAATGCTTAAGTGAGAATCAAGTCAAGCCCTAGAGCAAGAGAAAACGTATTAGATGGACAATGAGAGGATAAGAATCAATTCAGTAAGAGGGCAGTTGATGAGACAGAAAATAAAAGATACTAACTACTTACACAATATTGATTGATAACGAATGAAAAGAAATTCCTGTAACCGTCTCTTGCATCATTGCCAGAGATCAAAGGCGACAGAGAAAAATGGTCAAAACCAAGCCAGAAGGTCCTCTGAAAACTAAAATAGAACATTCTTAAATTAAACTGGTTAAATTCCTGAAACTGAAAAAGATATGAAAATGTCTGATAGAAAACTCACACGCATGTCTCTCTCCCCTTGTGGTTGTGGTAGTGACAGTTGTAGCACTGTTGTTGCAGTCATTTTATTGCTGACGGCAGGGAGGAATGCTTCGTGTAAACTGTTGTGATGTCAAAAGTAACAGCTGGGTTCTCCAGACAATTTAAGAGTGGTTCTGAATGTTACTGAAAGAAAAGGGAAATTATGGGAAGTAGCAGAATGTATTAGAGGGGATATAAAAATTATAGAAGTTATCAATAAATCAGAAAAACAGCAGTTACTGAGACAAAACAAAAGTTAAGATACAGACCATTCGCTCAGTAGTATTTAGATCAAATACAGGAAGAGGTAATTATATTTTACCATTTCTCCAGTATCTTGATCAATAAGACCAAAATTGGCATAAAAAGCCAAGAAGGATAAGACAAGGACACCTGTAAAATGACAGAGCGTTTTTAAAAAAATGTTTGAGGAGTGAAGAGAAGTGGTACACCTACGTATTATTACAGTCACAGAGTTTGACAAAACTTACATGACTTTCTCTCCTTCAATTCATTTTGCTCCTCACTGAAAACACCAATGCCAGCTGTTGATGATGATGATGTTGAAAATAAATAACATGTTCAGCACTTGGATTCTCGGTGGGTTTAACCGGCACTGAAAAAGAGAAGACATTAATGAACATGTTAGCGACAAAACACAGCATCATCAGTGCTTTGCTGCTTTTACATATACATACCTTGCAAACATGCATACAGAGTCCTTGAGTGCAATACATTGATCACTCTGAAAATCATACTAGCAGGGGCTTCACTTGCTGACACAACAAGTGATTATTCCATTGTCCCAATATAATAAGATTGATACACACTATTTGAAGCAATGAGTCACCTACATAAAAGAACTTTAAAAAATTTGTAAGTTCAACATGAGCTAACCTTGTTACCATTCAGATTGTATTATAATTCAGTAAAATAGTTTACCTAGAAGAACATAGGTAAATAGCCTGATTGGTAAATAGCCTACACTATCACATGATAATGTAGAGTATGTTCCTTTCTAGTCTTGTCTATAACAACAAATGTCTGCAGAATTTATTTTGTTAATTGTGAATTAAAATTAAAAACAAGATTCTGGAACACTTGCCATTGCTAATATCCTCTGAGATCTGATTTATTAACAATTAAAACTGTGTCCAATGATTAGGCGAGAATAAAGTCGAACCCTAAAGCAAGAGAAAACATGATAGATGGACGATGAGAGGATAAGAATAAATTCAATAAGAAGGCAGGTGATACAACAGAAAATAAAACATACCTTAAGGTAGAGGTAGTTGTAACACTGTTGCTGCAGTCATTCCGTTGCTGAGCGAAGGGAGGAATGCCTCATAGCAACAGTTGTTATGTTGACTTAAGAAATCATGTCACAGGTAATTGCTGGGTTTGCCAAGACAATTTATGAGTGGTTCTGAATGTTACTGAAAGAAAAAGAAAAGTATGAAAAATAGCAGAGCGAAGGTCAAGAAAAACTTATCTGTAGAGTGAGGTACAAACCAATTTAACAATTACTCTCAGGTCTTTCTCCAGTAGCATTTAGAAAAAGCCATGACCTGACAAAATAGTATGCATCAGGAATCAGACTATCAGAGACCATGGATTACTGTGGAGATACACAGCATCCTCTTCTTCTGGGTACTTTCCCCAATACTAAAACTGTAATATTTAATGAATCATACACTACATTTGCAGTACTTCCTCACAAGATTAAAATCAAAAGGAAAGATCTCACTCACCCTGTATCCAATCAATTTTCCTCTGATCTTCTCGTGAGTTTGGTCAACCACCTGCCATGTTACATAAAGGACATTCAATTAGATGAAAATGCTGAAACCTGTCCTGAACATCATTTACTGCTTGTACCATAACATCATACCAGGGATGGCAATGCACGCTCTGAAATCAGCGATGCAATCATTATCTTGTTCTTGGGAAGTCAGTGTCGGGTTCAGTCCTTCGCAAAAACACTTTGAAATAATTAAATGCCTAAACCATTATGACCTAAAAAGGGAAATGGGTAAGTTTTTTTTTTTAAATCTTTACAACATGTAAAATTTAGAAACATGTTCAACCAAATAAAAATATACTTACAGCCCATTTGATAATAGAATCTCAATTTTTTCCACCACCGCCACCAATCTTGGATGGGGATTTATAAGAATGATGTGGAGGTATGCCATACTGAGGACTGGGGCTGCTAAGAGCATTGGCAGCCACAACTCTGAACTCATATACAACCTGGTGAAAGCAGGTTAGCTTATATATGTCCAAAACCTTTCTAAACGAAGAAAGAAATGCAAAAAATGAATTAGAAAACACAATTCACACAAGTATGAATGTAACAGTAACAGAGAAAATAAACTGTACCTGCTAATCCTTTCTCCTTTCTTCTCCATTGTGGGTCCAATTATGAGCTACAACAAGCATCTCAACTGACAAAGCATCACAAGACAATAATCTAAAAATAAATCTGATGTATATACACTAACACATACCCAAGACTGTAAGAGGTCCAAAGCCATCATCTCTGCTATTTACTGTTCTCTGCTGAAAACAAATGAGTACCATCATCATCTCTTGTTGACCATATTTCCATGCTCTGGGATGATTGGACACCCTCCACTCCCTGCAATCAAATATCAATCAGAATTGAAAACTGAAATATTTTAAATGGTTAAGATTTCCATTACAAGAAACATACCACGAACATTGCCATATTTTTTCCACGTGAACTTGGGTCTTGAAGCTGCTTTAGGGTTGCAACTCACAGTCACATTGCATTGCCACCCTCTGCACCACAGGTCTCAACTTCTTAAGAGATGCCAGAAGAGCTGAAGCAAAGCATAACATAAATATAGTTTTACTGAAAAAATGTTACACTAAGAGAAAAGTTGTATACAATGCACTTACATAAAATACTTATCGTGTTCTACATTGGATTTGGTCACAGCATTGAAACATATCCTGATTACGCTGAGGGTCTAGATGACTAATTGACAGCACATTATCTTGGATGTGGTACCATCCCAAATCCAGGAGGTAGACAGTTGACATTCTGTTCTGCTCGATTTCTCAACCACGGACAAAAATACCTGGTATACCCAATGCTCCACAGGTCCAAGTTAATTTGCTTGCCCAGAAGTGGAACAGTGGAGTATGGTTCAGCTGAAAGGGAGATTCAGTTAATGACAACAGAAAACTAGAATGAAAGCTCATAATAGTATTTAGGCACGTCTGTGGAACATGTAACCACCTACCTTGGATTATAATCGTACTGGTTGTAGCTAGTTGATCATTGTTTGCACAACACACATACTCACATTGGTCCTCCACTAGATAACTTGGAATGACCAAAACTCTGTTGTAATTGGCAAAATAAGCTCCTGTAGGGAGATATTTTGATAGTGTATGTTGGACATACAATAAATATTCAGCACTAAATTGTCAGTGAGATTTGGCGGCACTGAAAAATAGAAGAAATTATTTAGCATGTTAGTGGCCACACACTGCCTCTTCAGAGCTTGACTGCCTTTTTATAACCGTACCTCGCAACATGCATGATATACTGAGTACTCAAGTGCAATACATTGGTCACTTTGAAGGTAATAAAAATAGACTGGATAAGCGTTAGCAGGTAATTATTTCAGTGTCCCAATAGAATCTCTGGGAAGAACACTTTTTAAAGTGATAAGAGTCAATTTTATGTCAAGCCATTTCTGAGGAGGGAGAAAGAAAAACAGACACATTAATACCACATTCTTGAGAAGTAACTAATTTACCAAAAAACAACAACAAACTATAAAAATATGAGTTGTTCTCACCAAAAATTTAACGAGGTAAAAAGTGTGGTTGAGACCCGAGTAAGGCGGGTATAGAAGAGAAGGACCACATCTTGCTTGTAAGCAGCGAGCAAATAAAAAACCAAAGAACCCAACAAACTGTAACATACAGAAAATCAGATATAAGCATGATAATGGGGCAAATCAAACAGAATCCAACACAGGCAAAAAAGGGAAATTTAATGTATGAAATACTCACTTGTCAATGAGATGAAATTTGATTATAAAATGATGCGCTGAGCTTGCTGTACAGCTCACAACTCCTGAATGAACTTGATGACTGCGCACTGCAAAAAAAGGAGAAATAATATAATATTTTGGTAAGACACAGCACATTTAACTTTAGAGTTCCTTTAACTCTTACCCTACTGCATCATGCATGTAACTGAATGCTTGAGTGTAATACATGGATGACCCTGAAACTCATACACAGGCAGGGGGTAGTAATCAGGTAGCAAATCTAGCGTCTTCATTGTGAATCTCTTAGGTGCACCTCCTTCGAGGCAATAATAGCCTTGAGTACTGTTCACAGCCTTCTTCTGCTGAAAGACAAAATGTACCGTTTCCTGACAGTGAACGAATATTTTGTCAATGACCCCAACTTCCAGATCCAAGGCATTGTCAGCATGGTCTAAAATCATGACATCTCCTACATTATACACCACACTGTTGTAAGTAACTTTTAGTAAGTTTTCTGTATCATCACAGGTGAAATCTTCAGGAATCAGAGCTGCAATTTCTTCTGACAGATTGTTAGCATTCAAGGGTGAAGATTTAGATGAGTCATAATCAAGACGGTGTGGAATTATGTCTTTACTATGGTCATAGGCAAACCGGAACATATATTTCTTGGAAAGCGTCTTCGTGATGTTTTTAAAACATTTGCAAGCCTCTCCGACTCTTTTGAAGAACATATGTTTGCTCTCAAACCTTAGTGTGAACAAACGAATAAGGGGGCCAAATATCATTATCAAATCAGCGTAGTGGACGAGCCAGTGGCACTTTGGAGTCAAGCAGTCAGGCAGCAAAGTCCTCAATAGACAAACATAATATTGAATGAGTTTTTTGAGGTATGCTACCTGTTTCAAAGTTATAGACGGAGCACAAACCAACTCACAAATTTCCTTCAAAAGAAGGTACATTTGCCACATGATATCCTCCTCATCTTGAATCAGATCGCCTATAATAAAGGGCAGGAGACGCAACAGGTTCCAGTTTTCAACTGCACTGCCACACAATTTTTCAAGACCCTTCAGAACAGTGGGTGCATCGCCTGCATCAGCTCCTTTGCACTTGAAGGCTTTGATTCGTCTATTGAGGGTTTCAAAATCAAACCAACCCTTGTCAATGAAACTCTTGAGAATTTTGGGAAGTACAATTTTGATAACTCCCTCAAATAGATCGTGTGCGAGGCAGGGGGGCATAGCAGGTGCACACACATGGAATCCAAGTACCTCTGAATTGAAAGGTGAAGGTCGATATTTCACACCTTGAAAGTTTAATGCACAGAGCTTCTTGAAACTATCTTTACTAACTTTCTTCTTTAAGATGGCTTTCATGCCTGGAGCAGAGCATTTTGCTAACACAGTATCTGTTCCATCAGCGTTCAGTCTCTTCACTTTCTTGCCAACATTCTTAACAATTATATTTCGTCTACAAGTCCACTTTTGCTTTATAATCCTCACTGCTCGATCATATTGGTCTGGAGTCCTGAGTGGTCTGACTTTATAGGGTGTTGCTCTGAAGTCTGTTCTAGATATGGGACAGTACCTACAAAAGAATTCACAGGAGAAACTTTTAACGAATCCACCTATGGTGTGCTGTCCAAGGCTGTCACCTATGAGGAAAAGTAGGCACACAGGTATAATTTCTCCATCTAATTCAATTCCATTTATCTTTAAGTCTTCTAATTCATCAAGCAAAGGTTTAAAAATTTCTTTGACCTTATCATGGTCCAGTAACTCTTCTTGCACAGAGGGCTTCATGTCTTTTTCTAACATCAAGTACGTCATTAAAATAGAATCAACCTTAGACCGATACTCTGCTGGTAAGTTCCCAAGGGTATAATACACACCATTAACTTTGTAAACTCCTTGCGAAGGTCCAAAAGCATCAAAGTCAAATGCATCTTGGAATAAAAGAAGTTGCAAACACTTCCCACCTGGATGCTGCTTCATGTGTTCAGCATATGCAGTACCATCAGTGTAATCTTTTAATATGTCAGATGGTTGCTTTGGTTCAAAAGACTTTCTTACGCATTTCCTCACACTCTCATTTCTTAGTAAAGCAGTCAAACCTTCACGAATGGAGACAAAATGGGCATACTTGTTTTTCCCACTGACATCAATACCAACCTTTATTTGTTTAGGTTGTATATAGGGATAGTGCTCCTTCCAAAATTTCTGTCTGAGATGGCTAGTACTTAGTTGTTCAACATCTTCATGTTTGTGATGGATGTTAAAGACAGGATCACGTTTGAAAGTTTGTTTCACAATTGAATTTATAACATCTTCTGCTAAACCAGCGTCCTTCAGTTGTTCCACCAAAGCATTCTTGAGAGCATGATGACTCAGTTCCGAAATAAATTTTATCTCACTAGAAATGTCCTGAACCTGTGTTGAAGGTAAGATAAAGTCAGACTCAAGTTTCAAGTAGTATTGAGCCATTTGATCTTTGATGAGGTTATCTGGATACACATTGTCTTCATATCCGAAGTTTTCTACATATTGAGCGTCTGGCAAGTTGTCTTCTGATCCTGCTTCTGAGACTTGATCAAATGATCCTCCTTCTGAGACTTGATCAACTACCATGTTCTCTGAGTCAGAAGGTAGAGGAGAAACTAGAAAACCACCAGCAGGAATACTTACAGAAACTTCAGGGACATCAAAGTCTCGATTCTCAACAGGATGATAACGAGCAGTGTGCACTCGAAATTTAAGGGGGTAGACCAGTCTAAAATTTTCAAAAAATCGATTTTTCTTTTAATGCTTTAAAATTTTCTCCGTCGTTTTCTGCGTCGGACGCCGCAAACCCGGTCTCGGTCAGATGAGCGGTTGCTGCGTGGCGGCGCGGCAAAGGTCCTGGCGCGGCGGCGGCCGGACGGGCAGGGAGGCAGCCTCGCTCGGTCCCCCTCCACTCTTGCCGCGCCGTGTCGCGCCGCTGCAACCGCCACCGCCACCACGACACGGTCGCTCCTTCCCCCCCTCCCCTGAAGACTCCCTCCCTCCCTTCCACTGCCCCCCCGCGGAAACGCAAAGTAAAACTGTCTGTTTTAGTTTTTCGCGTTTTTCTCGAAATGCCCGTTTTCAAACTGGTGTGCAAGGTCGAAGCCACAAAAATTGAGCTATCGACTTGAAATCTTTTTCACATGTAGATAAGACGTGCCGCTATCGTGTGAACCTCCAACTTTTAGTTCCGTTGCGATTTGACTCGTCCAGAATTTTTTAAACTCGAAAAAATTTCCTAAAAAACGGACCTTTAATTTTAGAAGTTCAAAATCGACCTTAAAATTTTTTTGACGTTTATACCCGTGGTTCACACGATAGCCGCATACAATCCAAAGATGCATATCAAATTTGAATGTTCTAGGACTATTGGTTTGGTCAGGATCGTGCACACCATCGAGGCATGTCGCTCCGCCGCTCCGAGGCCATAAACTCGGTCTGCATTACCGCGATCAACATCTGATTACCTGAATGCATACCTTGATATGTGTCTGAACTGCCCATAAAATTTCAGATTTTTACCTCAGACGGTTTTTGAGTAAAAGCCGATTTACCGAACCCTTGCATTTAGACTGGTCTACCCCCTTAAGAACATCACACAAATTTGTTCCTTTCTGTTTTTTCTTCTCATCTGGTTGTGGACAAAGTGGGCATATAATTCCTTTTGTCTTAAATGGCTCAATTTTCAAATGATCTGCAAGGTGCCTCAAGTATGTTTGACGATGTTGCAGTTGTTCATCACAACAAGGACACTTAACACCACAAATTACACTAGAAGGTAGTGGTTGCTTTGGACCCTTCTTTCTTACTTCTTTATGGAATGTTGTTATGTGAACTTGAAAGGATTCTGGCGAAGCAAATTTAGAGTCACAACCAAAACAACAAGGTATGTAGATCTTGTCGTTTTTCTTGTTCCGAAAAGATGGGTGCACTTTAACATGAGCAGCATACAAATTGACAGATGCATATGCTAACTTGCATTTGGGACACACAAACTTAGGTTCATCCATATTTCTGAAGAGTAAAAGAAAAAGAGACACATTACTGTCAGATAAAATCCTTTAAAAACAAATGAAAAAAACCAATATGACATTCATTTAAAAGTTTAAGTGATACTCACCAAACAATTACTAACAAGGTAAACAAGAAGCGAAGAAAAAGCCAAAGTTATGGATTATCAGCACAAGCAGTGAACTGTAAGGAGGAAGAAAAAATAATGATGGAATAGAAAACGTGCCAATTCAGAAGAATCAAGATCAATAGTAAAGAAAATCATGAGGCAAAACACAACACTTAAAGAGAAATAAAATCTTAAAAAAATTGTATACTTACACACAGAAGAAATATAAATATGACTACACAGCTGGACTGTTGCTCATCTCACAAGGACGACAAAAAGAAAGAAAACCCATGCAGTAACCTATCACAAATGTAAAACACAAAGCAGATATAACAAAGAGTTACTTAGCAAAAAACCTTCACTATATGAAAAGAAAATCAAACAAACAGTCACTCACAAATGACTTAGAAGAAAGATGAAGATGAAAGACAGATTAAACAGCTTGGCTGCTGCAGCACTGCAAATCTTGCATTAATGACAGAGAAGATGAAGAGATCCAAGCAGAACTGCAACAAAGATAGAAAATTTAACCATCTAGACAAAATGAAGGACAAATAAAAATAGCAAAGTGTCACAAATAAAATAATTAAAAAAAAAAAAAACAGAAAATGTTAAAAAGAATTAAAAAAGGAATAAAATAACCTAACCTTTCCGCAAATTCGTAACTTGAAAATCCGATCCACAGGTTGCTGCTGGCACTGCAGCACAACCACTTAACACTCGACGGTTAAGAGAGCAGAACCGCCCAAAAAAGTGAGCGAAGACCCGAGCAGAGCAGTAAGCTGTAAAAGAAATTCAGATCGTTACATTTGAAATGAGAAGCAGGCACAGAAAATAAAGACCTTGAGCAATTGGCTTCAATGAAGTTACGCATCCCCAGCACATAACCCTTACATAATGTGACTTCTGACGTTTCCGTGCACGTATTATCGAAAACACGCACCGCTAGCACGCTAAGCTCGCGCTCTGACAATATTAAGTACAGCCAAAAGTCAAGCCGTGAAAGTACCGGTGTGCAAAGGATCCGAAATAGGCTAACTATATTTAAAATTAACACAAATATTTGGAACAGCGTTGCCAGAAGTGGTACGGCCAGAAAGTGGAGAGAGAGAGACCCTTCGACAGAGACACGAACTTCGTGCTCTTTCCGTCCGGCGCGCTGCAGTCAAATTCACTTAACCAACTTACAAATGCTTACGTTCAATACGAAAGAGCAAGAAAATAATAAATTTTCATACTGCATCAATAGATCAGGGACCCATGAAACTAATAAAAAATACAATTATCTGAGAAAATTCATTTTACCGGACAACAAGATTAAATAGATTGGTTTGTGTTTTCAAATAGGGAGGAAGCAGAGGTTGGTAGAAATGATCTATCGGGAAGTGACGCTACCGTTACAATCGCCATTCGTTTGAAAAGACTTTTGTGGACTGACGGAACTGAAAGAACGAGACAAAATGGTAAGGTTCCACGACTTCAAACTAGTGCAATGTGTTTGCGAAATCAGTTTCCTTTCTATTAATTTCCCGTCCCGTGATATCTAGAGTGACTTGAAAACCCAACTTAAAGAAGTAGTGGGAAGGGTGTCTGGACTAACTCCTGAGCAGGTCGCACAGATAGTTCAGCACCTGATGTCACCATCTGACGTCGGGGTCACGTCTCTGACGGACCTTGCAGACCTCACATTAGATCTGATGCCGCAAAATCTGTCTCTCAGCCCACTAAAGAAGATCCAACTTTTGGAAGCTTTGAAAGGACACTCTAATGGTAAGAACACACTACGTTTGCTCCCCCACCCCCTATCTTCTGTGCATGTGACAAGGGAAAGTTTAACAGTTTAAAAATATTTGTCACACTGAACGTTTTATGAAAAGAATCTGATCCAGAGTATTAAATGGTCATCTATCCATCTGAAGCCCACAATGATAACTGTAAATTAGACTTTCAACAAGTTTTAAATAATGTGAAAGGTCTCAATTTTAGTTTGTTTTTTAACCTTAAGCCTTCAATTTTCTTCTAGTGGCTACTGCAAGTGCAAGGGCTAGTACAAGTACCAGAACGAGAAATGATGAACCCAGTTCAAGTTCAAGCAGAGATGTACTACGTGAGCGTGACCAGAGAACAAATAGAACAGAGACAAACCCATTCTCATTTAGGATTAGATGGAGTGATATGCCACAGAACGCTTATAATAACTTAAAGAAGGCTAATGCCAAGAAAGAAATTGCAAACCCAGAAGACGAACAAGCATTTAAGTTAGCCATTTCAAAGAAGATGACTAGCAGTTACATAAGTTACAGAGAGGAAAGGCCTGGTAGCCAGCTACATCCAGGGAGAAAAGTTTACAGGAATGTGACTGATCAGGTAAATTTGCAGTTAAAATAAAAAAAAATTGCCTGCATAGGAATTAATATTTTTGGCCAAAATAATAGTTAATTTACCTGTTTTCTTTCTTTATAGGTGTTCTTGGAATTTGACCATTGCATGAAAGACGTTGTGAATGGAAAGGTGATTGGAGACGGAGTTGCCTCCTTTAATCATCGCCTGGAGGTTTGCGTAGAAAATCTTCTAAAACGCCATAGGAATAAGAACAAATCACGCAAAGTCTCAGCCAAGAAGGGCAAAGGTACTGTAGGAGTGCTTGCATCCCAGTATGAACCCGCAATGGCACCTGCCAGTCTAACTGAACAAGAGGGGATCAGAGAGCATCTGAAAAACTGCTACGTATTTGACACAATAGAAGAAATTTACGATGAAGTTTGTAGAGACCTAGATAAGACTTACGAGTTGCAGAGAGGAGACATCATAAGGGCCAAAGAAGAAGTTTTGGAGGACGATGATACCACAGGAAAAAAACCAGATGATCCAGATTCAGAGCTTGCGACAAGGGAACCAGCTTTGAAGAAACTTGTGAAACAATGGCCCTTCCTTTTTAATCCTGCAATGATGAGAAAACATCACAATCGTTTGACTGGCCGAGACATTTTTCTTGAAATGGAAAAGTTTTGTGAGAACAAATTGGGGTTTCTAATCTTGTACAGGACAACAAGCTCAAATGCCAACATAGAAAATATGGCTTTACGACTCAATGCAGAAAAAAAGCAAGAAGAACTAAGCATACCAGATCAGTTCATGATGGTTCTTCTAATGGTGGCTAATCATTTCAAAGAGGACAAGTCTTCACTGATATTTTGTGCCGAGGTAAGGATGTTCATGAAAACTAAACATTCTGCTGATTAAAGTAGAAAAATGAGTGGTCCTTGATGTTCTATATTAAATTTCAGAGAACACTGCAAATGGAAGAGCTTGACCTGGAACAGAAACAACCGTGCATTGTTGCATTTGGTAAGTGCAGTATTTGTAATTTTGCTTCTCTAGCATGTTAAATTATATGAGCAATGGTAATATGAGTTAATGATGCATCTTTTTTACAGGTCAGGACCCAATTGGAGCCAAGGTTTTTGTAGTATGTGCAGACCAAACCCCTCTCTTAAAATGTTCCAATGCATGTGAAGCTGTGACAAGTCTTTTTGAGATCTGTTTTGTCTTAGACCTAGAATACCCCAACCTGAAATTCACTGTAGAATTTTTTGAAAGGTATCAACTTCTAACAGAAACATAAAAATAATTGCCCTTGAACACCCTTTTCATCATGCTCTTCTTATCTTGCAGATATGTCTTTGGAATGGGTTTTTCTGATACTAGGGTTGAAAAGAATGGCAAGACAGTGCTAACTCTAACTGATGCAGTGAAGCGTCTTATCAACGGGCTTCAATCATTTGAGGAGAAGCTGGAAAAGGCTACAGGAAACAGTTAATTTACAGTAGATATTTTCTCCAACAGATTAATTGCAATCAAGTAGAACAAATTTAGTTTATCTTTAATAAGAGAACTTATGATGATTGTTAAGTAAAACAAATTTAGTTCATCAACTTTAAAAATCAATATATATGTAATAATTTATGAGAAAAGTTAAAACAAAAGTAAGATTAAGTAATGAATTCACTACATAATTCAAGTATAGTTTAATTTTCAAAACCTGACAAAGAAAATAGAAAGTAAATATGTCTACTAAATTGAAACTCATGGACCTCAGTTGAAGGCACTGGTTGTAATCAGTAATGTACATTCTTCTATATAGTGTAATTTTCATAACTATGAAAAGAGAAACAAAATGTGTCAATCAAATTGAATCTCACTGGCCAAAAGTGTAATGAAGTAAAACATTTGGGTTACTAATGTGATTTTCCACAAACTGGTGATAATATATTATGAAACAATATTGACAGTATGTGAGAACAAAGAAGCTCACATGAACTAAATAAAATCCATCCAATTTGATGAACTGTCATCTTTAGTATAATTATTGGAGCCCACCCTCACCCCGTCATTTTTCAGAGCTGCCTTGAAGTTTGCCTTGAATAACCCGAGAGCTAGAAAAAGAATTTAGAAGTCTCCATAAATCCCAAAACAAATGATTTTTTAAGATTTCAAAACTTGTATCAATGCATTCAAAACCAAACATTTTCTTTTCTCTTTATGATGAATGACAACATTTCATAATTTACCTGAAATTGATAGTGTATGTAGATACTTTCTTGAGAACCAGCATTCCATGCATCAGGTTGCTTGGACGGTACAACAGCTCCTATCAAAATGTTGCTACTCTGCATCAAACGAGTCCCTAGCAATTCAAATGAAACCTATGCGAAAAAAATAAAAAATGGTTAGGATCCGAACAGAAGGGAGTGGGTCATTAGAGGAGGCTATGATGCTTCCATTCACTAGAAAAGTTACAGGCAGGATTGGTCGTCTAATGAACAAAAGAGCACTTGGATATCTGTACATTTTTGGGAGAAATACTTTACCACACACAAATCCTAGTCATAGGAAGACAGTCTCCTCTTATCCTTGCAGCGTGGTGTTCACACAGGTGGATCGATTGTTGAATGTCTGCTTCTGAGCATCTGCCATCATTTCTCTTATTTTTCTGTCCTTATGAAGAACAGCATCTGTAACATGAAAACAAAACTAAGTTAAACACTTGAGTACGATGGAAATTTCAATAGTGAATAAGTGCGTTCACTCAAGTATTAATAGTTTAAAGATTTAAAATCTTCCATTTAGAAACAAGAAATTAATACAATAAGATTTCATGCCACTAGATTATACTGTAATATTGTTCCACAATTTTGTAAACAAACTGACACATTGTGATTGTACTATGTTTGGTCTAATACAGAAATGTAAAAAGGAAAAGCTAGGAGCTGATTAACCTTAAGGTGGACGCCGAAAACTTTCAAAACACAAACTTGTCTATGGGCCTACTTCAAATGCAACACACCGGAATACAGAAAGAGATTGAGAACAGCAAATGAATCCATTTCACTCCAAGCATTTTAACACATTGGTGCAAGAGAAGCGAGGTTATGCAAGACGTGCGACATGAAAGTTGTTTTTATATTGTTTCAATACAGCACTGCACAGCAGACGCCACAAGCCACAGAAGAGCGGAGAAAATAGGCAACTATCAGTATGCACTCATTATTTCCAAGTGAAATTTTTCGCACCTGTGATAAACGAGGTGAAGCAGAATCAATCAAACACGTTGCTGCCGGAGACTCCAAATCGTCCTGCCTTACACGTTTATAAAAGGTTAATTATTACTCGTTCCCTTCCGAGTCTTGTTGTTGTTGTTGGTTGGTTGTTTTCGAGCTGCAAATTGAATTTTTCATACCCCCCTTCGAGAGATGATGAGAAAGTGTGCCTCTCCTTGGATTGGCGAAAAACGAAAACAAACTTGAATCTCGAATCTCGTACCGCGTAACCGAAGTAGTTTAGTTTTCTAGTTTGTTTTTCTTTTCGAGTGCGCTGGAGTTTATTTTCAACTAGTTTTGCTTGTGCTGCCCATGTCTTTTCCAGACTTTTGTTTTTCAATATTTGTATTTAGAGTGAGCCATTGGACTGCAATAACATAATGCCACAACAAGAAATATTGTTCCTTGCCCTTCCTTTCCTTGAGCTGTTCGTGCAGTCGTGCGTGCATCACTTGCAGTGGAGTTGTGTATACCCAACTGGATTATTCGAATAATGAATCCAACCTAACCTAAAACGTTGTGGACATTGGTGACTAAAATTCCTCATATAATCATGCCCTCATCGCAGATGCAGTTAGGTGAATGGGTTCATTTTGTTCTGCTGATCCATAACAAAAATGTAAGTAAAAATGGTGGTCAAATCTCTGTTGCTGTGTCAGCTTGTGAGGCCCTTTCAGTGCCTTGGTGGCTTTGGCACTCCCATTGTGTGTAAGCGTTGGAACAACAACATCAAAACAAAAGCTCCAAGTTCAGTAATTGGCTACTTCAATACTGTTTTGGAGAAAAGCCACAGAAATGGTCCATTGGGGATGTAATGTGCTTTGTTGGTGCACCTCTTCCTACTGAGAATTTTGGAACGGGTCTGACTCGTTACTTTTTGAGAGAACCATACAGAATCGGTCCGTCCAGAACTTAGTATGCTTTGAGCGTACCCCTCTTTAAACAGAGCATTTAGGTACGCCTTTGACTCCGTACTCTGAGCTTGGTAGTTTTTGGGAAAAGGCTACGGAAATTGTCCATTGAGGACCTTATACGCTTTGTCCGTGCTCTTCTTTCTACGGAGCATTTTGGTACGCCTTGGTTTCCGTACTTGGACCTGACTAATTTTTGATGAATGGCTACGGAAAATGTCCATGCAGGACCTGATACGCTTTGTCCGTACACTCATTTTAACAGACTTTTCTGGTATCCCTCTGTATCCGTACTCTCTCCGTACTTAATTTTCCATGCCAAGTTCCGTCATTTGGTACGGAATTTTTATCAGTGTCCTCCACAGCCAGTTCTCCATTGAACCAAATTTTGACTGAAGCCTCCTTTTAGGACACTTTATAGATGAGAAAGGAAAACGTAGACATAAGAACATACGCCATATGACATATTTATTCCATGTATGTCCAAATCTTTAAAAGAATGTTGTGCAGCATTCCTTACAAGGTAGGTTTACGCAAGGGGTGGATGACTCTCCTGAACCGTGTACGGAGTACTATTATTATCGGTATTATTAAAGTATTATAGGTATTATTAGAGTATTATCGGTGCGATAAAACACCGTCAAATTCAGGGTAATTAAGCCAATAGGAGTCTGGCCGGGAGTAGGCAACACCTAGTGTGCTTACTGCGTTTACCCACGCTCCGGACTTGGAGCAGCCGCCGCGCTGGTAGGCTACCCTCCAGGCACCGGAGAGGATTTGAGTGCGTTCGGGTCCTTTCCCTTGCGTTTGGTTCCGCCCGCGCGATTTTCGGACCACTCGGATGGTTTTGATTCAATAAGATTCGATCCCAAATAAAACTTAGAGACTGAAATGATGCGCGGCATGATGAAATAGACACAAAAGTTAGTATTATCGTATTATTGGTATTATAAGTATTATCGGTATTATTCAAGTATTATTGATGTCGTGTACGGAGTATTATTTGAGTCAGGCGCCCCTTGGGTTTACGCCAGACCGTGTCTTATCGTAACAGGCTTCGCGATGCTGCGCCAGTTTCGACAATCCACGCCTGGCGTTACACCTACCTTGGCCTGCGGCGCTTCCTGCTTGCCTTCGGCAAGCTGTTTTAAGGTTCATTGAGGCAATGAGTAGTGCACTTCGTGATGAATCGTCGAAGTATATTATATTAGAATATTCTAGACGGGGTAGCCCCTACGTGGTTGACACTTTGGTCAGGGGTCATAATGGATTTCATTTCCGTCATCAGCACCTTCCAAACCATGCGAAACCATGTCAAAATGACTCTAAAATGAAAACTCACATAAAAGTTGCACTTTTTCTGCCGTTTTTTCATTGTTTTTTCGTTGATACGACTGATTGGATTGCGATAGAAAGCTGCATTTTGGCGTGTGGCGAGCCAAGGACATACCTAATAACCCTGCAAAATCTCAGCCAGATCGGCCGAGCCGTTCAGGAGGAGTAGTGCGGACACACACACAGACAGACAGGAAAAGTTTTTCAACTCCAGTGAAGTAACTGGCTTCGCTAATTGCTCAGCCAATGATAGGAGTAGAAAGTGTATGCAATCTTATGGTGATAGTCATATTTTTGGATTTTCTGCAGGGCGAAACCTCTATAAGATTGTCAAAAACGACCAAAGTGACCGGAACTGCTGTATTTGTATCTTTTTCCGGCATATTCAGGCTTTTTATCAATAATACGGTACCTGTAGGGTCAAAGACAATTGTGTCAATGAAAAGGCAAGCCCTGCGCGGCAAAAAATGTCGGTTATGAAAAAGGTGCCGAATCGACGGTACCGGCAAGTCAGGAAAATCGCAATTTTCTAAATGTGTGGTTTTCTTAAGATCGAAAAATTTTCAGTTAGCGCCTTAACGCGTCTGAGATGTAAGGTGTGCTGGGAAGGTACACTATCCCTCTATCCGTTGCACCAAAAATGGGCGAGAGCTAAAGAGAGGTAACTCACTTTCACCCCAAATTTATACCGCAAAACTGTTTTTTTAAGCGTTTTTGTTACAAATGACGCACCCCACATACCCTTACCCTGACCGAATAGTACCCTTGGAAGTTTGAAACACTTCTGTATATCGTATTAATGAAATATGGATGGTTGGATGCAACCTGGTCGGCTCAGATCGTACCGAAAATCTTAACGGGAGAAAATGTAGAATTTACCTAAACACATGAGAAGAAAAGTGCAAGTTTTAACTTTGGCGCTCTGCCATTTAAAAACGGATCGTTCTACAAGATAACCGAGACTTGATCTGGACTCAGTGAACATTTAAGAGAAGGAATCCTCTGTGAAATAGCCCCAGGTGTAAATTTGAAATGTGGGGTAACGATCACAAAAATAGGGTTCCTGGCCCATTGTGCGGGCGTGTTCCTCTTGAACTTGTGGTTTTCCGAGGGGACGAATCAAGTAGAACAATATGCTAACAAGTTTTTCAGAACTGGAGGGAAAATGTACGACGAAACCGCAGGGACAGCATCTTCGTTGGAGTCCATGGATGCCATCGTGGACGCGCTGCAGCTCTGGCGGGAGCTGCTCGATGCCGCCGGGCGGCGGCCGGGCAACAGGCACAGCTACTACTGGCGATGGGTCGTCGGATCGCGGGTAAGGAGAGGAGGCCAGACACACTGTGACCTTTCCCTTAATGACCACAGGGACCACCCCACCTCATTCGCCATCAGGTGCGTGCCTAGAGGTGGAGTCACGCAGATCAAGACCCCCTTCCCCCTGAAATACGTAAATGTTGGCAACACACAGCCCTGGTCTGACCGTGATGCAGAATTTTGACTGAAAAAATGAAAGAGTCTTGCACTGAGAGTGCGGGCAGAGGCCCCCTGCACCATCTACACAATGAGTGCAGAGTAGGTGCCCACATGGAATTACGCCCAGATTGTCTGTCGTGGAACGGCAGACAACACATTCAAATCCCACTTGCGCTGTGGGCGCAGGCACCATGGGCAGGCGAGCAGCAGCATGCGGCAGTGCATGTGGCGGTGGTGCAGCAGGGGGAGCTGCAGCGAAGAGAGCCGGGGCAGGGGAGGCCTGTGCATAGCCCTGTCCAGGGGCCTGGGCCTGACCTAGTCCCAGGAAAGGAGCCGATGCCGCCATCCTGGCACGGACAGTGCAAGGCCCTGGGGGCCTCCCCCTGGGCCGACGCGGCGCCATTGCAGCGACTTGCCATGGATGCAATGGGGCACTAACTGCAATCCAAAACAGAACATTGAATAGTGGCTTTCTTTACAAACTAGAACAGAGTTAATATGTGTGGATTTTGAACTTAAACAAATGTAAGTCTTATGAAAGCCAAAAAACCAATTTGTATGTAAACTAAGGGGAAAAGCCCCTTTAAGTTCTTGGGGAGTTTGCCAAGAGCTCATAGATACTTTGAGTAATCGTGAAGAGGGGGAAGCAACATATTTCACACTCAGAATCAAAGAGGAGTTAGGGTCCAGCTGTAACTCCATCTTAAGCAACTTTAGAGAGAGGACTCAAAACTGCTGCCGATTTCAGAAAACAGGAATCACTTACCTTAAACTATATAGTAACTTTATAGTAACCTCAATAAAAATACTGAGAACAACATCGACATGTGAAACTATTCCTCCCCGTGTTATAACTAGTGTTAAAACTTGAGAAAAGAATTACAACTGTATAAGTCATCTACTGCAAAGGGCGGTAAAACCATTTATTACGTATACAACAAAGGAGAGAAAAAATTCAATTAGACTTACCTGGTGGCTCCACTTGCTGCAACTGCTGCGGCGATGGTGGCGACAGCACATCCCTAATAAGTTCGGCGACGTTGCGGTTGACAGCACCTGATACAGAAAATATCCAATAAGACCTAACACTTTTCAAAGATCAACTGGTCTTTCTGTTTATCAGATATGTGCATGTCAGAACAATAATAAACACATAAGACACTGGCAAACACACAACCTCATTAAATGGAAAGAGGTTTCGTAGTCGATTGATTTCCAAGTGGTTCCATAGGCAGAGATGACTCTTAGAATTTAACACGGAAGGCCCAAACTGACAACGAAATTAGAACCACCCTAAGAAGTCTTTAGAGCGTGAGAAAAAAGAGAACCTCAGTTCAGTGCTGGAATAATTAGTCCTTGAACAAGGCAAAGTACAACTTGAAGAAACGTAAAGCCATGTCAAAGCTGATGCAAGAAAATTATGGCTGGTCAAAACTTACAAGCTGAAGGTCAACACAGCACACTTACCAAACAAATTGATGTTCACCACGTGCTGGGCTGCTTGAGCAGGACTAGCAGGAGCAGGTTGCTGCTCTGGTGCAGGAGCAGCGGCTCCATTGACGGGACGGCCTGCACGGCAGGATCGTCGGGATCGCGATCTGAAAATTTGAGATGTGTCTCCTGAAACGAGCTAAAGGAGAGGAGAGTAAGCGCGAGGGACATATAGAGAAGGCGTTTATCCACGAGAGTCAACACGTAAAGGTTGAGATTTCTTGAAAATTAATTCCCCATCCCATCACATGTAAAGTTTGATCGACCAGCAATAGGTTAGGAGCCGGCACGAATAGTAAGCGGGGAGTGGATCGATTCGCGTTTTACCTCAAACTGATTACTCGGCACACTTTCACTGAGAAGATTTCAAAAAGGTAACGACAATCATCAAACTATGTGAATAATCTACTAACGCCCCATCCCACCTGTCAACATGGATGGCATAGGCTGCATGGGCCGAATGGAGCAAGACGGGGCCATTCGTAAATTAAATAGGTAGTAAATGATGGGAAGAGAAAAGCGTGGCATGGGCCACATGTCTTACCAAATTCAAAGTCCTCTAAAGAACTCATGACGAGTTGGACCGCGGTTGAGACGTTGAAATTTCTGATTATGGCGCGGACACGTCCAGCCGCAACCGCAGTGAGGAACGGAAAGGGAAGAGAGGACCAGGAACCGGATACAGAACAGCGAATGGGAAACAGAAGGGTAAACACTGAGAATCCAAACGCTATGAATATAGCGTATTGGCAATATGCGTTTGAAGCCGTTTTCATCGCGCCAATTGGCGCTATGCTTTTGCATCGCACGTGTGGTGCAATGCCTTCCTATGCACTAGCACAGGGCATTTTCGGGACGCATCGCACGTAAGGTGCAATGTGACTATGGCATTGCACGTGTGGCGCGATGTCTCAATGCATTGCACCATACGCGCTATGTTCATAGCGTGTGGAATCACAGTGGAGTGATGCAATTTCAAGCGCATCCGTCGATGATACAATTTTTCGCCCGCCAGGTTAAACTAACAAGGTAGGTTTACGCCAGACCGTGTCTTGTCGTAACAGGCTTCGCGATGCTGCGCCAGTTACGACAATCCACGCCTGGCGTTACACCTACCTTGGCCTGCGGCGCTTCCCTGCCTGCCTTCGGCAAGCTGTCTCAAGGATTTTTGAGGCATTGAGTAATGCACCACGTGAAATCTGTAATAAAATTTTTTAGTCGGTCCATCCCTTTTTTTCAAGATCCTGATTCGGCTAACTAATGAAGTCGGGCTCCTAGACCCCCTTCCGACCCCTCTTTGAAAAGGTCTTGCCGTGATCTATCGAAATCTGCAATAAAATTTTTAGTCGGTCGATCCCCTTTTTTCAAGATTCTGATTCGGCTAACTAATGAAGTCGGGCTCCGAGACCCCCCTTCCGACACCTTTTTGAAACGGTCTTGCCGAGACCGATCGAAATCTGCAATAAACATTTTTAGTCGGTCGGTCCCCCTTTTTCAATATCCTGATTCGGCTAACTAATGAAGTCGGGCTCCTAGACCCCCCTTCCGACCCCTCTTTGAAAAGGTCTTGCCGAGACCTATCGAAATCTGCAATAAAATTATTTTTAGTCGGTCGACCCCCTTTTTTCAAGATGAAGGGTCGAAGTTGATTATGTTAGTAAATTTGGGCCGAGGTAGCCAATTCGCAGTTAAAAGTTTGGTCAGGGGTCGAAATTGATTTCATTTTCGTCATCAGGAACTTTAAAAACATAAGAAACCATGTAAAAATGTCTCTAAAATATAAAGTCACTGAAAAGTTGCACTTTTTCTGCTGTTTTTTTAGTGTTTTTTCGTTGGTACGACTAAATTATTTGAGATAGAGAGCTGAATTTCGGCGTGTGGCGAGCCAAGGATATACCGAACAACCCTGCTAAATCTCGTCTCGATCGGCCGAGCCGTTTGGGAGGAGTAGTGCGGACACACAGACAAACAAACAGAGAGACAGACAAAACTTTTCAACCCCACTGGAGTAACTGGCTTCGCTAATCGCTCAGCCAACAAATAGCAACTTATAATAGGAACAAGACAATTAGTGGCACGCTGTAAGCACAAAAATGTACCACCGATAGATGTGCTTTAAATTGAAAAAAAGGCGGATGACACTTAATGAGTAGGTAACGGTGTTCCTCGCAGCTGATGCTGACGCTGAGCTGTGCCATGGGCGCTCTGATTCTGGGCGCCGCGCTGCACGCCGACACGCCGGAAGAGATGTCCCGCGGCGTCCGCATGGAGTTCACCTTCCTCGTCATCATTCCCGCCATAACCTTCTTCGCGTGGCGGCGCCAGCTCGTCGACAAGGAACTGAGCGAGCTGCAGGAAGTAGCTCAGCTGCTAGCGGTGCACTCCCACAACAACAAGGTTGTCGCTTGAAAAGACCGTTTGTCGACGTTTGTGTGCGGATGTGACAAGTGCACACTAGATGCATTTGTACAATTCACTGCAAATCCAAAGGCGATACTTAAGTATCTTTTTTGGTAATACAGTTAAATATCACCAACTAACCGCCTAACCGAAATATCATGCCTTCAAAATGGCTATACACAAAAGTATCGCCAAAATTTGGCGATACTGCGGAGTATTGCCAAGATTTTGCAATGAACTTTGATTAACTCAAGGGGCTACTTCATTGCTTATTGCCAGATTTTGGCGGTACTGGAATAAGTATCGCCAAATTTTGGCGATACTTGTCTGTATCGCCGTTTTGAAAGCCTGATGCTTGTTGGCGATACTCAACTCAGGGGTTGCACTGTGATTCCAAACGCTATGAACATAGCGCGTATGGTGCAATGCATTGGGACATCGCGCCACACGTGCAATGCCATAG